>JANJGN010000622.1:0-355093 GCA_026770705.1 Isurus oxyrinchus
CCGCTCCCTGTCCCAGCCACCGACTGCCGCACTCGACAACGCCTGGAGGGTGCAGGGCCCGGGAGTTCAGACGGACCAGTCAAGTGACAAAAGTTCAGGCCCCACTCGATGGAGAGAGAGAGAGAGAGAGAGAGGGAGGGAGGGAGGCACAGGGCCGAGGGAGGACTTCTGCTTTTGCAGCCGCTCTCGGGCCCAATCCCTGAGGCGTGGTCAGTGTGTGTGGCATGGGCTAGTCTGCTGCTCGGGCACAGCGAGAACCCCACCCAGGGGCCTGGCGCCTTTCCTGATGGCGCTGTTGTCTGAGCGGTGAGTGCTCGCCCGGTGATAGCAATGGGAACCCCCTCACTCCCCAGCCCGAACGCCTTCCCCCACCCCACACCGGCTCCCCCACCACCCCACCCCACACCCCCCACCCGCCCTCCCAGCTCCTACTGCTCCTCCAATTCCGGCCGAGGGGTCATTTACCTCTGCTCGAGGGGCCAGACAGGGCCCTGAACTCACGTCCCATCGCCAACAACGCTGCACCCCCTCAGTACTGACCCCTCCGACAGTGCGGCACTCCCTCAGTACTGACCCTCCGACAGTGCGGCACTCCCTCAATACTGACCCTCCGACAGTGCGGCACTCCCTCAGTACTGACCCTCCGACAGTGCGGCACTCCCTCAGTACTGGACCCTCCGACAGTGCAGCACTCCCTCAGTACTGACCCTCCGACAGTGCAGCACTCCCTCAGTACTGACCCTCCGACAGTGAGGCACTCCCTCAGTACTGACCCTCCGACAATGTGGCACTCCCTCAGTACTGACCCTCCGACAGTGTGGCACTCCCTCAGTACTGACACTCTGACAATGCGGCACTCCCTCAGTACTGACCCTCCGACCGTGCGGCATTCCCTCAGTAATGACCCTCCAACAGTGCAGCATTCCCTCAGTACTGACCCTCCGACAGTGCGGCACTCCCTCAGTACTGACACTCTGACAATGCGCACTCCCTCAGTACTGACCCCTCCGACAGTGCGTCGCTCCCTCAGTACTGACCCTCCAACAGTGCAGCACTCCATCAGTACTGACCCTCCGACAGTGCGTCACTCCCCTCAATACTGACCTTCCGACAGTGCGGCACTCGCCTCAGTACTGGCCCTCCAACAGTTGTGGCACTCCCTCAGTACTGACCCTCTGACAGTGCGGCACTCCCTCAGTACTGACCCTCCGACAGTGCGGCACTCCCTCAGTACTGACCCTCCGACAGTGCAGCACTCCCTCAGTACTGACCCTCCGACAGTGCAGCACTCCCTCAGTACTGACCCTCCGACAGTGAGGCACTCCCTCAGTACTGACCCCTCCGACAATGTGGCACTCCCTCAGTACTGACCCTCCGACAGGTGTGGCACTCCCTCAGTACTGACACTCTGACAATGCGGCACTCCCTCAGTACTGACCCTCCGACCGTGCGGCATTCCCTCAGTAATGACCCTCCAACAGTGCAGCATTCCCTCAGTACTGACCCTCCGACAGTGCGGCACTCCCTCAGTACTGACACTCTGACAATGCGGCACTCCCTCAGTACTGACCCTCCGACAGTGCGTCGCTCCCCTCAGTACTGACCCTCCAACAGTGCAGCACTTCCATCAGTAACTGACACCTCCGACAGTGCGTCACTCCCCTCAATACTGACCTTCCGACAGTGCGGCACTCGCTCAGTACTGGGCCCTCCAACAGTGTGGCACTCCCTCAGTACTGACCCTCTGACAGTGCGGCACTCCCTCAGTACTGACCCCTCCGACAGTGCGGCACTCCCTCAGTACTGACCCTCCGACAGTGCAGCACTCCCTCAGTACTGACCCTCCGACAGTGCAGCACTCCCTCAGTACTGACCCTCCGACAGTGAGGCACTCCCTCAGTACTGACCCCTCCGACAATGTGGCACTCCCTCAGTACTGACCCTCCGACAGTGTGGCACTCCCTCAGTACTGACACTCTGACAATGCGGCACTCCCTCAGTACTGACCCTCCGACCGTGCGGCATTCCCCTCAGTAATGACCCTCCAACAGTTGCAGCATTCCCTCAGTACTGACCCTCCGACAGTGCGGCACTCCCTCAGTACTGACACTCTGACAATGCGGCACTCCCCTCAGTACTGACCCTCCGACAGTGCGTCGCTCCCTCAGTACTGACCCCTCCAACAGTGCAGCACTCCATCAGTACTGACCCTCCGACAGTGCGTCACTCCCTCAATACTGACCTTCCGCAATACTGACCTTCCGACAGTGCGGCACTCGCTCAGTACTGGCCCTCCAACAGTGTGGCACTCCCTCAGTACTGACCCTCTGACAGTGCGGCACTCCCTCAGTACTGACCCTCCGACAGTGCGGCACTCCCTCAGTACTGACCCTCCGACAGTGCGGCGCTCCCTCAGTACTGACCCTCTGACAGTGCGGCACTCCCTCAGTACTGTTCCTCCGACAGTCCAGCACTCCCGCAGTACTGACCCTCCAACAGAGTGGCACTCCTTCAGTACTGACCCTCTGACAGTGCTGCACTCCCACAATATTGACTCTGTGAAAGTGCACCGCTCCCTCAGTACTGACCCTCTGGCAGTGCAGCGCTCCCTCAGCACTGACCCTCCGACAGTGCGGCGATCCCTCAGTACTGACCCTCTGACAGTGTGGCACTCCCTCAGTACTGACCCTCTCACAGTGCGGCACTCCTTCAGTACTGACCCGCTGACAGTGTGGCACTCCATCAGTACTGACCCTCCGACAGTGCGTCACTCCCTCAGTACTGACCCTCCGACAGTGCGTCACTCCCTCAAAACTGACCCTCCGACAGTGCAGCACTCCCTCAGTACTGATCCTCCGACAGTGCAGCACTCCCTCAGTACTGACCCTCCGACAATGCGGCACTCCCTCAGTACTGACCATCCGACAGTGCAGCACTTCCGCAGTACTGACCCTCCGACAGTGCGGCACTCCCTCAGTACTGACACTCCGACAGTGCGGCTCTCCCTCAATACTGTTCCTCCGATAGTCCAGCACTCCCTCAGTACTGACCCTCCGACAGTGCGTCACTCCCTCAAAACTGACCCTCCGACAGTGCAGCACTCCCTCAGTACTGATCCTCCGACAGTGCAGCACTCCCTCAGTACTGACCCTCTGACAGTGCGGCACTCCCTCAGTACTGACCCACCGACAGTGCAGCACTCCCTCAGTACTGACCCTCCGACAGTGAGGCACTCCCTCAGTACTGACCCTCCGACAATGTGGCACTCCCTCAGTACTGACCCTCCGACAGTGTGGCACTCCCTCAGTACTGACACTCTGACAATGCGGCACTCCCTCAGTACTGACCCTCCGACCGTGCGGCATTCCCTCAGTAATGACCCTCCAACAGTGCAGCATTCCCTCAGTACTGACCCTCCGACAGTGCGGCACTCCCTCAGTACTGACACTCTGACAATGCGGCACTCCCCTCAGTACTGACCCTCCGACAGTGCGTCGCTCCCTCAGTACTGACACTCCAACAGTGCAGCACTCCATCAGTACTGACCCTCCGACAGTGCGTCACTCCCTCAATACTGACCTTCCGACAGTGCGGCACTCGCTCAGTACTGGCCCTCCAACAGTGTGGCACTCCCTCAGTACTGACCCTCTGACAGTGCGGCACTCCCTCAGTACTGACCCTCCGACAGTGCGGCACTCCCCTCAGTACTGACCCTCCGACAGTGCAGCACTCCCTCAGTACTGACCCTCCGACAGTGCAGCACTCCCTCAGTACTGACCCTCCCGACAGTGAGGCACTCCCCTCAGTACTGACCCTCCGACAATGTGGCACTCCCCTCAGTACTGACCCTCCGACAGTGTGGCACTCCCTCAGTACTGACACTCTGACAATGCGGCACTCCCTCAGTACTGACCCTCCGACCGTAGCGGCATTCCCTCAGTAATGACCCTCCAACAGTGCAGCATTCCCTCAGTACTGACCCCTCCGACAGTGCGGCACTCCCTCAGTACTGACACTCTGACAATGCGGGCACTCCCCTCAGTACTGACCCTCCGACAGTGCGTCGCTCCCTCAGTACTGACCCTCCAACAGTGCAGCACTCCATCAGTCCTGACCCTCCGACAGTGCGTCACTCCCTCAATACTGACCTTCCGACAGTGCGGCACTCGCTCAGTACTGGCCCTCCAACAGTGTGGCACTCCCTCAGTACTGACCCTCTGACAGTGCGGCACTCCCTCAGTACTGACCCTCCGACAGTGCGGCACTCCCTCAGTACTGACCCTCCGACAGTGCAGCACTCCCTCAGTACTGACCCTCCGACAGTGCAGCACTCCCTCAGTACTGACCCTCCGACAGTGAGGCACTCCCTCAGTACTGACCCTCCGACAATGTGGCACTCCCTCAGTACTGACCCTCCGACAGTGTGGCACTCCCCTCAGTACTGACACTCTGACAATGCGGCACTCCCCTCAGTACTGACCCTCCGACCCGTGCGGCATTCCCTCAGTAATGACCCTCCAACAGTGCAGCATTCCCTCAGTACTGACCCTCCGACAGTGCGGGCACTCCCTCAGTACTGACACTCTGACAATGCGGCACTCCCTCAGTACTGACCCTCCGACAGTGCGTCGCTCCCCTCAGTACTGACCCTCCAACAGTGCAGCACTCCATCAGTACTGACCCTCCGACAGTGCGTCACTCCCTCAATACTGACCTTCCGACAGTGCGGCACTCGCTCAGTACTGGCCCTCCAACAGTGTGGCACTCCCCTCAGTACTGACCCTCTGACAGTGCGGCACTCCCTCAGTACTGACCCTCCGACAGTGCGGCACTCCCGGCACTCCCTCAGTACTGACCCTCCGACAGTGCGGCGCTCCCTCAGTACTGACCCTCTGACAGTGCGGCACTCCCTCAGTACTGTTCCTCCGACAGTCCAGCACTCCCGCAGTACTGACCCTCCAACAGAGTGGCACTCCTTCAGTACTGACCCTCTGACAGTGCTGCACTCCCACAATATTGACTCTGTGAAAGTGCACCGCTCCCTCAGTACTGACCCTCTGGCAGTGCAGCGCTCCCTCAGCACTGACCCTCCGACAGTGCGGCGATCCCTCAGTACTGACCCTCTGACAGTGTGGCACTCCCCTCAGTACTGACCCTCTCACAGTGCGGCACTCCTTCAGTACTGACCCGCCTGACAGTGTGGCACTCCATCAGTACTGACCCTCCGACAGTGCGTCACTCCCTCAGTACTGACCCTCCGACAGTGCGTCACTCCCTCAAAACTGACCCTCCGACAGTGCAGCACTCCCTCAGTACTGATCCTCCGACAGTGCAGCACTCCCTCAGTACTGACCCTCCGACAATGCGGCACTCCCTCAGTACTGACCATCCGACAGTGCAGCACTTCCGCAGTAACTGACCCTCCGACAGTGCGGCACTCCCTCAGTACTGACACTCCGACAGTGCGGCTCTCCCTCAATACTGTTCCTCCGATAGTCCAGCACTCCCTCAGTACTGACCCTCCGACAGTGCGTCACTCCCTCAAAACTGACCCTCCGACAGTGCAGCACTCCCTCAGTACTGATCCTCCGACAGTGCAGCACTCCCTCAGTACTGACCCTCTGACAGTGCGGCACTCCCTCAGTACTGACCCACCGACAGTGCGGCACTCCCTCAGTGCTGATCCTCCGACAGTGCAGCACTCCCTCAGTACTGACCCTCTGACATTGCGGCACTCCCTCAGTACTGACTCTCCCGACAGTGTGGCACTCCCTCAGTACTGACCCTCCGACAGTGCAGCACTCCCTCAGTACTGACCCTCCGACAATGCGGCACTCCCTCAGTACTGACCATCCGACAGTGCAGCACTTCCGCAGTACTGACCCTCCGACAGTGCGGCACTCCCTCAGTACTGACACTCCGACAGTGCGGCTCTCCCTCAATACTGTTCCTCCGATAGTCCAGCACTCCCTCAGTACTGACCCTCTGACAGTGTGGCACTCCCTCAGTACTGACCCTCCCACAGTGCAGCACTCCCTCAGTACTGACCCTCCGATAGTGCGGCACTCCCTCAGTACTGACCCTCTGATAGTCCAGCATTCCCGCATTACTGACCCTCCCACAGTGCGGCACTCCCTCAGTACTGACCCTCTGACAGTGCTGCACTCCCCACAGTACTGACTCTGTGAAAGTGCACCGCTCCCTCAGTACTGACCCTCCGACAGTGCGGCAATCCCACTGTTCTGACCTCCGACAGTGTGTCACTCCCTCAGTACTGATCCTCGAACAGTGTGACACTCCCTCAGTACTGACCCTCTGACAGTGTGTCACTCCCTCAGTATTGACCCTCTGACAGTGTTGCCCTCCCTCAGTACTCTCCCTCCGACAGTGCGGCAATCCCACTGTTCTGACCCTCCGGCAGTGTGTCACTCCCTCAGTACTGATCCTCGAACAGTGTGACACTCCCTCAGTACTGACCCTCCGACAGTGCGGCACTCCCTCAGTACTGACCCTCCGACAGTGCGGCACTCCCTCAGTACTGACCCTCCCACAGTGCGGCACTCCCTCAGTACTGACCCTCCGACAGTGCGGCACTCCCTCAGTACTGACCCCTCCAACAGTGCAGCGCTCCCTCAGTACTGACCCTCCGACAGTGCGGCACTCCCTCAGTACTGACCCTCCAACAGTGTGGCACTCCCCTCAGTACTGACCCTCCGACAGTGCGGCACTCCCCTCAGCTACTGACCCTCCGACAGTGCGGCGCTCCCTCAGCACTGACCCTCTGACAGTGCAGCGCTCCCTCAGTACTGAGCCTCCGACAGTGCGGTCACTCCCTCAGTACTGACCCTCCGACAGTGCGGCACACCCCTCAGTACTGACCCTCCGACAGTGCGGCACTCCCTCAGTACTGACCCTCCGACAGTGTGGCACTCCCTCAGTACTGACCCTCTGACAGTGCAGCACTCCCTCAGTACTGACCCCCCCGACAGTGCGGCGCTCCCCTCAGTACTGACCCTCCGACAGTGCGGCGCTCCCTCAGTACTGACCCTCCGACAGTGCAGCACTCCCTCAGTACTGACCCTCCGACAGTGCAGCACTCCCTCAGTATTGACCCTCCGACAGTGCGGCACTCCCTCAGTACTGACAATCGGTGGGGGGTGGGGGGGGTGGTGTTGTGAGCCTAGTTTGATGCTGTTGGGTCTGGAATGGGCGCTCAAACGGACGGAGTTGTCTCACAGGCCAGTGTAGGTGTTAAATCATGTGCAGAAAAGGGGAGAAGTCAGGGTACACGTTTATTGATCGCCGATGTAGTGACACCGGTTAGTGAGTCCTTGACACCATCTTGGGAAGCCCCCTCTTCAATGCCCTTGGATGAACATTTCTACCGGAGCCCACCTTACCCCCGGCACGCTCTGCTTGCCATCCCATTGCTGTTTATGGGATCTTGCTGTGCGCTAACTGACTGCTGTGTTCCCACTATTAGCACTCGGCCTGCACTTCCCAGCTGTCAGCTGCCGTTGCAGACCTCGAAATTGAGATGCTGTGCGGCTCAGTTTTTCCCCGACTCTCCCTACCCCTCTCTCGCTCCCCCTATCTGTCTGCGCCTCTCAGCCTCTCTGTGTGTTCTGTGTCGGGCGTCTGCACCCCTCCCTCCACTCGCTCCCCCTCTCTCCGCTCTCTCCGCCCCTGTGTGATCTGTGTGCCTGGTGTCCCACCTCCTCCCCCATCCTCCTCTCTGTCTCTCTCTCTCTGTCTCTTTCTCTCTCTCTGTCTCTCTCTCTTTCTCTCTCTGTCTCTCTCTCTCTCTGTCTCTTTCTCTCTCTCTGTCTCTCTCTCTTTCTCTCTCTGTCTCTCTCTCTCTCTCTCTCACTCCCTCTCTCTTCCCTTACACCATCCCCGAGGCAGTGACCTCCTCCCAACACCATACATCAGCAATGCGGCCTCTCTGACAGGCTGTCACTGGGGAGCTGAAATATGAGCTGTGCATTAACAAGCTCAGACCACGTTCCATTTCTCTCATTCTTAAAAACTCCTTTCTTGTGACAAAATATAAACTTCACATCTGTCTACAGGCTTTCAGCCCAGTCAGTCCCAGTAACACCCTGAATGTGGGTTGAACAAGTGTCTCCACGTGGCACAGAGAGAGAGAGAGAGAGACAGAGAGAGAGAGAGACACAGAGAGAGAGAGAGAGCGAGACAGAGAGAGAGAGAGAGACACAGAGAGAGAGAGAGAGAGACAGAGTGAGAGAGACAGAGAGACAGACAGAGAGAGAGACAGAGAGAGAGAGAGACAGAGAGAGAGAAGCAGAGAGAGAGAGAGACAGAGAGACAGACAGAGAGAGAGAGAGACAGAGAGAGACAGAGTGAGAGAGACAGAGAGACAGACAGAGAGAGAGAGACAGAGAGAGAGAGAGAGACAGAGAGAGAGAAGCAGAGAGAGAAAGAGACAGAGAGACAGACAGAGAGAGAGAGACAGAGAGAAACAGAGAAAGAGATAGAAAGAGAGACAGAGAGAGAAACAGAGCGAGACAGAAAGAGAAACAGAGAGAGAGACAGACAGAGAGAGACAGAGAGATAAATAGACAGAGAGAAAGAGGGAGAGACAGAGAGAGACAGAGTGAGAGAGGGACAGACAAAGAGAGTGAGAGACAAAGACAGGGAGACAGAGACAGAGAGAGAGAGAAAGGGAGAGACAGAGAGAGAGACAGAGACAGAGAGAGAGAGAGTGAGAGAGGAACAGAGAGAGAGAGAGACAAGAGAAAGAGACAGACAGAGAGAGCGAGAGAGAGAGAGAGCTGGAAATAGGGAGAGGGAGAGTCAGATGGGGTGACAGAGAGACTGCCCATCAGACACTCCCAGGACAGGGACAGCACGCGGTTAGATACAGAATAAAGCTCCCTCTACACCATCCCCATCAAACACTCTCAGGACAGGTACAGCACGGGGTTAGATACAGAGTAAAGCTCCCTCTACACCGTCCCCATCAAACACTGCCAGGACAGGTACAGCACGGGGTTAGATACAGAGTAAAGCTCCCTCTACACCGTCCCCATCAAACACTCCCAGGACAGGTACAGCACGGGGTTAGATACAGAGTAAAGCTCCCTCTACACTGTCCCCATCAAACACTCCCAGGACAGGTACAGCACGGGGTTAGATACAGAGTAAAGCTCCCTCTACACTGTCCCCATCAAACACTCCGAGGACAGGTACAGCACGGGGTTAGATACAGAGTAAAGCTCCCTCTACACCGTCCCCATCAAACACTCCCAGGACAGGTACAGCACGGGGTTAGATACAGAGTAAAGCTCCCTCTACACTGTCCCCATCAAACACTCCCAGGACAGGTACAACACGGGGTTAGATACAAAGTAAAGCTCCCTCTACACTGTCCCCATCAAACACTCCCAGGACAGGTACAGTACGGGGTTAGATACAGAGTAAAGCTCCCTCTACACTGTCCCCATCAAACACTCCCAGGACAGGTACAACACGGGGTTAGATACAGAGTAAAGCTCCCTCTACACTGTCCCCATCAAACACTCCCAGGACAGGTACAGTACGGGGTTAGATACAGAGTAAAGCTCCCTCTACACTGTCCCCATCCAACACTCCCAGGACAGGTACAGCACGGGGTTAGATACAGAGTAAAGCTCCCTCTACACTGTCCCCATCAAACACTCCCAGGACAGGTACAGCACGGGGTTAGATACAGAGTAAAGCTCCCTCTACACTGTCTCCATTAGACAGAAGTTATACTGAGGGTAGCCAGGGGATGGACATGGGGTAGCCAGGGGGTGGATAATGGGTAGATAGAGGGTAGACAGGGGGTAGACAGGGGATGGACAGGGGGTAGACAGGGGGTAGACAGGGGGTGGACAGGGGTAGATAGGGGGTAGACAGAGGGTTGACAGGGGGTGGACAGGGGGTAGACAGGACTAGACAGTGGGGTAGACAGGGGGGGGTAGACAGAGGGGTGGACAGAGGGTAAGCAGAGGGTAGACAGGGGGTGGACAGGGGATAGACAGAGGGTAGACAGAGGGGTAGACAGAGGGGTAGATGCACTGAGTAAAGGAGAGACAGAAGGAAAATCTGATGGGGACAGAGAATTTTTCATTCATTCTTCTAACATGGGCATCGCTATCATGACTGGCATTTAATGCCCATCTTTAAATGCCCCTTGAGGAGGCAGTGGTGAGCTGCCTTCCAGAGAGCTGACTGACCTGCTCAGCCATTTCAGAGGGCAGTTAACAGTCAACCACCTGGCTGTGGGTCTGGAGCCACACGTAGGCCCAGACCAGGTAAGGACGGCAGGTATCACCCCCTCAAGGGCATTAGTGAACCCAGGGGTTTTTACACCAATCGCTGGGTCACTGTGACTGAGACTCACGTTCAGTTGCACGGTTTACTAATTGAATGTAAGTTTCACCAGTTTTGTTGGTGGGGTGAGAATCTCTGGCATTTGAGCTGAACAACAGAACCACTATGAAGGAGGCGGAGAGGGAGAACGAGAAAGAGAGAGACGAAAACTGGCAGAGAGAGAGATAAAAGGAGGAAGAGACAGAAACTCAGAGAGGTGGAGGGACAGAGCGACTGAGGGAGAAAGAGATGGAGGCAGACAGACAGAGAGAGAAAAAGGTCGAGAGAGAGAGACTCTGATAGAGAGAGAGAGAGAGACTGTGATAGAGAGAGAGACTGTGATAGAGAGAGACTGTGATAGAGAGAGACTGTGATAGAGAGAGAGACTGTGATAGAGAGAGAGACTGTGATAGAGAGAGAGAGAGAGACTGTGATAGAGAGAGACTGTGATAGAGAGAGACTGTGATAGAGAGAGAGACTGTGATAGAGAGAGAGAGAGAGACTGTGATAGAGAGAGACTGTGATAGAGAGAGACTGTGATAGAGAGAGAGACTGTGATAGAGAGAGAGACTGTGATAGAGAGAGACTGTGATAGAGAGAGACTGTGATAGAGAGAGACACTGTGATAGAGAGAGAGAGAGACTGTGATAGAGAGAGAGAGAGACTGTGATAGAGAGAGAGACTGTGATAGAGAGAGACTGTGATAGAGAGAGACTGTGATAGAGAGAGAGACTGTGATAGAGAGAGAGAGAGAGACTGTGATAGAGAGAGAGAGAGACTGTGATAGAGAGAGAGACTGTGATAGAGAGATTGTGATAGAGAGAGAGACTGTGATAGAGAGAGACTGTGATAGAGAGAGATTGTGATAGAGTGAGAGATTGTGAAAGAGAGAGAGACTGTGATAGAGAGAGACTGTGATAGAGAGAGACTGTGATAGAGAGAGAGAGACTGTGATAGAGAGAGACTGTGATAGAGAGAGACTGTGATAGAGAGAGACTGTGATAGAGAGAGAGAGACTGTGATAGAGAGAGAGAGAGACTGTGATAGAGAGAGAGAGAGACTGTGATAGAGAGAGAGACTGTGATAGAGAGAGACTGTGATAGAGAGAGATTGTGATAGAGTGAGAGATTGTGATAGAGTGAGAGATTGTGAAAGAGAGAGAGACTGTGATAGACAAAGAGGAGCTGTGATAGAGAGAGAGATTGTGAAAAAGAGAGAGACTGTGATACAGAGAGACTATGATAGAGAGAGACTGTGTTAGAGAGAGAGATTCTGATACAGCGAGACTGTGATACAGAGACAAGAGAAACAGAGAGGTGGAGAGACAGAGTGAGAAAGGGAGAAAGAGATCAAGAGAGACAGACAGAGAGAGACAGAGGTTGAGAGATAGTGAGACTCTGATAGAGAGAGAGACTGTGATAGAGAGAGAGACAGTGATAGACAGAGAGACTGTGATAGAGAGAGAGACAGTAATAGAGAGGAACTGTGATAGAGAGAGAGACAGTGATAGAGAGAGAGACTGTGACAGAGAGAGAGACTGTGATAGAGAGAGAGACTGTGATAGAGAGAGAGACTGTGACAGAGAGAGAGACTGTGATAGAGAGACTGATAGAGAGAGAGACTGTGATAGAGAGAGAGACTGTGATAGAGAGATTGTGATAGAGAGAGAGACTGTGATAGAGAGAGAGAGACTGTGATAGAGAGAGACTGTGATAGAGAGAGATTGTGATAGAGTGAGAGATTGTGAAAGAGAGAGAGAATGTGATACAGAGAGACTATGATAGAGAGAGACTGTGTTAGAGAGAGAGATTCTGATACAGCGAGACTGTGATACAGAGACAAGAGAAACAGAGAGGTGGAGAGACAGAGCGAGAAAGGGAGAAAGAGATCAAGAGAGACAGACAGAGAGAGACAGAGGTTGAGAGATAGTGAGACTCTGATAGAGAGAGAGACTGTGATAGAGAGAGAGACAGTGATAGACAGAGAGACTGTGATAGAGAGAGAGACAGTAATAGAGAGGAACTGTGATAGAGAGTGTGATAGAGAGAGAGACTGTGATAGAGGGAGAGACTGTGATAGAGAGAGACTGTAATAGAGAGAGACTGTGCTAGAGAGAGAGACTGTGATAGAGAGAGACTGTGATAGAGAGAGAGACTTGATAGAGAGAGAGAGAGAGTGTGATAGAGACAGAGACTGTGATACAGACAGAGACTGTGATAGAGAGAAAGACGGAGATGGAGAGAGAGAGACTGTGATGGAGAGAGACTGTGATAGAGAGAGAGAGACTGTGATAGAGAGAGAGACTGTAGTAGAGAGAGAGAGACTCTTATAGAGAGCGATATAGCCTGATCGAGAGACAGGGTGTAAAAGAAAAACAGAAACACTGTGTTAGAGGGAGAGAGGCTGTGATAGAGAGAGATGTGATAGTGAAAAACTATGATAGAGAGAGGGACTGTGATCGAGGAGATGTGATACAGAGGCACTGTGTTAGAGAGAGACTATTATAGAGAGAGACTGTGATAGAGAGAGAGACAGTGATAGAGAGAGAAAGAGACTGTGATAGGGAGAGACTGTGATAGAGAGAGAAAGAGACTGTGATAGGGAGAGAGACTGTGATAGAGAGAGAAAGAGACTGTGATAGGGAGAGAGACTGTGATAGAGAGAGAAAGAGACTGTGATAGGGAGAGAGACTGTGATAGAGAGAGAAAGAGACTGTGATAGGGAGAGAGACTGTGATAGAGAGAGAAAGAGACTGTGATAGGGAGAGAGACTGTGATAGAGAGAGAAAGAGACTGTGATAGGGAGAGAGACTGTGATAGAGAGAGACTGTGATAGAGAGAGAAAGAGACTGTGATAGGGAGAGAGACTGTGATAGAGAGAGAAAGAGACTGTGATAGGGAGAGAGACTGTGATAGAGAGAGAAAGAGACTGTGATAGGGAGAGAGACTGTGATAGAGAGAGAAAGAGACTGTGATAGGGAGAGAGACTGTGATAGAGAGAGAAAGAGACTGTGATAGGGAGAGAGACTGTGATAGAGAGAGAAAGAGACTGTGATAGGGAGAGAGACTGTGATAGAGAGAGAAAGAGACTGTGATAGGGAGAGAGACTGTGATAGAGAGAGAAAGAGACTGTGATAGGGAGAGAGACTGTGATAGAGAGATAAGATTGAGAGAGAGATATTGTGATAGAGAAAGACTGGTAGAGAGAGAGACTGAGATAGAGAGAGAGACTGTGATAGGGAGAGAGACTGTGATAGGGAGAGAGAGACTGTGATAGAGAGATAAGATTGAGAGAGAGATATTGTGATAGAGAAAGATTGGTAGAGAGAGAGACTGAGATAGAGAGAGAGACTGTGATAGAGGTAGAGAAAGTGTGAAAGAGAGAGAGACTGTGATAGAGTGAGGAAATGCGATAGAGATAGCCTATGATAGAGAGAGTGAAGATCTGATAGAAAGACACTGTGAAAGAGAGAGACTGTGATAGAGAGAGGGACTGTGGTAGAGAGAGAGAATCTAATAGAAAGAGAGAGACTGCGATACAGAGAGAGACTGTGATAAAGACTGTGATAGAGATTGAGACTGTGATAGAGAGAGAAAGAGACTGTAAAAGGGAGAGAGAGACAGTGATAGAAAGATGAGATTGATAGAGAGAGACTGTGATAGAGAGACTGTGATAGAGAGAGAGACTGTGATAGAGAGAGAGACTGTGATAGAGAGAGAGAGACTGTGATAGGGAGGCCGTGATAGAGGGAGAGCCTATGATAGAGAGAGACTGTGATAGAGAGAGAGACTGTGATAGAGAGATATTGTGATAGAGAGAGACTGTGAAAGAGAGAGAGACTGTGATAGAGAGAGTGAGACTGCAATACAGAGGGAGAGAGAGAGAGACTGTTAGAGAGAGAGAGATTGTGATAGAGAGAGATTGTGATAGAGAGAGATTGTGAAAGAGAGAGAGACTGTGATAGACAAAGAGGAGCTGTATAGAGAGAGAGATTGTGAAAGAGAGAGAGACTGTGATACAGAGAGACTATGATAGAGAGAGAGACTGTGATAGAGAGATATTGTGATAGAGAGACACTGTGAAAGAGAGAGAGACTGTGATAGAGAGAGTGAGACTGCAATACAGAGGGAGAGAGAGAGACTGTTAGAGAGAGAGAGACTTTGATACAGAGAGAGACTGTGATAGGGAGAGAGAGACTGTGATAGAGAGATGAGATTGTGAAAGAGAGAGAGAATGTGATACAGAGAGACTATGATAGAGAGAGACTGTGATAGAGAGAGAGATTGTGAAAGAGAGAGAGACTGTGATACAGAGAGACTATGATAGAGAGAGACTGTGTTAGAGAGAGAGACTCTGATACAGCGAGACTGTGATACAGAGACAAGAGAAACAGAGATGTGGAGAGACAGAGTGAGAAAGGGAGAAAGAGATCAAGAGAGATAGATAGAGACAGAGGCTGAGAGATAGTGAGACTCCGATAGAGAGAGAGACTGTGATAGAGAGACAGAGAGAGAGAGACTGCGATACAGAGAGAGACTCTGATAAAGACTGCGATAGAGAGAGAGACTGTGATAGAGAGAGAAAGAGACTGTGATAGAGAGAGAGACTGTGATAGAGATATGAGATTGAGAGAGAGACTGTGATAGAGAGAGAGACTGTGATAGAGAGAGACTGTGATAGAGAGAGAGAGACTGTGATAGAGAGAGAGTGTGTGATAGACAGTGATAGAGAGAGAGACTGTGATACAGAGAGAGACTGTGATAGAGAGAGACTGTGATAGAGAGAGACTGTGATAGAGAGACTGTGATAGAGAGAGACTGTGATAGAGAGAGACTGTGATAGAGAGAGAGACTGTGATAGAGAGAGAGTGGGTGATAGACAGTGATAGAGAGAGAGACTGTGATAGAGAGAGAGACTGTAATAGAGAGAGACTGTGATAGAGAGACTGTGATAGAGAGAGACTGTGATACAGAGAGAGACAGTGACACAGAGAGAGACCCTAATACAGAGAGAGACTGTGATAGAGAGAGAGTCTGAGATAGAGAGAGAGTCTGTGATAGAGACTGTGATAGAGAGAGAAAATTAGATAGAGAGAGACTCTAATACAGAGAGAGACTGTGATAGAGAGACAGAGATTGTAATAGAGAGAGAGACGGTGATAGAGGGATAGGCTGTGGTAGAGAGAGAGTCTCTAATAGAGAGAGAGAGAGAGAATGTGATCGAGAAAGAGACTGTGATAGAGTGAGGAGATGCGATGGAGACAGACTATGGTAGAGAGAGAGAAGAAGTGATCGAGACTGTGAAAGAGAGGGAGATTGATAGAGAGAGACAGTGATAGAGAGAGACTGTGGTAGAGAGAGAGAGACAGTGATACAGAGAGAGACCCTAATACAGAGAGAGACTGTGATAGGGAGAGACTGTGATAGAGTAAGGAGATGCGATGGAGATAGGCTATGATAGAGAGAGAGAAGAAGTGATCGAGAGAGACTGTGAAAGAGAGGGAGATTGATAGAGAGAGACAGTGATAGAGAGAGACTGTGGTAGAGAGAGAGAGACAGTGATACAGAGAGAGACTAATACAGAGAGAGACTGTGATAGGGAGAGACTGTGATAGAGAGAGAGACTGTGATAGACAGAGTACTGTGATAGAGACAGAGAAACTGTCATAGAGGGAAGAGACTGTGATAGTGAGAGATGTGATATAGAGAGACTGTGATAGAGTGAATGTGATAGAGAGGGAGACAGTGTTGCTCTGATAGAGAGAGAGAGACTGGAGACTGTGATAGAGAGAGACTATGATAGGGAGAGAGACTGTGATAGGGAGAGAGACTGTGATAGATAGAGAGAGAATGTGATAGAGAGAGCGAGACTGTGATAGAGAGGGAGACTGTGGTAGATGAGAGACTCTAATACGTAGAGAGAGCCTGATCGAGAGATCGGGTGTAATAGAAAGATAGAAGGATTGTGTTAGAGGGAGAGAGGCTGTGATAGAGAGAGGAGATGTGATTATGAAAGACTATGATAGAGAGAGGGACTGTGATAGAGAGACTGTGATAGAGAGAGGAGATGTGATATAAAGAGACTGTGATAGAGAGAATGTGATAGAGAGAGAGACTGTGATACAGAGAGAGATTGTGTTAGAGGGAGACTGTGATAGAGGGAGACTGTGATAGAGAGAGAGACTGTGATAGAGAGTGAGAGACTCTAATAGAGAGAGAGAGACTGTGATATAGAAAGAGACAGAGAGACTCTACTAGACAGAGAGAGAAACTGCGATACAGAGAGAGTCTGTGATAGATACACTACTGTGATAGAGAGACTGTGATCGACAGAGAGACTGATAGAGAGAGGATATCTGATAGAGGAAGATTGACTGTGACAGAGAGAGCGATTGTGATACGGAAAGATAGAGATTGTGACCGAGAGAGAGACTGTGATACAGAGAGAGAGACTGTGATAGAGAGAGAGACTGTGATAGGGAGAGAGACTGTGATAGAGAGATGAGATTGATAGAGAGAGACAGTGATAGAGAGAGACTGTGGTAGAGAGAGAGAGACAGTGATACAGAGAGAGACTCTGATACAGAGAGAGACTGTGATAGAGAGAGACTGTGATAGAGAGAGAGACTGTGATAGAGAGAGACTGTGAAAGAGAGAGAGTCCGTGATAGAGACTGTGATAGAGAGAGAAAATTAGATAGAGAGAGACTCTAATACAGAGAGAGACTGTGATAGAGAGATAGAGACTGTAATAGAGAGAGAGACGGTGATAGAGGGATAGGCTGTGGTAGAGAGAGAGTCTCTAATAGAGAGAGAGAGACGGATACAGAGAGAGACTGTGTTAGTGAGAGACTGTGATAGACAGAGAGGGTGTGGTAGAGAGAGAGACACTAATAGGGAGACTGCAATACAGAGAGAGACGGTGATGGAGAGAGAGATTGTGATAGAGAGAAAGAATCTAATAGAGAGAGAGAGGCTGCGATACAGAGAGAGACTGTGATAGAGAGAGACTGTGACAGAGAGAGACAGTGATACGGAGAGAGAGAAACTGTGATAGAGAGAATGTGATAGAGAGAGAGAGACTGTTATAGAGAGAGAGACAGTGATAGAGAGAGACTGATAGAGAGAGAGAGACTGTGATAGAGAGGCTGTGATAGAGGGAGAGTCTGTGATAGAGAGAGAGGCTGTGGTAGAGAGAGAGAGACACTACGATACAGAGAGAGACTGTGATAGAGAGAGACTGTGATAGGGAGAGAGAGACTGTGATAGAGAGACACTGAGAAAAGAGAGACACTGTGATAGAGAGAGAGAACATAATAGAGAGAGAGAGTGACTGCGATACAGAGAGAGACTGTGATAGAGACAGAGAGACGGTGATAGAAAGAGACAGTGATAGAGGGAGAGAGACTGTGATAGAGAGACTGTGATAGATAGAGGAGAGCCGATAGAGATAGACTATGATTGAGAGAGAGAAGATGTGATAGAGAGAGACTGTGAAAGAGAGAGAGACTGTGATAGAGAGAGAGTCTGTAATAGAGGGAGAGAGACTGAGATAGAGAGAGACTGTGATAGAGAGAGAGAGACAGTGATAGCGAGCGAGACTGTGATACTGAGAGACTGTGATAGAGAGAGACTGTGATAGAGAGAGAGAGACTCTGATAGAGAGAGACTGTGGAAGAGAGAGACTGTGAAAGAGAAGGAGACTCTAATAGAGAGTGAGAGAGACTACGATACGGAGAGAGAGTGTGATAGAGAGAAACTGTGATAGAGAGAGAGACTCTAATAGAGAGAGAGAGACTGCGATACAGAGAGACACTGTGATAGAGAGATAGTGTGACAAAGAGACAAACTGTGATATGGAGAGAGAGAGACTGTGATCTAGAGAGAGACTGTGAAAGAGAGATGCTGTGATAGAGAGAGAGAGACTGCGATGCAGAGAGACTCTAATAGAAAGAGAGAGACTGTGATAGGAAGAGAGAGATTGTGTTAGAGAGAGAGAGACTGTGATAGAGAGAGAATGTGAAAGAAAGAGACTGTGATAAAGAGAGAGATTCTAATAGAGAGAGAGACTGCTTAGAAATAGAAAGACTGTGACAGAGGGAGAGGCTGTGGTAGAGAGAGAGAGAGACTGCGATACAGAGAGAGTCTGTGATAGAGAGAGAGAATGTGATAGAGAGAGACTGATAGAGAGAGACTGTGATAGGGAGATGAGATTGATAGAGAGATGAGATTGATAGAGAGAGACTGTGATAGAGGGAGAGAGACTGTGGTAGAGAGAGAGACTGTGATAGAGAGAGACTGTGATAGAGAGAGAGAATGTGATAGAGAGAGACTGATAGAGAGAGACTGTGATAGGGAGATGAGATTGATAGAGAGATGAGATTGATAGAGAGAGACTGTGATAGAGGGAGAGAGACTGTGGTAGAGAGAGAGACTGTGATAGAGAGATGAGATTGATAGAGAGAGACTGTGATAGAGGGAGAGAGACTGTGGTAGAGAGAAAGACTCTGATCGAGAGAGGAGATGCGATATAGAAAGACTGTGTTAGAGAGAGAGACTGTGATAGAGTGAGGAGATGCGATGGAGATAGACTATGATAGAGAGAGAGCAGAAGTAATCGAGAGAGACTGTGAAAGAGAGAGAGAGGCCTTGGTAGAGAGATGAGAGACTCTAATAGATGTGATAGAGAGAGAGACGGTGGTAGAGAGAGGAATTTAGATATTGATATACTGTGATAGAGAGAGAGACTCTGATAGAGACAGAGAGACTGTGATAGAGAGAGACTGTGATAGAGAGAGACTGTGATAGAGAGACTGTGATAGAGAGAGACTGTGATAGAGAGACACACTGTGATAGAGAGAGGAAATTAGATAGAGATAGACTGTGATAGAGAGAGAGACTTTGATACAGAGACAGACTGTGTTAAAGCGAGACTGTGATAGAGGGAGACTGTGATAGAGAGAGATTGTGATACAGAGAGAGAGACTCTAATAGAGAGAGACTGTGATACAGAGAGAGGCAGTGAAAGAGAGAGAGAGAGTCTCTAATAGACAGAGAGAGAGACGGCGATACAGAGAGTCTGTGATAGAGAGTGACTGTGACAGAGAGAGACGGTGATACGGAGAGAGAGAGACTGTGATAGAGGGAGAGAGACTGTGGTAGAGAGAAAGAGTCTGATAGAGAGAGGAGATGCGATAGAGAGAGACTGTGATAGAGAGAGAGACTGTGATAGAGAGAAACTGTGAAAGTGAGAGACAATGATAGGGAGGGAGGCCAAGGTGGAGAGAGAGACTGTAATAGAGAGAGAGAGACTGCGATAGAGAGAGACTGTGATAGAGAGAGACTGTGATAGAGAGAGACTGTGATAGAGAGAGACTGTGATAGAGAGAGAGACTGTGATAGAGAGAGAGTGGGATAGAGAGAGAGACTGTGATAGAGAGAGAGTGGGATAGAGAGAGACTGTGATAGAGAGAGAGACTGTGATAGAGAGAATGTGATAGAGAGAGACTGTGATAGAGAGAGAGACTGTGATAGAGAGAATGTGATAGAGAGAGACTGTGATAGAGAGAGAGACTGTGATAGAGAGAGAGTGGGATAGAGAGAGGAGATGCGATAGAGAGAGACTGATAGAGAGAGAGTGGGATAGAGAGTGGAGATGCGATAGAGATAGACTATGATAGAGAGAGACTGTGATAAAGAGAGACTGTGAAAGAGAGAGAGTGACTGTGATAGAGAGAGAGACTGTAATAGAGAGAGAGAGAGACTGTGATAGAGAGAGACTGTGATAGAGAGACACACTGTGATAGAGAGAGGAAATTAGATAGAGATAGACTGTGATAGAGAGAGAGACTTTGATACAGAGACAGACTGTGTTAAAGCGAGACTGTGATAGAGGGAGACTGTGATAGAGAGAGATTGTGATACAGAGAGAGAGACTCTAATAGAGAGAGACTGTGATACAGAGAGAGGCAGTGAAAGAGAGAGAGAGAGTCTCTAATAGACAGAGAGAGAGACGGCGATACAGAGAGTCTGTGATAGAGAGTGACTGTGACAGAGAGAGACGGTGATACGGAGAGAGAGAGACTGTGATAGAGGGAGAGAGACTGTGGTAGAGAGAAAGACTCTGATAGAGAGAGGAGATGCGATAGAGAGAGACTGTGATAGAGAGAGAGACTGTGATAGAGAGAAACTGTGAAAGTGAGAGACAATGATAGGGAGGGAGGCCAAGGTGGAGAGAGAGACTGTAATAGAGAGAGAGAGACTGCGATGCAGAGAGAGACTGTGATAGAGAGAGACTGTGATAGAGAGAGACTGTGATAGAGAGAGACTGTGATAGAGAGAGACTGTGATAGAGAGAATGTGATAGAGAGAGACTGTGATAGAGAGAGAGACTGTGATAGAGAGAGAGTGGGATAGAGAGAGACTGTGATAGAGAGAGAGACTGTGATAGAGAGAATGTGATAGAGAGAGACTGTGATAGAGAGAGAGACTGTGATAGAGAGAATGTGATAGAGAGAGACTGTGATAGAGAGAGAGACTGTGATAGAGAGAGAGTGGGATAGAGAGAGGAGATGCGATAGAGAGAGACTGATAGAGAGAGAGTGGGATAGAGAGTGGAGATGCGATAGAGATAGACTATGATAGAGAGAGACTGTGATAAAGAGAGACTGTGAAAGAGAGAGAGTGACTGTGATAGAGAGAGAGACTGTAATAGAGAGAGAGAGAGACTGCGATGCAGAGAGAGACTGTGATAGAGAGAGACTGTGATAGAGAGAGACTGTGCTAGAGAGAATGTGATGGAGACTGTGATAGAGAGAGAGACTGTGATAGAGAGAGAGACTGTGATAGAGAGAGACTGTGATAGAGAGAGAGACTGTGATAGAGAGAGAGACTGTGATAGAGAGAATGTGATAGAGAGAGACTGTGATAGAGAGAGAGACTGTGATAGAGAGAGAGACTGTGATAGAGAGAGAGTGGGATAGAGAGTGGAGATGCGATAGAGATAGACTATGATAGAGAGAGGGAGACTGTGATAGAGTGAGACACTGCGATAGAGAGAAACTGTGAAAGTTAGAGACTATGATAGGGAGAGAGGCTGTGGTGGAGAGAGAGACTGTAATAGAGGGAGAGAGAGACTGTGATAGAGAGAGACTGTGATAGAGAGAGAGACCGTGATAGAGAGAGAGACTGTGATAGAGAGAGACTGTGAAAGAGAGAGACTGTGATAGAGAGAGAGACTGTGATAGAGAGAATGTGATAGAGAGAGACTGTGATAGAGAGAGAGACTGTGATAGAGAGAATGTGATAGAGAGAGACTGTGATAGAGAGAGAGACTGTGATAGAGAGAGAGTGGGATAGAGAGAGGAGATGCGATAGAGAGAGACTGATAGAGAGAGAGTGGGATAGAGAGTGGAGATGCGATAGAGATAGACTATGATAGAGAGAGAGAGACTGTGATAAAGAGAGACTGTGAAAGAGAGAGAGTGACTGTGATAGAGAGAGAGACTGTAATAGAGAGAGAGAGAGACTGCGATGCAGAGAGAGACTGTGATAGAGAGAGACTGTGATAGAGAGAGACTGTGCTAGAGAGAATGTGATAGAGACTGTGATAGAGAGAGAGACTGTGATAGAGAGAGAGACTGTGATAGAGAGAGACTGTGATAGAGAGAGAGACTGTGATAGAGAGAGAGACTGTGATAGAGAGAGAGACTGTGATAGAGAGAATGTGATAGAGAGAGACTGTGATAGAGAGAGAGACTGTGATAGAGAGAGAGACTGTGATAGAGAGAGAGTGGGATAGAGAGTGGAGATGCGATAGAGATAGACTATGATAGAGAGAGGGAGACTGTGATAGAGTGAGACACTGCGATAGAGAGAAACTGTGAAAGTTAGAGACTATGATAGGGAGAGAGGCTGTGGTGGAGAGAGAGACTGTAATAGAGGGAGAGAGAGACTGTGATAGAGAGAGACTGTGAAAGAGAGAGACTGTGAAAGAGAGAGAGAGACTGTGATACAGAGAAACTGTGAAAGTGAGAGACTATGATAGGGAGAGAGGCTGTGATAGAGAGAGAGAGACTGTGATAGAGAGAGAGACTGTGATAGAGAGAGAGACTGTGATACAGAGAAACTGTGAAAGTGAGAGACTATGATAGGGAGAGAGGCTGTGATAGAGAGAGAGAGACTGTGATAGAGAGAGAGACTGTGATAGAGAGAGAGACTGTGATAGAGAGAGAGTGACTGTGATAGAGAGAGAGAGACTGTGATAGAGAGAGAGACTGTGATAGAGAGGGACTGTGATAGAGAGAGTGACTGTGATAGAAATAGAGACACTATGATAGAGAGAGACTGTGATTGAGAGAGCGACTGTGAAAGAGAGAGAGTGTGATAGAGATAGACTGTGATAGTGAGAGACTGTGATAGGGAGAGTGACTGTGATAGAGAGAAAGACGTAGAGAGATAGCGAGCCTAATCGAGAGACAGGGTGTAATAGATAGATAGAGAGACTGTGTTAGAGGGAGAGAGTCTGTGATAGAGAGAGAGAGACTGTGACAGAGAGAGAGACTGTGATAGAGAGACAGACTGTGATACAGAGAAACTGTGAAAGTGAGAGACTATGATAGGGAGAGAGGCTGTGATAGAGAGAGAGAGACTGTGATAGAGAGAGAGACTGTGATAGAGAGACTGTGATAGAGTGAGAGACTGTGATAGAGAGAGACTGTGATAGAGAGAGAGACTGTGATAGAGTGAGAGATTGTGATAGAGAGAGAGAGACTGTGAAAGAGAGACACTGATAGGGAGAGACTGTGATAGAGAGAGAGACTGTGAAAGAGAGAGAGACTGTGATAGAGGGAGAGAGACTGTGATAGAGAGAGACTGTGAAAGAGCGAGGAGATGCGATAGAGATAGACTATGATAGAGAGAGAGAGGAAGTGATTGAGAGAGACTGTGAAAGAGAGAGAGACTGTGATAAAGAGATACTGTGAAAGAGAGGGAGATTGTGATAGAGAGAGTGACTGTGATAGAGAGAGAGAGACGGTGATAGAGTGAGACACAGTGATAGAGAGAGGAGATGCGATAGAGATAGACTATGATAGAGAGAGAGATGTGATAGAGAGAGACTGTGATAGAGAGAGAGAGACAGTGATAGTGAGAGAGTCTGTGATAGAGAGAGATTGTGATAGAGAGAGAGACTGTGATAGAGAGAGACAGTGATAGAGAGACAGACTGTGATAGAGAGAGACAGTGATAGAGAGACAGACTGTGATAGAGAGAGGAGATTAGATAGAGATAGACTATGATAGAGAGAGAGACTGTGATAGAGAGAGACTGTGATAGAGAGAGAGACTGTGATAGAGAGAGAGACTGTGATAGAGAGAGTGAGACGGTGATAGAAAGAGAGACAGTGATAGAGAGACTGTGATAGAGAGAGAGAGAATGTGATAGAGAGAGAGACTGTGATAGAGAGACTGTGATAGAGTGAGAGACTGTGATAGAGAGAGAGAGACTGTGATAGAGAGAGACTGTGATAGAGAGAGAGACTGTGATAGAGAGAGACAGTGATAGAGAGAGAGACTGTGATAAAGAGAGGAGATTAGATAGAGATAGACTATGATAGAGAGAGAGACTGTGATAGAGAGAGAGACTGTGATAGAGAGAGACAGTGATAGAGAGAGAGACTGTGATAAAGAGAGGAGATTAGATAGAGATAGACTATGATAGAGAGAGAGACTGTGATAGAGAGAGAACTGTGATAGAGACAGAGAGACTGTGATAGAGAGAGAACTGTGATAGAGACAGAGAGACTGTGATAGAGGGAAGAGACTGTGACAGAGTGAATTGTGATATAGAGAGACTGTGATAGAGAGAATGTGACAGAGAGAGAGACTGTGAAAGAGAGAGACTGTGCTAGAGAGAATGTGATAGAGACTGTGATAGAGAGAGAGACTGTGATAGAGAGAGAGACTGTGATAGAGAGAGACTGTGATAGAGAGAGAGACTGTGATAGAGAGAGAGACTGTGATAGAGAGAATGTGATAGAGAGAGACTGTGATAGAGAGAGAGACTGTGATAGAGAGAGAGACTGTGATAGAGAGAGAGTGGGATAGAGAGTGGAGATGCGATAGAGATAGACTATGATAGAGAGAGGGAGACTGTGATAGAGTGAGACACTGCGATAGAGAGAAACTGTGAAAGTTAGAGACTATGATAGGGAGAGAGGCTGTGGTGGAGAGAGAGACTGTAATAGAGGGAGAGAGAGACTGTGATAGAGAGAGACTGTGATAGAGAGAGAGACCGTGATAGAGAGAGAGACTGTGATAGAGGGAGACTGTGAAAGAGAGAGACTGTGATAGAGAGAGAGACTGTGATAGAGAGAATGTGATAGAGAGAGACTGTGATAGAGAGAGAGACTGTGATAGAGAGAATGTGATAGAGAGAGACTGTGATAGAGAGAGAGACTGTGATAGAGAGAGAGTGGGATAGAGAGAGGAGATGCGATAGAGAGAGACTGATAGAGAGAGAGTGGGATAGAGAGTGGAGATGCGATAGAGATAGACTATGATAGAGAGAGAGAGACTGTGATAAAGAGAGACTGTGAAAGAGAGAGAGTGACTGTGATAGAGAGAGAGACTGTAATAGAGAGAGAGAGAGACTGCGATGCAGAGAGAGACTGTGATAGAGAGAGACTATGATAGAGAGAGACTGTGCTAGAGAGAATGTGATAGAGACTGTGATAGAGAGAGAGACTGTGATAGAGAGAGACTGTGATAGAGAGAGAGACTGTGATAGAGAGAGAGACTGTGATAGAGAGAGAGACTGTGATAGAGAGAATGTGATAGAGAGAGACTGTGATAGAGAGAGAGACTGTGATAGAGAGAGAGACTGTGATAGAGAGAGAGTGGGATAGAGAGTGGAGATTCGATAGAGATAGACTATGATAGAGAGAGGGAGACTGTGATAGAGTGAGACACTGCGATAGAGAGAAACTGTGAAAGTTAGAGACTATGATAGGGAGAGAGGCTGTGGTGGAGAGAGAGACTGTAATAGAGGGAGAGAGAGACTGTGATAGAGAGAGACTGTGATAGAGAGAGAGACCGTGATAGAGAGAGAGACTGTGATAGAGAGAGACTGTGAAAGAGAGAGACTGTGAAAGAGAGAGAGACTGTGATACAGAGAAACTGTGAAAGTGAGAGACTATGATAGGGAGAGAGGCTGTGATAGAGAGAGAGAGACTGTGACAGAGAGAGAGACTGTGATAGAGAGAGAGAGACTGTGATACAGAGAAACTGTGAAAGTGAGAGACTATGATAGGGAGAGAGGCTGTGATAGAGAGAGAGAGAGACTGTGATAGAGAGAGAGACTGTGATAGAGAGAGAGACTGTGATAGAGAGAGAGTGACTGTGATAGAGAGAGAGAGACTGTGCTAGAGAGAGAGACTGTGATAGAGAGGGACTGTGATAGAGAGAGTGACTGTGATAGAAATAGAGACACTATGATAGAGAGAGACTGTGATTGAGAGAGCGACTGTGAAAGAGAGAGAGTGTGATAGAGATAGACTGTGATAGTGAGACACTGTGATAGGGAGAGTGACTGTGATAGAGAGAAAGACGTAGAGAGATAGCGAGCCTAATCGAGAGACAGGGTGTAATAGATAGATAGAGAGACTGTGTTAGAGGGAGAGAGTCTGTGATAGAGAGAGACTGTGACAGAGAGAGAGACTGTGATAGAGAGACAGACTGTGATACAGAGAAACTGTGAAAGTGAGAGACTATGATAGGGAGAGAGGCTGTGATAGAGAGAGAGAGAGAGACTGTGATAGAGAGACTGTGATAGAGTGAGAGACTGTGATAGAGAGAGACTGTGATAGAGAGAGAGACTGTGATAGAGTGAGAGACTGTGATAGAGAGAGAGAGACTGTGAAAGAGAGACACTGATAGGGAGAGACTGTGATAGAGAGAGAGACTGTGAAAGAGAGAGAGACTGTGATAGAGGGAGAGAGACTGTGATAGAGAGAGACTGTGAAAGAGCGAGGAGATGCGATAGAGATAGACTATGATAGAGAGAGAGAGGAAGTGATTGAGAGAGACTGTGAAAGAGAGAGAGACTGTGATAAAGAGATACTGTGAAAGAGAGGGAGATTGTGATAGAGAGAGTGACTGTGATAGAGAGAGAGAGACGGTGATAGAGAGAGAGACAGTGATAGAGAGAGGAGATGCGATAGAGATAGACTATGATAGAGAGAGAGATGTGATTGAGAGACTGTGATAGAGAGAGAGAGACAGTGATAGTGAGAGAGTCTGTGATAGAGAGAGATTGTGATAGAGAGAGAGACTGTGATAGAGAGAGACAGTGATAGAGAGACAGACTGTGATAGAGAGAGACAGTGATAGAGAGAGAGACTGTGATAGAGAGAGGAGATTAGATAGAGATAGACTATGATAGAGAGAGAGACTGTGATAGAGAGAGACTGTGATAGAGAGAGAGACTGTGATAGAGAGAGAGACTGTGATAGAGAGAGTGAGACGGTGATAGAAAGAGAGACAGTGATAGAGAGACTGTGATAGAGAGAGAGAGAATGTGATAGAGAGAGAGACTGTGATAGAGAGACTGTGATAGAGTGAGAGACTGTGATAGAGAGAGAGAGACTGTGATAGAGAGAGACTGTGATAGAGAGAGAGACTGTGATAGAGAGAGACAGTGATAGAGAGAGAGACTGTGATAAAGAGAGGAGATTAGATAGAGATAGACTATGATAGAGAGAGAGACTGTGATAGAGAGAGAGACTGTGATAGAGAGAGACAGTGATAGAGAGAGAGACTGTGATAAAGAGAGGAGATTAGATAGAGATAGACTATGATAGAGAGAGAGAATAGATATAGAGAGAGACTGCGATACAGAGAGAGACAGTGACAGAGAGAGACACTGTGATAGAGAGAGAGACTGTGATAGAGAGAGAGAGAGACTGTGATAGAGAGAGAGACTGTGAAAGAGAGAGAGAGACTGTGATAGAGAGAGAGACAGTGATAGAGAGAGAACTGTGATAGAGACAGAGAGACTGTGATAGAGAGAGAACTGTGATAGAGACAGAGAGACTGTGATAGAGAGAGAACTGTGATAGAGACAGAGAGACTGTGATAGAGAGAGAACTGTGATAGAGACAGAGAGACTGTGATAGAGGGAAGAGACTGTGACAGAGTGAATTGTGATATAGAGAGACTGTGATAGAGAGAATGTGACAGAGAGAGAGACTGTGAAAGAGAGAGACTGTGACAGAGAGAATGTGATAGAGACTGTGATAGAGAGAGAGACTGTGATAGAGAGAGAGAGACGGTGATAGAGAGAGAGACAGTGATAGAGAGAGGAGATGCGATAGAGATAGACTATGATAGAGAGAGAGATGTGATAGAGAGAGACTGTGATAGAGAGAGAGAGACAGTGATAGTGAGAGAGTCTGTGATAGAGAGAGATTGTGATAGAGAGACTGTGATAGAGAGAGACAGTGATAGAGAGACAGACTGTGATAGAGAGAGACAGTGATAGAGAGAGAGACTGTGATAGAGAGAGGAGATTAGATAGAGATAGACTATGATAGAGAGAGAGACTGTGATAGAGAGAGACTGTGATAGAGAGAGAGACTGTGATAGAGAGAGAGACTGTGATAGAGAGAGTGAGACGGTGATAGAAAGAGAGACAGTGATAGAGAGACTGTGATAGAGAGAGAGAGAATGTGATAGAGAGAGAGACTGTGATAGAGAGACTGTGATAGAGTGAGAGACTGTGATAGAGAGAGAGAGACTGTGATAGAGAGAGACTGTGATAGAGAGAGAGACTGTGATAGAGAGAGACAGTGATAGAGAGAGAGACTGTGATAAAGAGAGGAGATTAGATAGAGATAGACTATGATAGAGAGAGAGACTGTGATAGAGAGAGAGACTGTGATAGAGAGAGACAGTGATAGAGAGAGAGACTGTGATAAAGAGAGGAGATTAGATAGAGATAGACTATGATAGAGAGAGAGAATAGATATAGAGAGAGACTGCGATACAGAGAGAGACAGTGACAGAGAGAGACACTGTGATAGAGAGAGAGACTGTGATAGAGAGAGAGAGAGACTGTGATAGAGAGAGAGACTGTGAAAGAGAGAGAGAGACTGTGATAGAGAGAGAGACAGTGATAGAGAGAGAACTGTGATAGAGACAGAGAGACTGTGATAGAGAGAGAACTGTGATAGAGACAGAGAGACTGTGATAGAGAGAGAACTGTGATAGAGACAGAGAGACTGTGATAGAGAGAGAACTGTGATAGAGACAGAGAGACTGTGATAGAGGGAAGAGACTGTGACAGAGTGAATTGTGATATAGAGAGACTGTGATAGAGAGAATGTGACAGAGAGAGAGACTGTGAAAGAGAGAGACTGTGACAGAGAGAGACTGTGATAAAGAGTGACTGTAATAGAGATAGACTGTGATAGAGAGAGGATATGTGATAGAGGAAGATTGACTGCGATAGAGAGAGAGACTGTGATAGAGAGAGAGAGAGACTGTGATAGAGAGAGAGAGAGACTGTGATAGAGAGAGAGAGAGACTGTGATAGAGAGAGAACTGTGATAGAGACAGAGAGACTGTGATAGAGGGAAGAGATTGTGACAGAGTGAATTGTGATATAGAGAGACTGTGATAGAGAGAATGTGACAGAGAGAGAGACTGTGAAAGAGAGAGACTGTGCTAGAGAGAATGTGATAGAGACTGTGATAGAGAGAGAGACTGTGATAGAGAGAGAGACTGTGATAGAGAGAGACTGTGATAGAGAGAGAGACTGTGATAGAGAGAGAGACTGTGATAGAGAGAATGTGATAGAGAGAGACTGTGATAGAGAGAGAGACTGTGATAGAGAGAGAGACTGTGATAGAGAGAGAGTGGGATAGAGAGTGGAGATGCGATAGAGATAGACTATGATAGAGAGAGGGAGACTGTGATAGAGTGAGACACTGCGATAGAGAGAAACTGTGAAAGTTAGAGACTATGATAGGGAGAGAGGCTGTGGTGGAGAGAGAGACTGTAATAGAGGGAGAGAGAGAC
The DNA here is from genome assembly GCA_026770705.1 of Isurus oxyrinchus. Classification (NCBI taxonomy): domain Eukaryota; kingdom Metazoa; phylum Chordata; class Chondrichthyes; order Lamniformes; family Lamnidae; genus Isurus; species Isurus oxyrinchus. The sequence goes on from JANJGN010000622.1 coordinate 29,434, forward strand.
TGTGATAGAGAGAGACTGTGATAGAGAGAGAGACCGTGATAGAGAGAGAGACTGTGATAGAGAGAGACTGTGAAAGAGAGAGACTGTGATAGAGAGAGAGACTGTGATAGAGAGAATGTGATAGAGAGAGACTGTGATAGAGAGAGAGACTGTGATAGAGAGAATGTGATAGAGAGAGACTGTGATAGAGAGAGAGACTGTGATAGAGAGAGAGTGGGATAGAGAGAGGAGATGCGATAGAGAGAGACTGATAGAGAGAGAGTGGGATAGAGAGTGGAGATGCGATAGAGATAGACTATGATAGAGAGAGAGAGACTGTGATAAAGAGAGACTGTGAAAGAGAGAGAGTGACTGTGATAGAGAGAGAGACTGCAATAGAGAGAGAGAGAGACTGCGATGCAGAGAGAGACTGTGATAGAGAGAGACTATGATAGAGAGAGACTGTGCTAGAGAGAATGTGATAGAGACTGTGATAGAGAGAGAGACTGTGATAGAGAGAGAGACTGTGATAGAGAGAGACTGTGATAGAGAGAGAGACTGTGATAGAGAGAGAGACTGTGATAGAGAGAGAGACTGTGATAGAGAGAATGTGATAGAGAGAGACTGTGATAGAGAGAGAGAGACTGTGATAGAGAGAGAGACTGTGATAGAGAGAGAGTGGGATAGAGAGTGGAGATTCGATAGAGATAGACTATGATAGAGAGAGGGAGACTGTGATAGAGTGAGACACTGCGATAGAGAGAAACTGTGAAAGTTAGAGACTATGATAGGGAGAGAGGCTGTGGTGGAGAGAGAGACTGTAATAGAGGGAGAGAGAGACTGTGATAGAGAGAGACTGTGATAGAGAGAGAGACCGTGATAGAGAGAGAGACTGTGATAGAGAGAGACTGTGAAAGAGAGAGACTGTGAAAGAGAGAGAGACTGTGATACAGAGAAACTGTGAAAGTGAGAGACTATGATAGGGAGAGAGGCTGTGATAGAGAGAGAGAGACTGTGACAGAGAGAGAGACTGTGATAGAGAGAGAGAGACTGTGATACAGAGAAACTGTGAAAGTGAGAGACTATGATAGGGAGAGAGGCTGTGATAGAGAGAGAGAGAGACTGTGATAGAGAGAGAGACTGTGATAGAGAGAGAGACTGTGATAGAGAGAGAGTGACTGTGATAGAGAGAGAGAGACTGTGCTAGAGAGAGAGACTGTGATAGAGAGGGACTGTGATAGAGAGAGTGACTGTGATAGAAATAGAGACACTATGATAGAGAGAGACTGTGATTGAGAGAGCGACTGTGAAAGAGAGAGAGTGTGATAGAGATAGACTGTGATAGTGAGACACTGTGATAGGGAGAGTGACTGTGATAGAGAGAAAGACGTAGAGAGATAGCGAGCCTAATCGAGAGACAGGGTGTAATAGATAGATAGAGAGACTGTGTTAGAGGGAGAGAGTCTGTGATAGAGAGAGACTGTGACAGAGAGAGAGACTGTGATAGAGAGACAGACTGTGATACAGAGAAACTGTGAAAGTGAGAGACTATGATAGGGAGAGAGGCTGTGATAGAGAGAGAGAGAGAGACTGTGATAGAGAGACTGTGATAGAGTGAGAGACTGTGATAGAGAGAGACTGTGATAGAGAGAGAGACTGTGATAGAGTGAGAGACTGTGATAGAGAGAGAGAGACTGTGAAAGAGAGACACTGATAGGGAGAGACTGTGATAGAGAGAGAGACTGTGAAAGAGAGAGAGACTGTGATAGAGGGAGAGAGACTGTGATAGAGAGAGACTGTGAAAGAGCGAGGAGATGCGATAGAGATAGACTATGATAGAGAGAGAGAGGAAGTGATTGAGAGAGACTGTGAAAGAGAGAGAGACTGTGATAAAGAGATACTGTGAAAGAGAGGGAGATTGTGATAGAGAGAGTGACTGTGATAGAGAGAGAGAGACGGTGATAGAGAGAGAGACAGTGATAGAGAGAGGAGATGCGATAGAGATAGACTATGATAGAGAGAGAGATGTGATAGAGAGAGACTGTGATAGAGAGAGAGAGACAGTGATAGTGAGAGAGTCTGTGATAGAGAGAGATTGTGATAGAGAGAGAGACTGTGATAGAGAGAGACAGTGATAGAGAGACAGACTGTGATAGAGAGAGACAGTGATAGAGAGAGAGACTGTGATAGAGAGAGGAGATTAGATAGAGATAGACTATGATAGAGAGAGAGACTGTGATAGAGAGAGACTGTGATAGAGAGAGAGACTGTGATAGAGAGAGAGACTGTGATAGAGAGAGTGAGACGGTGATAGAAAGAGAGACAGTGATAGAGAGACTGTGATAGAGAGAGAGAGAATGTGATAGAGAGAGAGACTGTGATAGAGAGACTGTGATAGAGTGAGAGACTGTGATAGAGAGAGAGAGACTGTGATAGAGAGAGACTGTGATAGAGAGAGAGACTGTGATAGAGAGAGACAGTGATAGAGAGAGAGACTGTGATAAAGAGAGGAGATTAGATAGAGATAGACTATGATAGAGAGAGAGACTGTGATAGAGAGAGAGACTGTGATAGAGAGAGACAGTGATAGAGAGAGAGACTGTGATAAAGAGAGGAGATTAGATAGAGATAGACTATGATAGAGAGAGAGAATAGATATAGAGAGAGACTGCGATACAGAGAGAGACAGTGACAGAGAGAGACACTGTGATAGAGAGAGAGACTGTGATAGAGAGAGAGAGAGACTGTGATAGAGAGAGAGACTGTGAAAGAGAGAGAGAGACTGTGATAGAGAGAGAGACAGTGATAGAGAGAGAACTGTGATAGAGACAGAGAGACTGTGATAGAGAGAGAACTGTGATAGAGACAGAGAGACTGTGATAGAGAGAGAACTGTGATAGAGACAGAGAGACTGTGATAGAGAGAGAACTGTGATAGAGACAGAGAGACTGTGATAGAGGGAAGAGACTGTGACAGAGTGAATTGTGATATAGAGAGACTGTGATAGAGAGAATGTGACAGAGAGAGAGACTGTGAAAGAGAGAGACTGTGACAGAGAGAATGTGATAGAGACTGTGATAGAGAGAGAGACTGTGATAGAGAGAGAGAGACGGTGATAGAGAGAGAGACAGTGATAGAGAGAGGAGATGCGATAGAGATAGACTATGATAGAGAGAGAGATGTGATAGAGAGAGACTGTGATAGAGAGAGAGAGACAGTGATAGTGAGAGAGTCTGTGATAGAGAGAGATTGTGATAGAGAGAGAGACTGTGATAGAGAGAGACAGTGATAGAGAGACAGACTGTGATAGAGAGAGACAGTGATAGAGAGAGAGACTGTGATAGAGAGAGGAGATTAGATAGAGATAGACTATGATAGAGAGAGAGACTGTGATAGAGAGAGACTGTGATAGAGAGAGAGACTGTGATAGAGAGAGAGACTGTGATAGAGAGAGTGAGACGGTGATAGAAAGAGAGACAGTGATAGAGAGACTGTGATAGAGAGAGAGAGAATGTGATAGAGAGAGAGACTGTGATAGAGAGACTGTGATAGAGTGAGAGACTGTGATAGAGAGAGAGAGACTGTGATAGAGAGAGACTGTGATAGAGAGAGAGACTGTGATAGAGAGAGACAGTGATAGAGAGAGAGACTGTGATAAAGAGAGGAGATTAGATAGAGATAGACTATGATAGAGAGAGAGACTGTGATAGAGAGAGAGACTGTGATAGAGAGAGACAGTGATAGAGAGAGAGACTGTGATAAAGAGAGGAGATTAGATAGAGATAGACTATGATAGAGAGAGAGAATAGATATAGAGAGAGACTGCGATACAGAGAGAGACAGTGACAGAGAGAGACACTGTGATAGAGAGAGAGACTGTGATAGAGAGAGAGAGAGACTGTGATAGAGAGAGAGACTGTGAAAGAGAGAGAGAGACTGTGATAGAGAGAGAGACAGTGATAGAGAGAGAACTGTGATAGAGACAGAGAGACTGTGATAGAGAGAGAACTGTGATAGAGACAGAGAGACTGTGATAGAGAGAGAACTGTGATAGAGACAGAGAGACTGTGATAGAGAGAGAACTGTGATAGAGACAGAGAGACTGTGATAGAGGGAAGAGACTGTGACAGAGTGAATTGTGATATAGAGAGACTGTGATAGAGAGAATGTGACAGAGAGAGAGACTGTGAAAGAGAGAGACTGTGACAGAGAGAGACTGTGATAAAGAGTGACTGTAATAGAGATAGACTGTGATAGAGAGAGGATATGTGATAGAGGAAGATTGACTGCGATAGAGAGAGAGACTGTGATAGAGAGAGAGAGAGACTGTGATAGAGAGAGAGAGAGACTGTGATAGAGAGAGAGAGAGACTGTGATAGAGAGAGAACTGTGATAGAGACAGAGAGACTGTGATAGAGGGAAGAGATTGTGACAGAGTGAATTGTGATATAGAGAGACTGTGATAGAGAGAATGTGACAGAGAGAGAGACTGTGAAAGAGAGAGACTGTGCTAGAGAGAATGTGATAGAGACTGTGATAGAGAGAGAGACTGTGATAGAGAGAGAGACTGTGATAGAGAGAGACTGTGATAGAGAGAGAGACTGTGATAGAGAGAGAGACTGTGATAGAGAGAATGTGATAGAGAGAGACTGTGATAGAGAGAGAGACTGTGATAGAGAGAGAGACTGTGATAGAGAGAGAGTGGGATAGAGAGTGGAGATGCGATAGAGATAGACTATGATAGAGAGAGGGAGACTGTGATAGAGTGAGACACTGCGATAGAGAGAAACTGTGAAAGTTAGAGACTATGATAGGGAGAGAGGCTGTGGTGGAGAGAGAGACTGTAATAGAGGGAGAGAGAGACTGTGATAGAGAGAGACTGTGATAGAGAGAGAGACCGTGATAGAGAGAGAGACTGTGATAGAGAGAGACTGTGAAAGAGAGAGACTGTGATAGAGAGAGAGACTGTGATAGAGAGAATGTGATAGAGAGAGACTGTGATAGAGAGAGAGACTGTGATAGAGAGAATGTGATAGAGAGAGACTGTGATAGAGAGAGAGACTGTGATAGAGAGAGAGTGGGATAGAGAGAGGAGATGCGATAGAGAGAGACTGATAGAGAGAGAGTGGGATAGAGAGTGGAGATGCGATAGAGATAGACTATGATAGAGAGAGAGAGACTGTGATAAAGAGAGACTGTGAAAGAGAGAGAGTGACTGTGATAGAGAGAGAGACTGTAATAGAGAGAGAGAGAGACTGCGATGCAGAGAGAGACTGTGATAGAGAGAGACTATGATAGAGAGAGACTGTGCTAGAGAGAATGTGATAGAGACTGTGATAGAGAGAGAGACTGTGATAGAGAGAGAGACTGTGATAGAGAGAGACTGTGATAGAGAGAGAGACTGTGATAGAGAGAGAGACTGTGATAGAGAGAGAGACTGTGATAGAGAGAATGTGATAGAGAGAGACTGTGATAGAGAGAGAGACTGTGATAGAGAGAGAGACTGTGATAGAGAGAGAGTGGGATAGAGAGTGGAGATTCGATAGAGATAGACTATGATAGAGAGAGGGAGACTGTGATAGAGTGAGACACTGCGATAGAGAGAAACTGTGAAAGTTAGAGACTATGATAGGGAGAGAGGCTGTGGTGGAGAGAGAGACTGTAATAGAGGGAGAGAGAGACTGTGATAGAGAGAGACTGTGATAGAGAGAGAGACCGTGATAGAGAGAGAGACTGTGATAGAGAGAGACTGTGAAAGAGAGAGACTGTGAAAGAGAGAGAGACTGTGATACAGAGAAACTGTGAAAGTGAGAGACTATGATAGGGAGAGAGGCTGTGATAGAGAGAGAGAGACTGTGACAGAGAGAGAGACTGTGATAGAGAGAGAGAGACTGTGATACAGAGAAACTGTGAAAGTGAGAGACTATGATAGGGAGAGAGGCTGTGATAGAGAGAGAGAGAGACTGTGATAGAGAGAGAGACTGTGATAGAGAGAGAGACTGTGATAGAGAGAGAGTGACTGTGATAGAGAGAGAGAGACTGTGCTAGAGAGAGAGACTGTGATAGAGAGGGACTGTGATAGAGAGAGTGACTGTGATAGAAATAGAGACACTATGATAGAGAGAGACTGTGATTGAGAGAGCGACTGTGAAAGAGAGAGAGTGTGATAGAGATAGACTGTGATAGTGAGACACTGTGATAGGGAGAGTGACTGTGATAGAGAGAAAGACGTAGAGAGATAGCGAGCCTAATCGAGAGACAGGGTGTAATAGATAGATAGAGAGACTGTGTTAGAGGGAGAGAGTCTGTGATAGAGAGAGACTGTGACAGAGAGAGAGACTGTGATAGAGAGACAGACTGTGATACAGAGAAACTGTGAAAGTGAGAGACTATGATAGGGAGAGAGGCTGTGATAGAGAGAGAGAGAGAGACTGTGATAGAGAGACTGTGATAGAGTGAGAGACTGTGATAGAGAGAGACTGTGATAGAGAGAGAGACTGTGATAGAGTGAGAGACTGTGATAGAGAGAGAGAGACTGTGAAAGAGAGACACTGATAGGGAGAGACTGTGATAGAGAGAGAGACTGTGAAAGAGAGAGAGACTGTGATAGAGGGAGAGAGACTGTGATAGAGAGAGACTGTGAAAGAGCGAGGAGATGCGATAGAGATAGACTATGATAGAGAGAGAGAGGAAGTGATTGAGAGAGACTGTGAAAGAGAGAGAGACTGTGATAAAGAGATACTGTGAAAGAGAGGGAGATTGTGATAGAGAGAGTGACTGTGATAGAGAGAGAGAGACGGTGATAGAGAGAGAGACAGTGATAGAGAGAGGAGATGCGATAGAGATAGACTATGATAGAGAGAGAGATGTGATAGAGAGAGACTGTGATAGAGAGAGAGAGACAGTGATAGTGAGAGAGTCTGTGATAGAGAGAGATTGTGATAGAGAGAGAGACTGTGATAGAGAGAGACAGTGATAGAGAGACAGACTGTGATAGAGAGAGACAGTGATAGAGAGAGAGACTGTGATAGAGAGAGGAGATTAGATAGAGATAGACTATGATAGAGAGAGAGACTGTGATAGAGAGAGACTGTGATAGAGAGAGAGACTGTGATAGAGAGAGAGACTGTGATAGAGAGAGTGAGACGGTGATAGAAAGAGAGACAGTGATAGAGAGACTGTGATAGAGAGAGAGAGAATGTGATAGAGAGAGAGACTGTGATAGAGAGACTGTGATAGAGTGAGAGACTGTGATAGAGAGAGAGAGACTGTGATAGAGAGAGACTGTGATAGAGAGAGAGACTGTGATAGAGAGAGACAGTGATAGAGAGAGAGACTGTGATAAAGAGAGGAGATTAGATAGAGATAGACTATGATAGAGAGAGAGACTGTGATAGAGAGAGAGACTGTGATAGAGAGAGACAGTGATAGAGAGAGAGACTGTGATAAAGAGAGGAGATTAGATAGAGATAGACTATGATAGAGAGAGAGAATAGATATAGAGAGAGACTGCGATACAGAGAGAGACAGTGACAGAGAGAGACACTGTGATAGAGAGAGAGACTGTGATAGAGAGAGAGAGAGACTGTGATAGAGAGAGAGACTGTGAAAGAGAGAGAGAGACTGTGATAGAGAGAGAGACAGTGATAGAGAGAGAACTGTGATAGAGACAGAGAGACTGTGATAGAGAGAGAACTGTGATAGAGACAGAGAGACTGTGATAGAGAGAGAACTGTGATAGAGACAGAGAGACTGTGATAGAGAGAGAACTGTGATAGAGACAGAGAGACTGTGATAGAGGGAAGAGACTGTGACAGAGTGAATTGTGATATAGAGAGACTGTGATAGAGAGAATGTGACAGAGAGAGAGACTGTGAAAGAGAGAGACTGTGACAGAGAGAATGTGATAGAGACTGTGATAGAGAGAGAGACTGTGATAGAGAGAGAGAGACGGTGATAGAGAGAGAGACAGTGATAGAGAGAGGAGATGCGATAGAGATAGACTATGATAGAGAGAGAGATGTGATAGAGAGAGACTGTGATAGAGAGAGAGAGACAGTGATAGTGAGAGAGTCTGTGATAGAGAGAGATTGTGATAGAGAGAGAGACTGTGATAGAGAGAGACAGTGATAGAGAGACAGACTGTGATAGAGAGAGACAGTGATAGAGAGAGAGACTGTGATAGAGAGAGGAGATTAGATAGAGATAGACTATGATAGAGAGAGAGACTGTGATAGAGAGAAACTGTGATAGAGAGAGAGACTGTGATAGAGAGAGAGACTGTGATAGAGAGAGTGAGACGGTGATAGAAAGAGAGACAGTGATAGAGAGACTGTGATAGAGAGAGAGAGAATGTGATAGAGAGAGAGACTGTGATAGAGAGACTGTGATAGAGTGAGAGACTGTGATAGAGAGAGAGAGACTGTGATAGAGAGAGACTGTGATAGAGAGAGAGACTGTGATAGAGAGAGACAGTGATAGAGAGAGAGACTGTGATAAAGAGAGGAGATTAGATAGAGATAGACTATGATAGAGAGAGAGACTGTGATAGAGAGAGAGACTGTGATAGAGAGAGACAGTGATAGAGAGAGAGACTGTGATAAAGAGAGGAGATTAGATAGAGATAGACTATGATAGAGAGAGAGAATAGATATAGAGAGAGACTGCGATACAGAGAGAGACAGTGACAGAGAGAGACACTGTGATAGAGAGAGAGACTGTGATAGAGAGAGAGAGAGACTGTGATAGAGAGAGAGACTGTGAAAGAGAGAGAGAGACTGTGATAGAGAGAGAGACAGTGATAGAGAGAGAACTGTGATAGAGACAGAGAGACTGTGATAGAGAGAGAACTGTGATAGAGACAGAGAGACTGTGATAGAGAGAGAACTGTGATAGAGACAGAGAGACTGTGATAGAGAGAGAACTGTGATAGAGACAGAGAGACTGTGATAGAGGGAAGAGACTGTGACAGAGTGAATTGTGATATAGAGAGACTGTGATAGAGAGAATGTGACAGAGAGAGAGACTGTGAAAGAGAGAGACTGTGACAGAGAGAGACTGTGATAAAGAGTGACTGTAATAGAGATAGACTGTGATAGAGAGAGGATATGTGATAGAGGAAGATTGACTGCGATAGAGAGAGAGACTGTGATAGAGAGAGAGAGAGACTGTGATAGAGAGAGAGAGAGACTGTGATAGAGAGAGAGACTGTGATAGAGGAAGATTGACTGTGATAGAGAGAGAGAGAGACTGTGATAGAGAGAGAGAGACTGTGATAGAGAGAGAGAGAGACTGTGATAGAGAGAGAGAGACTGTGATAGAGAGAGAGAGAGACTGTGATAGAGAGAGAAACTGTGATAGAGAGAGAGAGAGAGACTGTGATAGAGAGAGAGACTGTGATAGAGAGACTGTGATAGAGAGAGAGACTGTGATAGAGAGAGAGACTGTGATAGAGAGAGAGAGAGACTGTGATAGAGAGAGAGACTGTGATAGAGAGACTGTGATAGAGAGAGAGACTGTGATAGAGAGACTGTGATAGAGAGAGAGAGAGACTGTGATAGAGAGAGAGACTGTGATAGAGAGACTGTGATAGAGAGAGAGACTGTGATAGAGAGAGAAACTGTGATAGAGAGAGAGAGAGACTGTGATAGAGAGAGAGAGAGACTGTGATAGAGAGAGAGACTGTGATAGAGAGACTGTGATAGAGAGAGAGACTGTGATAGAGAGAGAGACTGTGATAGAGAGAGAGACTGTGATAGAGAGACTGTGATAGAGAGAGAGACTGTGATAGAGAGAGAAACTGTGATAGAGAGAGAGAGAGACTGTGATAGAGAGAGAGAGAGACTGTGATAGAGAGAGAGACTGTGATAGAGAGACTGTGATAGAGAGAGAGACTGTGATAGAGAGAGAAACTGTGATAGAGAGAGAGAGAGACTGTGATAGAGAGAGAGAGAGACTGTGATAGAGAGAGAGACTGTGATAGAGAGACTGTGATAGAGAGAGAGACTGTGATAGAGAGAGAAAGAGACTGTGATAGAGAGAGAGACGATAATAGAGAGAGAGAATAGATATAGAGAGAGACTGCGATACAGAGAGAGACAGTGACAGAGAGAGACACTGTGGTAGAGAGAGAGACTGTGATAGATGGCGAGAGACTGATAGAGAGAGACTGTGAGAGAGAGTGGAGATTAGATAGAGAAATACTGTGATAGAGTGAGAGAATGTGATAGAGAGAGACTGTGATAGAGAGAGAGACTGTGATAGAGAGAGAGACTGTGATAGAGAGACTGTGATAGAGAGAGAATTGTGATAGAGAGAGGAGATGTGATAGGGAGAGAGACTGTGATAGAGAGAGAGACTGTGATAGAGAGACTGTGATAGAGAGAGAGACTGTGATAGAGAGACTGTGATAGAGAGAGAGACTGTGATAGAGAGACTGTGATAGAGAGAGAGACTGTGATAGAGAGAGAGACTGTGATAGAGAGACTGTGATAGAGAGAGAGACTGTGATAGAGAGAGAGACTGTGATAGAGAGACTGTGATAGAGAGAGAATTGTGATAGAGAGAGGAGATGTGATAGGGAGAGAGACTGTGATAGAGAGAGAGATTGTGATAGAGAGACTGTGATAGAGAGAGAGATTGTGATAGAGAGACTGTGATAGAGAGAGATTGTGATAGAGAGAGAGATTGTGATAGAGAGACTGTGATAGAGAGAGAGATTGTGATAGAGAGAGAGATTGTGATAGAGAGACTGTGATAGAGAGAGAGACTGTGATAGAGAGACTGTGATAGAGAGAGGAGATGTGATAGGGAGAGAGACTGTGATAGAGAGAGAGATTGTGATAGAGAGACTGTGATAGAGAGAGATGTGATAAAGAGAGACTGTAATAGGGAGAAAGACTGTGACAGACAAACAGTAGTTGTGATAGAGAGAGAAGATATTATATAAAGAGACTCTGATAGAGAGAATGTGATAGAGAGTGAGACTGTGATACAGAGAGAAAGAGATAGACTGTGATAGAGGGAGAGAATTTGATAGAGAGTAAGACTCTAATAGAGAGAGAGAGACTGTGATACAGAGAGAGACTGTGATAGAGAGACTGTGATAGAGAGAGAGACTGTGATAGAGAGAGAGACTGTGATAGAGAGACTGTGATAGAGAGACTGTGATAGAGAGAGAGACTGTGATAGAGAGACTGTGATAGAGAGAGAGACTGTGATAGAGAGACTGTGATAGAGAGAGAGACTGTGATAGAGAGACTGTGATAGAGAGACTGTGATAGAGAGAGAGACTGTGATAGAGAGACTGTGATAGAGAGAGAGACTGTGATAGAGAGACTGTGATAGAGACTGTGATAGAGAGAGAGACTGTGATAGAGAGAGACTGTGATAGAGAGAGAGACTGTGATAGAGAGAGAGACTGTGATAGAGAGAGAGACTGTGATAGAGAGAGACTGTGATACAGAGAGAGACTGTGATAGAGAGAGAGACTGTGATAGAGAGACTGTGATAGAGAGAGGAGATGTGATAGGGAGAGAGACTGTGATAGAGAGAGAGATTGTGATAGAGAGACTGTGATAGAGAGAGATGTGATAAAGAGAGACTGTAATAGGGAGAAAGACTGTGACAGACAAACAGTAGTTGTGATAGAGAGAGAAGATATTATATAAAGAGACTCTGATAGAGAGAATGTGATAGAGAGAGACTGATAGAGAGATAGACTGTGTTAGAGAGAGTCTGTGATAGAGAGAGACTTTGATAGAGAGATAGACTGTGTTAGAGAGAGTCTGTGATAGAGAGAGACTGTGATAGAGAGAGAGACTGTGTTAGAGACAGTGATAGAGCGAGAGACTGTGATAGAGACTGTGATAGAGAGAGAAGAGAAACAGAGAGGTGGAGAGAGGGAGAAAGAGGTCGAGAGAGACAGACAGACAGAGACAGAGGTTGAGAGAGAGAAATTCTAATAGAGAGAGACAGAGACTGATAGAGAGAGAGACTCTTATAGAGAGAGAGAGAGAGACTGATACAGAGAAAGACTATGATAAGGAGAGTGAAACTGTGACAGAGAGAGATTGTGATAGAGATAGACTGTGATAGAGAGAGAGACCTTGATAGAGAGAGAAACTGTGATAGAGAGAAAGAGAGACTGAGATAGATAGAGACCGTGATAGAGAGAGACTGTGAACGAGAGAGAGACTGAAAGTGAAAGTGAATGTGATAGAGGAAGATTGACTGGTGATAGAGTGAGCAACTGTGATAGTGAGAGAGAGACTGTGATAGAGAGAGAGTGGGATAGAGAGAGAGAGAGACTGTGATAGAGAGAGAGTGGGATAGAGAGAGAGAGAGACTGTGATAGAGAGAGGGAAAGTGATGAGGAAGATTGACAGTGATAGAGAGAGACTGTGATAGAGAGAGGGAGAGACTGTGATAGAGAGAGAGAGATGGTGATACAGAGAGAGAGAGAGTGTGATAGAGAGAAAGTGACTGTGATAGAGAGAGAGGGAGATTGTGATATAGAGAGAGACGGTGATAGAGAGACAAAGAGCCTCTAATAGACAGAGAGAGAGACTGTGATACAGAGAGAGAGAGACTGTGATAGAGAGAGAGAGACAGTAATAGAGAGAGAGACTAATAGTGAGAGAGACTGTGATAGAGAGAGAGACTGTGATAGAGAGAGACTTAGATAGAGAGAGTCTGTGATCAAGAGAGAGACTGATAGAGAGAGGGAATGTGATAGAGGAAGATTGACTGTGATAGAGAGAGAGATTGTGATAGAGAGAGACTGTGATGGAGAGAGAGACTGTGATAGAGAGAGAGAGAGACTGTGATGGAGAGAGAGACTGTGATAGAGAGAGAGAGAGAGACTGTGATAGAGAGAGAGTGACTGTGATAGAGAGAGAGAGACTGTGATAGAGAGAGAGTGATTGTGATAGAGAGAGAGAGACAGTGATAAAGAGAGACTCTAATAGTGAGAGAGACTGTGATAGAGAGAGTCTGTGATAGAGAGAGAGACTCTTATAAAGAGAGAGAGAGACTGTGATACAGAGAAAGACTATGATAGAGAGAGTGAGACTGTGACACAGAGAGACTGTGATAAAGAGAGACTGTGATAGAGATAGACTGTGAAAGAGAGAGAGATTTTGATAGAGAGAGAGACTGCGATAGAGAGAGAGGCTGTGATAGAGAGAAAGAGAGACTGTGATAAATAGAGACTGTGATAGAGAGAGACTGTGATCGAGAGAGAGACTGATAGAGATAGGGAATGTGATTATGAAGATTGACTGTGATAGAGAGAGAGACTGTGATAGAGAGAGAGGCTGTAATAGAGAGAGACTGTGATAGAGAGAGAGAGACTGTGATAGAGAGGCTGTGATAAAGAGAGACTGTGATAGAGAGAGAGAGACTGTGATAGAGAGAGAGACTGTTATAGAGGGAGAGAGACTGTGATAGAGAGAGAGACTGTGATAGAGAGAGACTGTGATAGAGAGAGAGAGACTGTGATAGAGAGAGAGACTGTTATAGAGGGAGAGAGACTGTGATAGAGAGAGAGACTGTGATAGAGAGAGTAGATGCTATTGAGATAGACTATGATAGACAGAAAGAAGGTGAATAGAGAGAGACTGTGATAGAGAGCGAGACTGTGATAGAGGAGAGTAGATAGTGATAGACTCTGATTGAGAGAGAGACTGTGATAGAGATATAATCTGTGATAGAGAGAGACAGATAGACTGTCATAGAGGGAAGAGACTGTGATAGAGAGAGATGTGATATAGAGAGACTGTGATAGAGTGAATGTGATAGAGAGGGAGACTGTGATAGAGAGAGTGAGACAGTGCCTCTAATAGAGAGAGAGAGACGGGAGACGGTGATTGAGAGAGAATGTGATAGGTAGAGAGACTTTGTTAGAGAGAGAGAGACTGTGATGTGGAGAGAGACTGTGGTAGAGAGATGGACTCTAATAGAGAGAGAGATAGCCTGATTGAGAGACAGGGTGTAATAGATAGATAGAAAGACTGTGTAAGAGGGAGAGAGGCTGTGGTAGAGAGAGGAGATGTGATAGTGAAAGTCTATGATAGAGAGAGGGACTGTGATAGAGGGAGGAGATGTGATACAGAGATACTGTAATAGAGAGAGACTGTAATAGAGAGAGAGACTGTGATAGAGAGTCTGTGATACAGAGAGGAGATGTGATAAAGAGACACTGTGATAGGGAGAGAGACTGTGATAGACAAACAGTAATTGTGATAGAGAGAGGAGATATGATATAAAGAGACTGTGATAGCGAGAATGTGATAGAGAGAGAGAGACTATGATAGGGAGAGACTGTGATGGAGAGAGAGAGACTCTAATAGAGAGAGAGAGAGAGACTGTGATACAGAGAGAGACTGTTAGATGGAGACTGTGATAGAGGGAGACTGTGATAGAGAGAGAGACTGTGATAGAGACTGTGTAAGAGAGAGACTGTGATAGAGGGAGATTGTGATCGAGAGAGAGACTGTGATAGAGAGAGAGTGACTGTGATAGAGTGAGAGACTGTGATAGAGAGAGAGACTGCGTAAGTGTGAGAGACTGTGATAGAGAGAGAGATTGTGATGGAGAAAGAGACTGTGATAGAGACGGTTAAAGAGCGAGAGAAGAGAAACAGAGAGGTTGAGAGAGGGAGAAAGAGATCGAGAGAGACAGACAGAGAGAGAGACAGAGGTTGAGAGAGAAAGAGATTCTGATAAAGAGAGAGAGAGACTGTGATAGAGAGAGAGAGAGTGATAGAGAGAGACACTAATAGAGAGAGAGACTGTGATAGAGACAGAGTCTGTGATAGGGAGAGAGACTCTAATAGAGAGATGGAGAGACGGTGATACAGAGAAAGACTGTGATAGAGAGAGTGAAACAATGATAGAGAGAAACTGTGATAGAGAGAGAGACTGTGATAGAGAGAAAGAGAGACTGTGATAGAGAGAGTTTGTGATACAGAGAGCTTGTGATAGAGAGAGACTGACAGACAGAGAGACGGTGATACGGCGAGAGAGAGACTGTGATAGAGAGAGAGACTGTGATAGAGACAGAGAGACTGATAGAAAGTGAGACTGTGATAAGAGAGACTGTGATAGAGAGAGTTTGTGATACAGAGAGCTTGTGATAGAGAGAGACTGACAGACAGAGAGACGGTGATACGGCGAGAGAGAGACTGTGATAGAGAGAGAGACTGTGATAGAGACAGAGAGACTGATAGAAAGTGAGACTGTGATAAGAGAGACTGTGATAGAGAGAGAAAGAAACTGTGATAGAGAGAGAGAGAGAGTGTAATAGAGATAGAGGCTGTGATAGAGAGACTGTGATAGAGAGACTGATAGAGAGAGGAGATATGATATAAAGAGACTTATAGAGAGAATGTGATAGAGAGAGAGACTGTGATAGAGAGAGGAGATGTGATAGGGAGAGAGACTGTGAAAGATAGAGAGACTGTGATAGAGAGACTGTGATAGAGAGAGGAGATATGATATAAAGAGACTTATAGAGAGAATGTGATAGAGAGAGAGACTGTGATACAGAGAATGTGTTAGAGGGAGACTGTGATAGAGAGAGAGAGACTGAGATAGATACTGTGACAGAGCAAGAGACTGTGATAGAGACTGTGATAGAGAGAGAGAGACTGTGACAGAGAGAGACTGTGATAGAGAGAGACTGTGATAGAGAGAGAGACTGTGATAGAGAGAGACTGTGATAGAGAGAGACTGTGATAGAGAGAGAGACTGTGATAGAGAGAGACTGTGATAGAGAGAGACTGTGATAGAGAGAGACTCTAATAGAGAGAGAGGGGGACTGTGATACAGAGAAAGACTATGATAGAGAGAGTGAGACTGTGACAAAGAGAGACTGTGATAGGGGGAGAAAGAGACTGTGATAGAGATAGAGACTGTGATAGAGATAGAGACTGTGATAAAGAGAGACTATGATAGAGAGAGAAAGGCACTGTGATAGAGAGAGAGACTGTGGTAGAGAGAGAGACTGTGATAGATAGAGAGACTGTGATACAGAGAAAGACTGTGATAGTGAGAGACTGTGATAGAGAGAGACTGTGATAGAGAGAGAAAGAGACTGTGATAGAGAGAGACTGTGATAGAGAGAGAAAGAGACTGTGATAGAGAGAGACTGTGATAGAGAGAGAAAGAGACTGTGATAGAGAGAGACTGTGATAGAGAGAGAAAGAGACTGTGATAGAGAGAGAGAGTGTGATAGAGAGAGAGAGACTGTGTTAGAGAGAGAGAGAGGTGATAGAGATCCGGACTGTGATAGAGATAGAGACTGTGATAGAGAGACAGTGATAGAGAGAGGAGATGTGATAGGGAGAGAGACCGTGATAGAGAGAGAGAGACTGTGATAGAGAGAATATGATAGAGAGAGGAGATGTTATAAAGAGAGACTGTGATAGGGAGAAAGACTGTGATAGACAAACAGTAGTTGTGATAGAGAGAGGAGATATGATATAAAGAGACTGGGATAGAGAGAATATGATAGAGAGAGAGAGACTGTGATACGGAGAGAGAATGTGATAGAGGGAGACTGCGATAGAGAGAGAGACTGTGATAGAGAGAGAGAGACTCTAATAGAGAGAGAAGGACTGTGATACAGAGAGAGAAAGTGATAGAGAGACAGAGAGACTCTAATAGACAGAGAGAGGGACTGTGATACAGAGAAAGACTAGGATAGAGAGAGTGAGACTGTGACAGAGAGAGACTGTGATAAAGAGAGACTGTGATAGAGATAGATTGTGATAGAGAGAGAGACTTTGATAGAGAGACTGTGATAGGGAGAGACTGTGATCGAGAGAGAGACTGATAGAGAGAGAGATTGTGATAGAGAGAGAGACAGTGATAGAGAGATGAGATTAATAGAGAGAGACTGTGATAGAGAGAGAGAGACTGTGATAGAGGGAGACTGTGATAGAGAGAGAGAGTGTGATAGAGAGAGAGACTGTGATAGAGAGAGAGACTGTGATAGAGGGAGACTGTGATAGAGGGAGAGACTGTGATAGAGAGAGAGTGACTATGATAGAGAGAGAGGGAGACTGTGATAGAGAGAGAGACTGTGATAGAGAGAGAGACTGTGATAGAGGGAGACTGTGATAGAGAGAGAGACTGTGATAGAGAGAGAGACTGTGATAGAGGGAGACTGTGATAGAGAGAGAGTGACTATGATAGAGACAGAGGGAGACTGTGATACAAAGAGAGACAGTGATAGAGAGACAGAGAGACTCTAACAGACAGAAAGACTGTGATACAGAGAGAAAGAGAGACTGTGATAGAGGGAGAGACTGTGATAGAGAGAGAGACTCTATTAGAGAGTGAGAGAGAGAGAGACTGCGATACAAAGAAAAACTGTGACAGAGACTGTGTTAGAGAGAGAGAGTCTAACAGAGAGAGAGAATAGAGAGAGAAAGAGACTGCGATACAGAGAGAGACTGTGATAGAGAAAGAGAGACTGTGATAGAGAGGGAGAGACTATGATAGAGAGAGACTGTGATAGAGAGAGAGAGACTGTGATAGGGAGAGACTGTGATAGAGAGAGACTGTGATAGAGAGAGACTGTGATAGAGAGAGTGACTGTGGTAGAGAGATGTACTCTAATAGAGAGAGAGAATAGAGAGAGAGAGAATGCGATACAGAGAGAGATTGTGATAGAGAGAGACTGTGACAGATAGAGAGACGGTGATACGGAGAGAGAGAGAGACTTTGATAGAGAGAGAGACTGTGATAGAGAGAGGAGATGTGATTCAGAGATACTGTGATAGAGAGAGACTGTGATAGAGAGAGAGACTGTGATAGAGAGACTGTTATAGAGAGAGGAGATGTGATAGAGAGAGAGACTGTGATAGAGAGAGAGACTGTGATAGATAGAGAGACTGTGATACAGAGAAAGACTGTGATAGTGAGAGAATGTGATAGAGAGAGACTGTGATAGAGAGAGAGAGACTGTGATAGAGAGGGAGAGACTATGATAGAGAGAGACAGTGATAGAGAGAGAGAGACTATGATAGAGAGGCTGTGATAGATGAGAGACTGTGATAGAGAGAGAGAGACTGTGATAGAGAGAGAAATAGTGATAGAGACTGTGATCGAGAGAGAAGAGAAACAGAGAGGTGGAGAGAGGGAGAAAGAGATCGAGAGAGACAGACAGACAGAGACACTGGTTGAGAGAGAGAGAGATTCGGATAGAGAGAGTGAGAGACAGTAATAGAGAGAGAGAGACAGAGATAGAGACTATAATGGAGAGAGAGATTGTGATAGAGAGAGGAGATGTGATAGAGATAGACTATGATATCGAGAGAGAAGCTGTGATAGAGTGAGACTGTGAAAGTGTGAGAGACTGTGATAGAGAAAGAGAGGCTGTGATAGAGAGAGAATCTAATAGAGAGAGAGAGAGACTGTGATAGAGAGAGTGACTGTGATATAAAGAGAGAGACTGTGATAGAGAGAAAGACTGTGATGGAGAGGGAGAGACAGTGATAGAGAGGCTGTGATAGAGAGAGAATCTAATAGAGAGAGAGAGAGACTGTGATAGAGAGAGAGACTGTGATACAGAGCGAGACTGTGATTGAGAGAGAGACTGTGATAGAGAGAGAGACTGTGATAGAGAGAGAGAGACTCTAATAGAGAGAGAGACTGTGATAGAGAGAGAGACTGTGATAGACAGAGGGACTGTGATAGAGAGAGAGTGTGATAGAGAGAGAGACTGTGATAGAGAGAGAGACTGTGATAGAGAGAGACTGTGATAGAGGGAGACTGTGATAGAGGGAGACTGTGATAGAGAGAGAGAACTGTGATAGAGAGAGACTGTGATAGAGGGAGACTGTGATAGAGAGAGAGAACTGTGATAGAGAGAGAGACTGTGATAGAGAGAGAGACTGTGATAGAGGGAGACTGTGATAGAGAGAGAGACTGTGATAGAGGGAGACTGTGATAGAGAGAGAGAACTGTGATAGAGAGAGAGACTGTGATAGAGAGAGAGAGTGTGATAGAGGGAGACTGTGATAGAGAGAAAGAACTGTGATAGAGAGAGAGACTGTGATAGAGAGAGAGACTGTGATAGAGAAAGAGACTGTGATAGAGGGAGACTGTGATAGAGAGAGAGAACTGTGATAGAGAGAGAGACTGTGATAGAGAGAGAGACTGTGATAGAGGGAGACTGTGATAGAGAGAGAGACTGTGATAGAGAGAGAGACTGTGATAGAGGGAGACTGTGATAGAGAGAGAAAGAGTGTGATAGGGAGAGAGACTGTGATAGAGAGATGAGATTAATAGAGAGAGACTGTGATAGAGAGAGAGAGACTGTGATAGAGGGAGAGTGTGATAGAGAGAGAAAGAGTGTGATAGGGAGAGAGACTGTGATAGAGAAATGAGATTAATAGAGAGAGACTGTGATAGAGAGAGAGAGACTGTGATAGAGAGAGAAAGAGTGTGATAGAGAGAGAGACTGTGATAGAGAGAGAGACTGTGATAGAGGGAGACTGTGATAGAGAGAGAGTGACTATGATAGAGAGAGAGGGAGACTGTGATACAAAGAGAGACAGTGATAGAGAGACAGAGAGACTCTAACAGACAGAAAGACTGTGATACAGAGAGAAAGAGAGACTGTGATAGAGGGAGAGACTGTGATAGAGAGAGAGACTGTGATAGAGGGAGACTGTGATAGAGAGAGAGTGACTATGATAGAGAGAGAGGGAGACTGTGATACAAAGAGAGACAGTGATAGAGAGACAGAGAGACTCTAACAGACAGAAAGACTGTGATACAGAGAGAAAGAGAGACTGTGATAGAGGGAGAGACTGTGATAGAGAGAGAGACTCTATTAGAGAGTGAGAGAGAGAGAGACTGCGATACAAAGAAAAACTGTGACAGAGACTGTGTTAGAGAGAGAGAGTCTAACAGAGAGAGAGAATAGAGAGAGAAAGAGACTGCGATACAGAGAGAGACAGTGATAGAGAAAGAGTGTGATAGAGAGAGAGACTGTGATAGAGAGAGAGACTGTGATAGAGAGAGAGAGACTATGATAGAGAGAGACTGTGATAGAGAGAGAAAGAGACTGTGATAGGGAGAGAGACTGTGATAGAGAGAGACTCTAATAGCGAGAGAGAATAGAGAGAGAGAGACTGCGATACAGTGAGAGACTGTGATAGAGAGTGACTGTGACAGAGAGAGAGACGGTGATACGGAGAGAGAGAGACTTTGATAGAGGGAGAGACTGTGATAGAGAGAGGAGATGTGATACAGAGAAACTGTGATAGAGAGAGACTGTGATAGAGAGAGTGACTGTGGTAGAGAGATGGACTCTAATAGAGAGAGAGAATAGAGAGAGAGAGAATGCGATACAGAGAGAGATTGTGATAGAGAGAGACTGTGACAGATAGAGAGACGGTGATACGGAGAGAGAGAGAGACTTTGATAGAGAGAGAGACTGTGATAGAGAGAGGAGATGTGATTCAGAGATACTGTGATAGAGAGAGACTGTGATAGAGAGACTGTTATAGAGAGAGGAGATGTGATAGAGAGAGAGACTGTGATAGAGAGAGAGACTGTGATAGATAGAGAGACTGTGATACAGAGAAAGACTGTGATAGTGAGAGAATGTGATAGAGAGAGACTGTGATAGAGAGAGAAAGAGACTGTGATAGAGAGAGACTGTGATAGAGAGAGAGAGACTGTGATAGAGAGAGAGAGACTATGATAGAGAGGCTGTGATAGATGAGAGACTGTGATAGAGAGAGAGAGACTGTGATAGAGAGAGAAATAGTGATAGAGACTGTGATCGAGAGAGAAGAGAAACAGAGAGGTGGAGAGAGGGAGAAAGAGATCGAGAGAGACAGACAGACAGAGACACTGGTTGAGAGAGAGAGAGATTCGGATAGAGAGAGTGAGAGACAGTAATAGAGAGAGAGAGACAGAGATAGAGACTATAATGGAGAGAGAGATTGTGATAGAGAGAGGAGATGTGATAGAGAGAGACTGTGAAAGTGTGAGGGACTGTGATAGAGAAAGAGAGGCTGTGATAGAGAGAGAATCTAATAGAGAGAGAGAGAGACTGTGATAGAGAGAGTGACTGTGATATAAAGAGAGAGACTGTGATAGAGAGAAAGACTGTGATGGAGAGGGAGAGACAGTGATAGAGAGGCTGTGATAGAGAGAGAATCTAATAGAGAGAGAGAGAGACTGTGATAGAGAGAGAGACTGTGATACAGAGCGAGACTGTGATTGAGAGAGAGACTGTGATAGAGAGAGAGACTGTGATTGAGAGAGAGACTGTGATAGAGAGAGAGACTGTGATAGAGGGAGAGAACTGTGATAGAGAGAGAGACTGTGATAGACAGAGGGACTGTGATAGAGAGAGAGTGTGATAGAGAGAGAGACTGTGATAGAGAGAGACTGTGATAGAGGGAGACTGTGATAGAGGGAGACTGTGATAGAGGGAGACTGTGATAGAGAGAGACTGTGATAGACAGAGGGACTGTGATAGAGAGAGAGTGTGATAGAGAGAGAGACTGTGATAGAGAGAGACTGTGATAGAGGGAGACTGTGATAGAGGGAGACTGTGATAGAGAGAGAGAACTGTGATAGAGAGAGACTGTGATAGAGGGAGACTGTGATAGAGAGAGAGAACTGTGATAGAGAGAGAGACTGTGATAGAGAGAGAGACTGTGATAGAGGGAGACTGTGATAGAGAGAGAGACTGTGATAGAGGGAGACTGTGATAGAGAGAGAGAACTGTGATAGAGAGAGAGACTGTGATAGAGAGAGAGAGTGTGATAGAGGGAGACTGTGATAGAGAGAAAGAACTGTGATAGAGAGAGAGACTGTGATAGAGAGAGAGACTGTGATAGAGAAAGAGACTGTGATAGAGGGAGACTGTGATAGAGAGAGAGAACTGTGATAGAGAGAGAGACTGTGATAGAGAGAGAGTCTGTGATAGAGGGAGACTGTGATAGAGAGAGAGACTGTGATAGAGAGAGAGACTGTGATAGAGGGAGACTGTGATAGAGAGAGAAAGAGTGTGATAGGGAGAGAGACTGTGATAGAGAGATGAGATTAATAGAGAGAGACTGTGATAGAGAGAGAGAGACTGTGATAGAGGGAGAGTGTGATAGAGAGAGAAAGAGTGTGATAGGGAGAGAGACTGTGATAGAGAAATGAGATTAATAGAGAGAGACTGTGATAGAGAGAGAGAGACTGTGATAGAGAGAGAAAGAGTGTGATAGAGAGAGAGACTGTGATAGAGAGAGAGACTGTGATAGAGGGAGACTGTGATAGAGAGAGAGTGACTATGATAGAGAGAGAGGGAGACTGTGATACAAAGAGAGACAGTGATAGAGAGACAGAGAGACTCTAACAGACAGAAAGACTGTGATACAGAGAGAAAGAGAGACTGTGATAGAGGGAGAGACTGTGATAGAGAGAGAGACTCTATTAGAGAGTGAGAGAGAGAGAGACTGCGATACAAAGAAAAACTGTGACAGAGACTGTGTTAGAGAGAGAGAGTCTAACAGAGAGAGAGAATAGAGAGAGAAAGAGACTGCGATACAGAGAGAGACTGTGATAGAGAAAGAGTGTGATAGAGAGAGAGACTGTGATAGAGAGAGAGAGACTGTGATAGAGAGGGAGAGACTATGATAGAGAGAGACTGTGATAGAGAGAGAAAGAGACTGTGATAGGGAGAGAGACTGTGATAGAGAGAGAGAGACTATGATAGAGAGAGACTGTGATAGAGAGAGAAAGAGACTGTGATAGGGAGAGAGACTGTGATAGAGAGAGACTCTAATAGCGAGAGAGAATAGAGAGAGAGAGACTGCGATACAGTGAGAGACTGTGATAGAGAGTGACTGTGACAGAGAGAGAGACGGTGATACGGAGAGAGAGAGACTTTGATAGAGGGAGACTGTGATAGAGAGAGAGAACTGTGATAGAGAGAGAGACTGTGATAGAGAGAGAGACTGTGATAGAGAGAGAGACTGTGATAGAGGGAGACTGTGATAGAGAGAGAGAACTGTGATAGAGAGAGAGACTGTGATAGAGAGAGAGACTGTGATAGAGGGAGACTGTGATAGAGAGAGAGACTGTGATAGAGAGAGAGACTGTGATAGAGGGAGACTGTGATAGAGAGAGAAAGAGTGTGATAGGGAGAGAGACTGTGATAGAGAGATGAGATTAATAGAGAGAGACTGTGATAGAGAGAGAGAGACTGTGATAGAGGGAGACTGTGATAGAGAGAGAAAGAGTGTGATAGAGAGAGAGACTGTGATAGAGAGAGAGACTGTGATAGAGGGAGGGACTGTGATAGAGGGAGACTGTGATAGAGAGAGAGACTGTGATAGAGGGAGAGACTGTGATAGAGGGAGACTGTGATAGAGAGAGAGACTGTGATAGAGGGAGAGACTGTGATAGAGGGAGAGACTGTGATAGAGGGAGACTGTGATAGAGAGAGAGTGACTATGATAGAGAGAGAGGGAGACTGTGATACAAAGAGAGACAGTGATAGAGAGACAGAGAGACTCTAACAGACAGAAAGACTGTGATACAGAGAGAAAGAGAGACTGTGATAGAGGGAGAGACTGTGATAGAGAGAGAGACTCTATTAGAGAGTGAGAGAGAGAGAGACTGCGATACAAAGAAAAACTGTGACAGAGACTGTGTTAGAGAGAGAGAGTCTAACAGAGAGAGAGAATAGAGAGAGAAAGAGACTGCGATACAGAGAGAGACTGTGATAGAGAAAGAGTGTGATAGAGAGAGAGACTGTGATAGAGAGAGAGACTGTGATAGAGAGAGAGAGACTATGATAGAGAGAGA
This sequence comes from Isurus oxyrinchus, assembly GCA_026770705.1. NCBI lineage: Eukaryota > Metazoa > Chordata > Chondrichthyes > Lamniformes > Lamnidae > Isurus > Isurus oxyrinchus. The sequence goes on from JANJGN010000622.1 coordinate 53,244, forward strand.
CTGTGATAGAGAGAGAGACTGTGATAGAGAGAGAGACTGTGATAGAGAGAGAGTGACTATGATAGAGAGAGACTGTGATAGAGAGAGAAAGAGACTGTGATAGGGAAAGAGACTGTGATAGAGAGAGACTCTAATAGCGAGAGCGAATAGAGAGAGAGAGACTGCGATACAGTGAGAGACTGTGATAGAGAGTGACTGTGACAGAGAGAGAGACGGTGATACGGAGAGAGAGAGACTTTGAGAGAGAGAGAGACTGTGATAGAGAGAGGAGATGTGATACAGAGAAACTGTGATAGAGAGAGACTGTGATAGAGAGAGTGACTGTGGTAGAGAGATGGACTCTAATAGAGAGAGAGAATAGAGAGAGAGAGAATGCGATACAGAGAGAGATTGTGATAGAGAGAGACTGTGACAGATAGAGAGACGGTGATACGGAGAGAGAGAGAGACTTTGATAGAGAGAGAGACTGTGATAGAGAGAGGAGATGTGATTCAGAGATACTGTGATAGAGAGAGACTGTGATAGAGAGACTGTTATAGAGAGAGGAGATGTGATAGAGAGAGAGACTGTGATAGAGAGAGAGACTGTGATAGATAGAGAGACTGTGATACAGAGAAAGACTGTGATAGTGAGAGAATGTGATAGAGAGAGACTGTGATAGAGAGAGAGAGACTGTGATAGAGAGAGACTGTGATAGAGAGAGAGAGACTGTGATAGAGAGGGAGAGACTATGATAGAGAGAGACAGTGATAGAGAGAGAGAGACTGTGATAGAAAGGGAGAGACTATGATAGAGAGAGACAGTGATAGAGAGAGAGAGACTATGATAGAGAGGCTGTGATAGATGAGAGACTGTGATAGAGAGAGAGAGACTGTGATAGAGAGGGAGAGACTATGATAGAGAGAGACAGTGATAGAGAGAGAGAGACTATGATAGAGAGGCTGTGATAGATGAGAGACTGTGATAGAGAGAGAGAGACTGTGATAGAGAGAGAAATAGTGATAGAGACTGTGATCGAGAGAGAAGAGAAACAGAGAGGTGGAGAGAGGGAGAAAGAGATCGAGAGAGACAGACAGACAGAGACACTGGTTGAGAGAGAGAGAGATTCGGATAGAGAGAGTGAGAGACAGTAATAGAGAGAGAGAGACAGAGATAGAGACTATAATGGAGAGAGAGATTGTGATAGAGAGAGGAGATGTGATAGAGATAGACTATGATATCGAGAGAGAAGATGTGATAGAGAGAGACTGTGAAAGTGTGAGGGACTGTGATAGAGAAAGAGAGGCTGTGATAGAGAGAGAATCTAATAGAGAGAGAGAGAGACTGTGATAGAGAGAGTGACTGTGATATAAAGAGAGAGACTGTGATAGAGAGAGAGACTGTGATACAGAGCGAGACTGTGATTGAGAGAGAGACTGTGATAGAGAGAGTGACTGTGATATAAAGAGAGAGACTGTGATAGAGAGAGAGACTGTGATACAGAGCGAGACTGTGATTGAGAGAGAGACTGTGATAGAGAGAGAGACTGTGATAGAGAGAGAGAGACTCTAATAGAGAGAGAGACTGTGATTGAGGGAGAGAACTGTGATAGAGAGAGAGACTGTGATAGACAGAGGGACTGTGATAGAGGGAGACTGTGATAGAGGGAGACTGTGATAGAGGGAGACTGTGATAGAGAGAGAGAACTGTGATAGAGAGAGACTGTGATAGAGGGAGACTGTGACAGAGAGAGAGACTGTGATAGAGAGAGAGACTGTGATAGAGAGAGAGACTGTGATAGAGGGAGACTGTGATAGAGAGAGAGACTGTGATAGAGAGAGAGAACTGTGATAGAGAGAGAGACTGTGATAGAGGGAGACTGTGATAGAGAGAGAGAACTGTGATAGAGAGAGACTGTGATAGAGAGAGAGACTGTGATAGAGGGAGACTGTGATAGAGAGAGAGAACTGTGATAGAGAGAGAGACTGTGATAGAGGGAGACTGTGATAGAGAGAGAGAACTGTGATAGAGAGAGAGACTGTGATAGAGAGAGAGACTGTGATAGAGAGAGAGACTGTGATAGAGGGAGACTGTGATAGAGAGAGAGAACTGTGATAGAGAGAGAGACTGTGATAGAGAGAGAGACTGTGATAGAGGGAGACTGTGATAGAGAGAGAGACTGTGATAGAGAGAGAGACTGTGATAGAGAGAGAGACTGTGATAGAGAGAGAAAGAGTGTGATAGGGAGAGAGACTGTGATAGAGAGATGAGATTAATAGAGAGAGACTGTGATAGAGAGAGAGAGACTGTGATAGAGGGAGACTGTCATAGAGAAAGAGTGTGATAGGCAGAGAGACTGTGATAGAGAGATGAGATTAATAGAGAGAGACTGTGATAGAGAGAGAGAGACTGTGATAGAGGGAGACTGTGATAGAGAGAGAAAGAGTGTGATAGAGAGAGAGACTGTGATAGAGAGAGAGACTGTGATAGAGGGAGACTGTGATAGAGAGAGAGAACTGTGATAGAGAGAGAGACTGTGATAGAGAGAGAGACTGTGATAGAGGGAGAGACTGTGATAGAGGGAGACTGTGATAGAGAGAGAAAGAGTGTGATAGGGAGAGAGACTGTGATAGAGAGAGAGAGACTGTGATAGAGGGAGACTGTGATAGAGAGAGAATGAGTGTGATAGGGAGAGAGACTGTGATAGAGAGAGAGAGACTGTGATAGAGGGAGACTGTGATTGAGAGAGAAAGAGTGTGATAGGGAGAGAGACTGTGATAGAGAGATGAGATTAATTGAGAGAGACTGTGATAGAGAGAGAGACTGTGATGGAGAGAGAGACTGTGATAGAGAGAGAGAGACTGTGATAGAGAGAGAGACTGTGATACAGAGCGAGACTGTGATTGAGAAAGAGACTCTAATAGAGAGAGAGACTGTGATACAGAGAGAGACTGTGTGATAGAGAGAGAGACTGATAGAGAGAGGGACTTTGATAAAGAGACTGTGATAGAGAGAGGGAGAGAGAGAAGGTGATAGAGAGAGAGAGAGACTGTAATTGGGAGAGAGACTTTGATAGAAACTGATAGAGAGAGAGACTGTGATGGAGAGAGAGAGAGACTGTGATACAGAGAGAGACTGTGATAGAGAGAGAGACTGTGATAGAGGGAGACTGTGATAGAGAGAGATAGACTGTGATAGAGAGAGGGAGAGAGAGAAGGTGATAGAGAGAGAGACTGTGATTGGGAGAGAGACTGATAGAAACTGTGATAGAGAGAGAGACTGTGATGGAGAGAGGGAGAGACTGTGATACAGAGAGAGACTGTTATAGAGAGGGAGACTGTGATAGAGGGAGACTGTGATAGAGAGAGAGAGACTGTGATAGAGAGAGACTGTGATAGAGTGAGACACTGCGATAGAGAGAGAGACTGTGATAGTGAGAGAGACTTTGATAGAGACATTGTGATAGAAACTGTGATAGAGCGAGAGACTATGATAGAGACTGTGATAGAGAGAGAAGAGAAACAGAGAGGTGGAGAGAGGGAGAAAGAGATCGAGAGAGACAGACAGAGAGAGACAGAGGTTGAGAGATAGAGAGATTCTGATAGATAGAGACTCTAATAGAGAGTCTGTGATAGAGCGAGACTCTCTTATAGATTGAGATAGAGAGACAGTGATACAGAGAAAGACTGTGATAGAGAGAAACAGAGACTGTGATAGATAGAGACTGTGATAGAGAGAGACTGTGATAGATAGAGACTGTGATAGAGAGAGACTGGGATCAAGACAGAGACTGATAAAGAGAGGGAATGTGATAGAGGATGATTGACGGTGATAATGAGAGAGACTGACAGAGAGCGAGTGACTGACAGAGAGAGGGAGACTGACTCAGAGAGACAGTGATAGAGAGACAGAGAGAATCTAATAGAGAGAGAGACTGATATAGAGAGACTGTGATAGAGAGAGACTATGATAGAGAGAGAGAGAGACTGTGATAGAGAGAGAGACTATGAAAAAGGGAGAGAGACTGTGATAAAGAGGCTGTTATAGAGCTAGAGACTGTGATAGAGAGTGAGACTGTGATAGAGAGACAAACTGTGATAGAGACAGTGATAGAGTGAGAGAAGAGATACAGAGAGGTGGAGAGAGGGAGAAAGAGATCGAGAGAGACAGAGAGAGAGAGAGGTTGAGAGAGAGTTTCTGATAGAGAGAGAGAGAAGACTGTGATAGAGAGACTGTGATAGAGAGAGAGACTTTGATAGAGAGAGACATTGTGATAGAGTCTGTGATAGAGCGAGAGACTATGATAGAGACTGTGATAGAGCGAGAGACTATGATAGAGACTGTGATAGAGAGAGAAGAGAAACAGAGAGGTGGAGAGAGGGAGAAAGAGATCGAGAGAGACAGAGAGAGACAGAGGTTGAGAGATAGAGAGATTCTGATAGAGAGAGAGAGACAGTGATAGAGAGAGAGTCTAATAGAGAGTCTGTGATAGAGCGAGAGACTCTTATAGATTGAGATAGAGAGAGAGTGATACAGAGAAAGACTGTGATAGAGAGAAACAGAGACTGTGATAGATAGAGACTGTGATAGAGAGAGACTGTGATAGATAGAGACTGTGATTGAGACGGAGACTGATAGAGAGAGGGAATGTGATAGAGGATGATTGATGGTGATAATGAGAAAGACTGTGACAGAGAGAGAGAGACTGTGATAGAGAGAGAAGGAGACTGTGACTCAGAGAGACAGTGATAGAGAGACAGAGAGAATCTAATAGAGAGACTGTGATACGGAGAGAGAGAGATAGACTGTGATAGAGAGACAGACACTAATAGAGAGAATGAGACTTTGATACAGAGAGAGACTGTGATAGAGACAGACTCTAATAGAGAGAGAGAGAGAGACTGTGATAGAGAGAGAGGCTGTAGTAGAGAGAGAGAGACTGCGATACATAGAGACACTGTGACAGAGAGAGAGACTGTGACAGAGAGAGAGACTCTAATAGAGAAAAAGACTGCGATAAAGAGAGACACTCTGATAGAGAGATACTGTGACAGAGAGAGAAACTCTGATATGTAGAGAGAGAGACTGTGATATAGAGAGAGAGACTGTGATAGAGAGAGACTGTGATAGAGAGAGACTGTGATAGAGAGAGACTGTGATAGAGAGAGACTATGATAGAGAGAGAGACTGATAGAGAGAGATACTATGAAAAAGGGAGAGAGACTGTGATAGAGAGATATGTGATATAGAGAGAGAGACTGTGATAGAGAGAGACTGTGATAGAGAGAGACTATGATAGAGAGAGAGACTGATAGAGAGAGATACTATGAAAAAGGGAGAGAGACTGTGATAGAGAGAGATGTGATATAGAGAGAGAGACTGTGATAGAGAGAGATTGTGATAGAGACTGTGATAGAGAGAGACTGTGATAGAGAGAGACTATGATAGAGAGGGAGAGAGACTGTGATAGAGAGAGAGAGAGACTATGAAAAAGGGAGAGAGACTGTGATAGAGAGGCTGTTATAGAGCTAGACACTGTGATAGAGAGGGAGACTGTGATAGAGAGAGAAACTGTGATAGAGACAGTGATAGAGCGAGAGAAAAGATACAGAGAGGTGGAGAGAGGGAGAAAGAGATTGAGAGACAAACAGAGAGAGAGAGGTTGAGAGAGAGAGTTTCTGATAGAGAGAGAGAGAGAAGACTGTGATAGAGAGAGAGAGACTGTGGTAGAGAGAGAGACTGTGATAAAGAGAGAGAGACTGTGATAGAGAGAGAGACTGTGATACAGAGCAAGACTGATTGAGAGAGAGAGAGACTCAGAGAGAGAGACTGTGATACAGAGAGAGACTGTGATAGAGACAGAGAGTCTGATAGAGAGAGGGACTTTGATAGAGAGAGAGATTGTGATAGAGAGAGAGACTGATAGAGAGAGGGACTTTGATAGAGAGAGAGAGAGACTCTGATAGAGAGAGGGAATATGATAGAGAAAGAGACTGTGATAGAGAGAGAGAGACTGTGATAGAGAGAGGGAGAGAGAGAAGGTGATAGAGTGGGAGACTGTGATTGAGAGAGAGACTGTGATAGAGAGAGAGACTGTGATGGAGAGAGAGAGAGACTGTGGTACAGAGAGAGATAGTGATAGAGAGGGAGACTGTGATAGGGGGAGACTGTGATAGAGAGAGTGAGACTGATAGAGAGGGAGAGACTTTGTTAGAGAGAGACTGTCATGGAGAGAGACTGTGACAGAGAGACTGTGATAGAGAGAGGGACTGTGATAGTGAGAGAGACTGTGATAGAGAGAGAGACTGTGATAGAGAGAGGGACTGTGATAGCGAGAGAGACTGTGATAGAGAGAGAGACTGTTAGAGAGAGATTGTGATGGAGATAGATTGTGATAGAGAGAGACACTGATAGAGAGAGAGACTGTGATAGAGTGAGACACTGTGATAGAGAGAGAGACTGTGATAGAGAGAGACACTGTGATAGAGAGGGACTGTGGCAGAGAGAGAGATTGTGACAGAGAGAGAGTCTGTGATAGAGAGAGAGACTGTAATAGAGAGAGAGACTGTGATAGATAGAGAGACTGTGATAGAGAGAGAGACTGTGACAGAGAGAGAGATTGTGACAGAGAGAGAGTCTGTGATAGAGAGAGAGACTGTAATAGAGAGAGAGACTGTGATAGAGAGAGAGACTGTGACAGAGAGAGAGATTGTGACAGAGAGAGAGTCTGTGATAGAGAGAGAGACTGTAATAGAGAGAGAGACTGTGATAGATAGAGAGACTGTGATAGAGAGAGAGACTTGTGACAGAGAGAGAGATTGTGACAGAGAGAGAGTCTGTGACAGAGGGAGAGATTGTGACAGAGAGAGAGTCTGTGACAGAGGGAGAGACTGTGACAGAGAGAGAGTCTGTGACAGAGGGAGAGACTCTAATAGAGAGAGAGAGACACATCGAGAGACAGGCTGTGATAGATAGATAAAGTGACTGCAAATGAGAGAGAGACTGTGATAGAGAGAGACTGTGATAGAGAGAGAGACTGTAATAGAGAGAGGGACTGTGATAGAGAGAGAGACTGATTGAGAGACAAGGTGTAATAGATAGATAGAGAGACTAATATAGAGAAAGAGACTATGATAGAAGGAGAGACTGAAAGAGAGAGACCAGCTGTGGTAGAGAGACTGTGATAGAGAGAGATTGTGATAGAGAGAGAGACTTTGATACAGAGAGAGATAGTGATAGAGAGGAACTGTGATAGAGACACTGTGATAGAGAGGCTGACGTAGAGAGAGAGGATGTGGTTGAAAGAAAGACTAACAGAGAAAGAGTCTGTGATAGAGGGAGAGAGAGACTATGATAGGGAGAGAGAGACTGTGTGGACAGAGGAGATTAATATAGAGAGACTGTGATACAGATGGACTGTGATAGAGAGAGAGAGACTGTGATAGGGAGAGAGACTGTGATAGGGAGAGAGACTGTGATAGAGAGAGAGAGACTGTGATAGGGAGAGACTGTGATAGAGAGAGAGGCTGTGATAGAGAGAGAGACTGTGATAGAGAGAGAGAGACTGTGATGGAGAGAGAGAGACTGTGATAGAGAGAGAGACTGTGATAGAGAGAGAGACTGTGATAGGGAGAGAGACTGTGATAAGGAGAGAGACTGTGATAGAGAGAGAGACTGTGATAGAGAGAGAGACTGTGATAGAGAGAGAGAGACTGTGATGGAGAGAGAGAGACTGTGATGGAGAGAGAGACTGTGATAGAGAGAGAGACTGTGATAGGGAGAGAGACTGTGATAAGGAGAGAGACTGTGATAGAGGACAGTTGATAGAAAGAGACTGTGATAGAGAGAGAGAGACTGTGATAGAGAGAGATTCTGTGATAGAGAGACTGTGATAGAGAGAGAGAGACTGTGATAGGGAGAGAGACTGTGATAGAGAGAGAGACTGTGACAGAGAGAGAGAGAATGTGATGGAGAGAGAGACTGTGATAGAGAGAGACTGTGATAGAGAGAGAGGCTGTGATAGAGAGAGAGATTGTGATAGAGAGAGACTGTGATAGAGAGAGAGACTGTGATAGAGAGAGATTGTGATAGAGAGAGAGATTGTGATAGAGACAGACTGTGATAGAGAGAGAGACTGTGATAGAGAGAGACTGTGATAGGGAGAGAGACTGTGATAGAGAGAGAGACTGTGATAGAGAGAGACTGTGATAGAGAGAGAGACTGTGATAGGGAGAGAGACTGTAATAGAGGAGAGGTGATAGAGACTGTGAAAGAGGGAGAGAGTCTGTGATAGAGAGAGAGTCTGTGATACGGAGAGAGAGAGACTGTGATAGGGCGAGAGAGACTGTGATATGGAGAGAGAGAGACTGTGATAGAGAGAGAGACTGTGATAAGGAGAGAGACTGTGATAGAGGAGAGTTGATAGAAAGAGACTCTGATAGAGGGAGAGAGTCTGTGATACGGAGAGACAGAGATACTGTGATAGTGAGAGAGAGAGAGACTGTGACATTGTGCTAGAGAGAGAGACTGTGATAGAGAGAGAGACTGTGATAGAGAGAGACTGTGATAGAGAGAGATGGTGTTAAAGAGAGACTCTAATAGAGAGTGAGAGATACTGTGATACAGAGAGAGAGAGAGGGACTGTGATAGAGAGAGAGACTGTGACAGAGAGAGATTGTGACAGAGAGAGAGTCTGTGACAGAGGGAGAGACTCTAATAGAGAGAGAGAGACAGATTGAGAGACTGGGTGTAATAGATAGATAGAGAGACTTATATAGAGAAAGAGACTATGATAGAGGGAGAGACTGAAAGAGAGAGCGGCTCTGGTAGAGAGACTGTGATAGAGAGAGATTGTGATAGAGAGAGACTGTGATGCAGAGAGATAGTGATAGAGAGGAACTGTGATAGAGACACTGTGATAGAGAGAGAGGCTGACGTAGAGAGAGAGGCTGTGATAGAGAGAGAGACAGTGATAGAGAGAGACACTAACAGAGAGAGAGAGAGGCTGATTGAGAGACAGGGTGTAATAGATAAGATAGAGAGACTTATATAGAGGAAGAGACTATGATAGAGGGAGGAGACTGAAAGAGAGAGAGCGTCTGTGGTAGAGAGATTATGATAGAGACAGATTGAGATAGAGAGAGAGACTGTGATAGAGAGAGAACGTGATGCAGAGAGAGATAGTGATAGAGAGGAACAGTGATAGAGACACTGTGATAGAGAGAGAGGCTGACGTAGAGAGAGAGGCTGTGATAGAGAGAGAGACAGTGATAGAGAGAGAGACTGTGACAGAGGGAGACTGTGATAGAGAGAGAGAGACTGTGATGGAGAGAGAGAGACTGTGATGGAGAGAGAGACTGTGATAGAGAGAGAGACTGTGATAGGGAGAGAGACTGTGATAAGGAGAGAGACTGTGATAGAGGACAGTTGATAGAAAGAGACTGTGATAGAGAGAGAGAGACTGTGATAGAGAGAGATTCTGTGATAGAGAGACTGTGATAGAGAGAGAGAGACTGTGATAGGGAGAGAGACTGTGATAGAGAGAGAGACTGTGACAGAGAGAGAGAGAATGTGATGGAGAGAGAGACTGTGATAGAGAGAGACTGTGATAGAGAGAGAGGCTGTGATAGAGAGAGAGATTGTGATAGAGAGAGACTGTGATAGAGAGAGAGACTGTGATAGAGAGAGATTGTGATAGAGAGAGAGATTGTGATAGAGACAGACTGTGATAGAGAGAGAGACTGTGATAGAGAGAGACTGTGATAGGGAGAGAGACTGTGATAGAGAGAGAGACTGTGATAGAGAGAGACTGTGATAGAGAGAGAGACTGTGATAGGGAGAGAGACTGTAATAGAGGAGAGGTGATAGAGACTGTGAAAGAGGGAGAGAGTCTGTGATAGAGAGAGAGTCTGTGATACGGAGAGAGAGAGACTGTGATAGGGCGAGAGAGACTGTGATATGGAGAGAGAGAGACTGTGATAGAGAGAGAGACTGTGATAAGGAGAGAGACTGTGATAGAGGAGAGTTGATAGAAAGAGACTCTGATAGAGGGAGAGAGTCTGTGATACGGAGAGACAGAGATACTGTGATAGTGAGAGAGAGAGAGACTGTGACATTGTGCTAGAGAGAGAGACTGTGATAGAGAGAGAGACTGTGATAGAGAGAGACTGTGATAGAGAGAGATGGTGTTAAAGAGAGACTCTAATAGAGAGTGAGAGATACTGTGATACAGAGAGAGAGAGAGGGACTGTGATAGAGAGAGAGACTGTGACAGAGAGAGATTGTGACAGAGAGAGAGTCTGTGACAGAGGGAGAGACTCTAATAGAGAGAGAGAGACAGATTGAGAGACTGGGTGTAATAGATAGATAGAGAGACTTATATAGAGAAAGAGACTATGATAGAGGGAGAGACTGAAAGAGAGAGCAGCTCTGGTAGAGAGACTGTGATAGAGAGAGATTGTGATAGAGAGAGACTGTGATGCAGAGAGATAGTGATAGAGAGGAACTGTGATAGAGACACTGTGATAGAGAGAGAGGCTGACGTAGAGAGAGAGGCTGTGATAGAGAGAGAGACAGTGATAGAGAGAGACACTAACAGAGAGAGAGAGAGGCTGATTGAGAGACAGGGTGTAATAGATAAGATAGAGAGACTTATATAGAGGAAGAGACTATGATAGAGGGAGGAGACTGAAAGAGAGAGAGCGTCTGTGGTAGAGAGATTATGATAGAGACAGATTGAGATAGAGAGAGAGACTGTGATAGAGAGAGAACGTGATGCAGAGAGAGATAGTGATAGAGAGGAACAGTGATAGAGACACTGTGATAGAGAGAGAGGCTGACGTAGAGAGAGAGGCTGTGATAGAGAGAGAGACAGTGATAGAGAGAGAGACTGTGACAGAGAGAGAGAGAATGTGGTGGAGAGAGAGACTGTGATAGAGAGAGACTGTGATAGAGAGAGAGGCTGTGATAGAGAGAGCGACTGTGATAGAGAGAGAGACTGTGATAGAGAGATGAGATTGATAGGGAGAGATTGTGATAGAGAGAGACTGTGATAGCGAGAGAGAGACTGTGATGGAGAGAGAGAGACTGTGATAGAGAGAGAGACTGTGATAGAGAGAGAGACTGTGATAGGGAGAGAGACTGTGATAGAGAGAGAGACTGTGATAGAGACAGACTGTGATAGAGAGAGAGACTGTGATAGAGAGAGACTGTGATAGGGAGAGAGACTGTGATAGAGAGAGAGACTGTGATAGAGAGAGACTGTGATAGAGAGAGAGACTGTGATAGAGAGAGAGAGAGACTGTGATAGAGAGAAAGACTGTGATAGGGAGAGAGACTGTAATAGAGGAGAGGTGATAGAGACTGTGAAAGAGGGAGAGAGTCTGTGATAGAGAGAGAGTCTGTGATATGGAGAGAGAGAGACTGTGATAGGGCGAGAGAGACTGTGATATGGAGAGAGAGAGACTGTGATAGAGAGAGACTGTGATAGGGAGAGAGACTGTGATAAGGAGAGAGACTGTGATAGAGGACAGTTGATAGAAAGAGACTGTGATAGAGGGAGAGATTCTGTGATAGAGAGAGAGTCTGTGATACGGAGAGACAGAGATACTGTGATAGTGAGAGAGAGAGACTGTGACACTGTGCTAGAGAGAGAGACTGTGATAGAGAGACAGACTGTGATAGAGAGAGACTGTGATAGAGAGAGAGACTGTGACAGAGAGAGAGAGAATGTGATGGAGAGAGAGACTGTGATAGAGAGAGACTGTGATAGAGAGAGAGGCTGTGATAGAGAGAGCGACTGTGATAGAGAGAGAGACTGTGATAGAGAGATGAGATTGATAGGGAGAGATTGTGATAGAGAGAGACTGTGATAGAGAGAGAGAGACTGTGATGGAGAGAGAGAGATTGTGATAGAGAGAGACTGTGATAGAGAGAGAGACTGTGATAGAGAGAGACTGTGATAGGGAGAGAGATTGTGATAGAGACAGACTGTGATAGAGAGAGAGACTGTGATAGAGAGAGACTGTGATAGGGAGAGAGACTGTGATAGAGAGAGAGACTGTGATAGAGAGAGACTGTGATAGAGAGAGAGACTGTGATAGAGAGAGAGACTATGATAGAGAGAGACTGTGATAGGGAGAGAGAGAGACTGTGATAGAGAGAAAGACTGTGATAGGGAGAGAGACTGTAATAGAGGAGAGGTGATAGAGACTGTGAAAGAGGGAGAGAGTCTGTGATAGAGAGAGCGTCTGTGATATGGAGAGAGAGAGACTGTGATAGGGCGAGAGAGACTGTCATATGGAGAGAGAGAGACTGTGATAGAGAGAGACTGTGATAGGGAGAGAGAGAGACTGTGATAGAGAGAGAGACTGTGATAAGGAGAGAGACTGTGATAGAGGAGAGTTGATAGAAAGAGACTGTGATAGAGGGAGAGAGTCTGTGATAGAGAGAGAGTCTGTGATACGGAGAGACAGAGATACTGTGATAGTGAGAGAGAGAGACTGTGACACTGTGCTAGAGAGAGAGACTGTGATAGAGAGACAGACTGTGATAGAGAGAGACTGTGATAGAGAGAGAGATGGTGTTAAAGAGAGACTCTAATAGAGAGTGAGAGATACTTTGATACAGAGAGAGAGAGAGGGACTGTGATAGAGAGAGAGACTGTGACAGAGAGAGAGTTTGTGACAGAGAGAGAGTCTGTGACAGAGGGAGAGACTCTAATAGAGAGAGAGAGACAGATTGAGAGACTGGGTGTAATAGATAGATAGAGAGACTTATATAGAGAAAGAGACTATGATAGAGGGAGAGACTGAAAGAGAGAGCAGCTCTGGTAGAGAGACTGTGATAGAGAGAGATTGTGATAGAGAGAGACTGTGATGCAGAGAGATAGTGATAGAGAGGAACTGTGATAGAGACACTGTGATAGAGAGAGAGGCTGACGTAGAGAGAGAGGCTGTGATAGAGAGAGAGACAGTGATAGAGAGAGACACTAACAGAGAGAGAGAGAGGCTGATTGAGAGACAGGGTGTAATAGATAAGATAGAGAGACTTATATAGAGGAAGAGACTATGATAGAGGGAGGAGACTGAAAGAGAGAGAGCGTCTGTGGTAGAGAGATTATGATAGAGACAGATTGAGATAGAGAGAGAGACTGTGATAGAGAGAGAACGTGATGCAGAGAGAGATAGTGATAGAGAGGAACAGTGATAGAGACACTGTGATAGAGAGAGAGGCTGACGTAGAGAGAGAGGCTGTGGTTGAAAGAGAGACTGTGACAGAGAGTCTGTGATAGAGGGAGAGGGAGACTATGATAGGGAGAGAGACTGTGATAGAGAGAGAGACTGTGATAGACAGAGGAGATTGATAGAGAGAGACTGTGATAGAGAGAGACTGTGATAGAAAGAGGGACTGTGATAGAGAGAGACTGTGATAGAGAGAGAGTCTGTGATAGAGGGAGAGTCTGTGATAGAGAGAGAGTCTGTGATAGACAGAGGAGATTGATAGAGAGAGACTGTGATAGAGATGGACTGTGATAGAGATGGACTGTGATAGAAAGAAGGACTGTGATAGAGAGAGACTGTGATAGAGAGAGAGTCTGTGATAGAGGGAGAGTCTGTGATAGAGAGAGAGTCTGTGATAGACAGGAGATTGATAGAGAGAGACTGTGATAGAGATGGACTGTGATAGAGATGGACTGTGATAGAAAGAGGGACTGTGATAGAGAGAGACTGTGATAGAGAGAGACTGTGATAGAGAGAGAGACTGTGATAGAGAGAGAGTCTGTGATAGAGGGAGGGAGAGACTGATAGAGAGAGAGTCTGTGGTAGAGAGAGAGTCTGTGATAGAGGGAGAGTCTGTAATAGAGAGAGAGTCTGTGATAGACAGAGGAGATTGATAGAGAGAGACTGTGATAGAGATGGACTGTGATAGAAAGAGGGACTGTGATAGAGAGAGACTGTGATAGAGAGAGAGTCTGTGATAGAGGGAGAGTCTGTGATAGAGAGAGAGACTGTGATAGAGGGAGGAGATTGATAGAGAGAGACTATGATAGAGAGAGAGTGCGATAGAGAGAGAGACTGTGATAGAGAGAGACTGTGATATGGAGAGAGACTGTGTGAGAGAGACTGTGATAGAGAGAAAGAGAGACTGTGATAGATAGAGACTGTGATAGAGAGAGAGACTGTGATAGAGAGAGACTGTGATAGATAGAGACTGTGATAGAGAGAGACTGTGATAGAGAGAGACTGTGATAGAGAGAGACTGTGATAGAGAGAGAGACTGTGATAGAGAGAGACTGTGATAGATAGAGACTGTGATAGAGAGAGACTGTGATAGAGAGAGACTGTGATAGAGAGAGACTGTGATAGAGAGAGAGACTGTGATAGAGAGAGAATGTGATAGAGAGAGACTGTGATAGAGAGAGAGACTGTGATAGAGAGAGAGACTGTGATATGGAGAGAGACTGTGATAGAGAGAGAGACTGTGATAGAGAGAGACTGTGATATGGAGAGAGACTGTGTGAGAGAGACTGTGATAGAGAGAAAGAGAGACTGTGATAGATAGAGACTGTGATAGAGAGAGAGACTGTGATAGAGAGAGACTGTGATAGATAGAGACTGTGATAGAGAGAGACTGTGATAGAGAGAGACTGTGATAGAGAGAGACTGTGATAGAGAGAGAGACTGTGATAGAGAGAGACTGTGATAGATAGAGACTGTGATAGAGAGAGACTGTGATAGAGAGAGACTGTGATAGAGAGAGACTGTGATAGAGAGAGAGACTGTGATAGAGAGAGAATGTGATAGAGAGAGACTGTGATAGAGAGAGAGACTGTGATAGAGAGAGAGACTGTGATAGAGAGAGAGACTGTGATAGAGAGATACTGTGATAGAGAGAGAGACTGTGATAGAGAGAGACTGTGATAGAGAGAGACTGTGATAGAGAGAGAGACTGTGATACAGAGAGAATGTGATAGAGAGATAGACTGTGATAGAGAGAGACTGTGATAGAGAGAGACTGTGATAGAGAGAGAGACTGTGATAGAGAGAGACTGTGATATGGAGAGAGACTGTGATAGAGAGAGACTGTGATAGAGAGAGACTGTGATAGAGAGAGACTGTGATCAACAGAGAGATTGATAGTGAGAGGATATGTGATAGAGGAAGATTGACTGTGATAGAGAGAGAGTTTGTGATAGAGAGAGAGAGACGGTGATAGAGAGAGAGACTGTGATAGAGAGAGAGACTGTGATAGAGAGAGAGAGAGACTGTGATAGAGAGAGAGAGACTGTGATACAGAGAGAGACAGTGATAGAGAGAGAGACTGTGATAGAGAGAGAGAGAGACTGTGATAGAGAGAGAGAGACTGTGATACAGAGAGAGACAGTGATAGAGAGAAAGACTCTAATAGAGAGAGAGAATAGAGATAGAGAGAGACTGCGATACAGAGAGAGACTGTGAAAGATAGAGACTGTGACAGAGAGAGACTGTGATAAAGAGAGACTGTAATAGAGATAGACTGTGATAGAGAGAGACTGTGATAGAGGGAGAGAGAGAAAGACTGTGATAGAGGGAGAGAGAGAATGTGCCAGAGAGAGAGAGAGACAGTGATAGAGAGTCTGTGATAGAGCGAGACTGTGATAAAGGGAGAGAGAGAGAGAGACTGTGATAGAGAGAGAGAGACTGTGATAGAGAGAGAGAGACTGTGATAGAGGGAGAGAGACTGTACCAGAGAGAAAGAGACAGTGATAGAGAGACTGTGATAAAGAGACGGACTGTGATAGAGGGAGAGAGGCTGTGATAGAGAGAGGAGATGTGATAGAGATAGATTGTGATAGAGAGTGACAGTGATACAGAGAGAAGATGTGATAGAGGGAGAGAGAGACTGTGATATAGAATCTGAAATAGAGAGAGAGAGAGACTGTAATTGACAGAGAGACTGTGATAGAGAGAGAGACCATGATAAAGGGAGAGAATATCTGAGAGAGAAACTGTGATAGAGAAAGAGACTGTGATAGAGTGAATTTGGTAGAGAAAAAGACTGTGATAGAGAGAGACTGTGAGAGAGAGAGAGACTGTGATAGAGAGACTGTGATAAGGAGAGAAACTGTGATAGAGACAGAGAGACTGTGATAGAGGGAGAGAGAATTTTGATAGAGAGAGAGAGACACTGATAAAGAGAGACTGTGATAGAGAGAGACTGTGATAGAAAGAGAGAGAAGTTGGATAGAGAGAGAGAGACTGTGATAGAGAGAGACTGTGATAGAGAGTTAGAAAGTGATAGAGAGAGACAGAAAGAGTGTGGTAGAGAGAGACTGTGATAGAGAGAGACTGTGTTAGGGAGAGAGAGTGTGATAGACAATGAGCAACTATGAAAGAGAGAGAGAGACATGGTGACTTTGATTGAAAGAGAGATCTATGATGGAGAGATACTGTGATAGGGGGAGAGACTGTGATAGAGAGAGACTGTGTTAGGGAGAGAGAGTGTGATAGACAAAGAGCAACTATGAAAGAGAGAGAGATACAGGGAGACTTTGTTAGAGTGAGAGGGACTATGATGGAGAGAGACTGTGATTGGGGAGAGACTGTGATAGAGAGAGACTGTGATAGACAAAGAGGTGCTATAATAGAAAGGTTGGTACAGAGAGACTGTGGGAATGACAGAGTGACTGATAGAGACACTGCAATAGAGAGATAGACTGTGATAGAGAGAGAGACAGAAAGAGTGTGGTAGAGAGAGACTGTGATAGAGAGAGACTGTGATAGCGAGAGAGAATGTGATAGACAAAGAGCAGCTATGAAAGAGAGAGAGACAGGGAGACTTTGATAGAGTGAGAGGGACTATGATGGAGAGAGACTGTGATTGGGGGAGAGACTGTGGTAGAGAGAGACTGTGATAGACAAAGAGCAGCTATGAAAGAGAGAGAGATACAGGGAGACTTTGATAGAGTGAGGGGGACTATGATGGAGAGAGACTGTGATAGGGGGAGAGACTGTGATAGAGAGAGACTGTCATAGACAAAGAGGAGCTATGATAGAAAGGTTGATACAGAGAGACAGTGGGAGAGAAGAGAGACTGATAGAGAGACTGCAATAGAGAGAGAGAGACTGTGATAGAGAGAGTGACAATGATAGAGAGTCTGTGATAGAGAGAGACAGTGATAGAGGGAGAGAGAGAGAGACTGTGATAGAGAGAAAGAGACTGTGATAGAGGGAGAGTGAGAATGTGCCAGAAAGAGACAGTGATAGAGAGTCTGTGATAGAGAGATACTGTGATAGAGGGAGAGAGAGAGAGACTGTGATAGAGAGAAAGAGACTGTGATAGAGGGAGAGTGAGAATGTGCCAGAAAGAGACAGTGATAGAGAGTCTGTGATAGAGAGATACTGTGATAGAGGGAGAGAGAGAGACTGTGATAGAGAGAGAGAGAGACTGTGATAGAGAGGCTTTTATAGAGAAAGGAGATGTGATAGAGCTAGATTGTGATAAAGAGAGAGTGACAGTGATAGAGAGAGGAGATGTGATAGATGGAGAGAGAGACTGTGATTGAGAGAAAGGGGGACAGTGATAGAGAGACTTAGATAGAGAGAGAGGCTGTGATATCGAATCTGTAATAGAGAGAGAGAGAATGTAATCGAGAGTGAGACTGTGATAGAAGCAGAGAGAAGATTGATAGAGACAGAGAGAATCTGATAGAGAGAGACTCTGATAGAGAGAGACTGTGATAGAGAGAGACTGTGATAGAGAGAGACTGTGATAGGGAGAGAGACTGTAATAGAGAGAGAGAGACTCTGATAGAGAGAGACTGTGATAGAGAGAGACTGTGATAGAGAGAGACTGTGATAGGGAGAGAGACTGTAATAGAGAGAGAGAGACTGTGATAGAGGGAAAGAGTCTCAGATAGAGAGAGGGACTGTGATAGAGAGAGAGAGAGAGACTGTGATAGAGAGGGACTGTGATAGAGAGAGAGAGACTGTGATAGAGAGAGAGACTGTGATAGAGAGATAGACTGTGATAGAGAGAGAGATAGACAGAAAGAGGGTGGTAAAGAGAGAGAGACTGTGATAGACTGTGAGAGAGCAGCTATGAAAGAGAGAGAGAGACATGGAGACTTTGATAGAGTGAGAGAGACTATGATGGAGAGAGACAGTGATAGGGGAGAGACTGTGATAGAGAGAGAGACTGTGATAGAGGAAGAGAGAGAGACTGATAGAGAGAGACTGTGATAGAGAGAGACTGTGATAGGGAGAGAGACTGTAATAGAGAGAGAGAGACTCTGATAGAGAGAGACTGTGATAGAGAGAGACTGTGATAGAGAGAGACTGTGATAGGGAGAGAGACTGTAATAGAGAGAGAGAGACTGTGATAGAGGGAAAGAGTCTCAGATAGAGAGAGGGACTGTGATAGAGAGAGAGAGAGAGACTGTGATAGAGAGAGAGACTGTGATAGAGAGAGAGAGAGAGACTGTGATAGAGAGAGAGACTGTGATAGAGAAAGACTGTGATAGAGAGATAGACTGTGATAGAGAGAGAGATAGACAGAAAGAGGGTGGTAAAGAGAGAGAGACTGTGATAGACTGTGAGAGAGCAGCTATGAAAGAGAGAGAGAGACATGGAGACTTTGATAGAGAGAGAGAGACTATGATGGAGAGAGACAGTGATAGGGGAGAGACTGTGATAGAGGGAGAGAGGGAGACTGATAGAGAGAGAGACTGTGATAGAGGGAGAGACTGTGATAGAGGGAGAGAGAGAGACTGATAGAGAGAGACTGTGATAGAGAGAGAGAGACCATGATAGAGGGAGAGAGAAAGATAGAGCGTGGTTAAGAGAGAGAGTCTGTGATAGAGCAGCTATGAAAGAGAGAGAGAGAGACATGGTGACTTTGATTGAAAGAGAGATCTATGATGGAGAGAGACTGTGACAGGGGAGAGACTATGTTAGAGAGAGACTGTGATGGACAAAGAGGAGCTATAATAGAAAGGTTGGTACAGAGAGACTGTGGGAATGAAAGAGAGACTGATAGAGAGACTGCAATAGAGAGAGAGACTGTGATAGAGAGAGTGACTATGATAGAGAGTCTGTTATAGAGAGGGACTGTGATAGATAGAGAGAGAGAATGTGCCAGATAGAGACAGTGATAGAGAGTCTGTGATAGAGAGAGACTGTGATAGAGGGAGAGAGAGAGAGACTGTGATAGAGAGAGAGAGACTGTGAAGAAGGAGAGAGACTGTACCAGAGAGAAAGAGACAGTGATAGAGAGACTGTGATAGAGAGAGAGAGAGACTGTGATAGAGGGAGAGAGTCTGTGATAGAGAGAGGAGATGTGATAGAGATAGAGTGTGATAGAGAGAGAGTGACAGTGATAGAGGGAGAGAGAGAGACTGTGATAGAGAGAGACAGTGATAGCGAGATTGTGACAGAGAGATACTGGGATAGAGAGACTGTGATAGAGAGAGAGACTGTGATATAGAGAGTGAGACTGTGATGGAGAGAGTGAGACAGTGCTGGAGAGAGAGGCGGTGATATATAATCTGCAATAGAGAGAGAGAGAGACTGTAATTGAGAGACTGTGATAGGGAGAGAGAGTGTGATAGAGAGAGAGAACGTGATAGAGAGACTGTGATAGACAGAGTGACTGTGATAGAGAGAGATTGTGAATCATGATAGAGGGAGAGAATATCTGAGAGAGACTTTGATAGAGAGAGAGACTGTGATAGGGAGAGAGAATATGATAGAGAGAGAGACTGTGATAGAGAGAGAGAGACTGTGATAGAGAGAGAGACTGTGGTAGAGAGAGAGAGACTGTGATAGAGAGAGAGACTGTGATAGGGAGAGAGAGTGTGATAGAGAGAGAGAGAGGCAGTGATAGAGAGGCTGTGATAGACAGAATGACTGTGATAAGAGAGAATGTGATAGAGAGAGAGTCTGTGACAGAGAGAGAGACTCTGATAGAATGAGGCTGTGATACAGAGAGAGACTGTGATAGACAGAGATTGTGATAAGAGCGACTGTGATAGGGAGAGAGACTGTGATAGAGAGAGACTGTGATAGAAGGAGAGACTGTGATAGAGAGAGAGACTGTGATAGAGAGAGACTGTGATACAGAGAGAGACTGTGATAGACAGAGATTGTGATTAGAGCGACTGTGATAGGGAGAGAGACTGCGATAGAGAGAGAGACTGTGATAGAAGGAGAGACTGTGATAGAGAGAGAGACTGTGATAGAGAGAGAGACTGTGATAGAGAGAGGCTGTGATACAGAGAGAGGCTGTGATACAGAGAGAGACTGTGATACAGAGAGATTGTGATAAGTGCGACTGTGATAGTGAGAGAGACTGTGAGAGATAAAGAGGAGTTCTGATATATATAGAGAGAGAGGGTATTACAGGGAGAGAGACTGTGATAGAGAGATACTGAGATAGGTTGAGAGACTGTGATAGAGAGAGAAGCAGTGATAGAGAGAGAGAGACTGTGACAAAGAGACTGTAATAGGGAGAGAGACTGTGACATAGAATCTGTAATCGAGAGAGAGAGTGTGATAGAGGGAGAGACTGTGATATGGAGAGAGACTGTAATAGAGAGAGAGATTGTGATAGGGAGAGAGAGACTCTGATAGAGAGAGAGAGACAGTGATAGAGAGAGACTGTGATAGGGAGAGAGACTGTGATAGAAAGACTGTGACAGAGAGAGAGACTGTGATAGAGAGAGAGAATGTGATAGAGAGAGAGAGACTGCGATAGAGAGAGACAGTGACAGAGAGAGAGAGACTGTGCTACAGAGAGACTGATAGAGGGAGAGACCGTGATAGAGAGAGTGAGACTGTGATAGGGAGAGAGAGAGAGACTGTGATAGAGAGTGAGACTGTGATAGAGGGAGAGAAGATGTGATAGAGCTAGATTGTGATAGAGAAAGAGTGACAGTGATAGAGAGAGGAGATGTGATAAAGGGAGAGAGAGACTGTGATAGAGAGAAAGGGGGTCTGAGATAGAGAGAGAGGCTGAGATATCGAATCTGTAATAGAGAGAAGAGAATGTAATCGAGAGAGAGACTGTGATAGAGGGAGAGACCATGATAGAGGTAGAGAATATCTGAGAGAGACTTTGATAGAGAGAGAGACTGTGATAGGGAGAGTATGATAGAGAGAGAGACCATGATAGAGAGAGAGAGAGGCAGTGATAGAGAGACTGTGATAGAGGGAGAGACCACGATAGAGGTAGAGAATATCTGAGAGAGACTTTGATAGAGAGAGAGACTGTGATAGGGAGAGTATGATAGAGAGAGAGACCATGATAGAGAGAGAGAGAGGCAGTGATAGAGAGACTGTGATAGACAGAGTGACTGTGATAGAGAGACTGTGATAGAGAGAGAGTCTGTGATAGAGATAGAGACTGTGATAGAGTGAGGCTGTGATACACAGAGAGACTGTGATAGACAGAGATTGTGATAAGAGCATCTGTGATAGGGAGAGAGACTGTGATAGAGAGAGAGACTGTGATAGAAGGAGAGACTGTGATAGAGAGAGAGACTGTGATAGAGAGAGGCTGTGATACAGAGAGAGACTGTGATACAGAGATATTGTGATAAGTGCGACTGTGATAGTGAGAGAGACTGTGAGAGATAAAGAGGAGTTGTGATATAGAGAGAGAGAGAGGGTATTACAGGGAGAGAGACTGTGATAGAGAGATACTGAGATAGGTTGAGAGACTGTGATAGAGAGAGAAGCAGTGATAGAGAGAGAGAGACTGTGACAGAGAGACTGTAATAGGGAGAGAGACTGTGATATAGAATCTGTAATCGAGAGAGAGTGTGTGATAGAGGGAGAGACTGTGATATGGAGAGAGACTGTAATAGAGAGAGAGATTGTGATAAGGAGAGAGAGACTCTGATAGAGAGAGAGAGACAGTGATAGAGAGAGACTGATAGGGAGAGAGACTGTGATAGAAAGACTGTGATAGAGAGAGAGACTGTGATAGAGAGAGAAATAGTGATAGAGAGAGAGACTGAGTTAGGGAGAGAGAGAGACTGTGATAGAGAGTGACAGACTGCGATAGAGAGAGAGAAACTGATAGAGAGAGAGCGAGAGACTGTGATAGAGGGAGAGACTGTGATAGAGGGAGAGACTGTCATAGATGGAGACACCATGACAGAGGGAGAGAATATCTGAGGGAGAGAGACTGTGATAGAGAGAGAGAGACTGTGATAAAGATAGAGACTGTGATAGAGAGAGAGACTGTGATAGGGAGAGAGACTGTGATAGAGAGAGACTGTGATAGGGAGAGAGACTGTGATAAAGAGAGACTGTGATAGAGAGAGACTGTGATAGAGAGAGAGACTGTGATAGAGAGAGAGACTGTGATAGGGAGAGAGACTGTGATAGAGAGAGAGACTGTGATAGGGAGAGAGACTGTGATAGGGAGAGAGACTGTGATACAGAGAGAGACTGTGATAGAGAGAGACTGTGATAGAGAGAGACTGTGATAGAGAGAGAGAGACTGTGACAGAGAGACTGTAATAGGGAGAGAGACTGTGATAAAGAATCTGTAATCGAGAGAGAGACTGTGATAGGGAGAGAGACTGTGATAGAGAGAGATTGTGATAGAGAGAGAGAGACTGTTATAGAGAGACTGTAATAGAGAGAGAGGCTGTGATAGAGAGAGAGACTGTGATAGAGGGAGAGAGACTGTGATAGAGTGAGAGACTGTCATAGATGGAGACACCATGATAGAGGGAGAGAATATCTGAGGGAGAGAGACTTTGATAGAGAGACAGACTGTGATAGAGAGAGAGAGAGAGACTGTGATGGAGAGAGAGAGACTCTGATAGATTGAGTGAGACTGTGATAGAGATAGAGGCAGTGATATATAATCTGTAATGGAGAGAGAGAAAGAATATCTGGGAGAGAGACAGTGATAGCCAGACTGTGATAGAGAGAGAGAGTGATGGACAGTGATAGAGAGACTGTGATAGAGAGAGAGACAGTGATAGAGAGAAAGACTGTGGTAGAGATAGAGGCTGTGATAGAGAGAGAGAGACTGTGATAGAGAGAGAGTGGGTGACAGACAGTGATAGAGAGAGACTGTGATAGAGAGAGACACTGTGATAGACAGTGATAGAGAGAGAGACTGTGATAGAGAGAGAGAGAAACTGTGATGGAGAGAGAGAGACTGTGTTAGAGAGAGTGAGACTGTGATAGAGATTAGGCGGTGATATATAGTCTGTAATGGAGAGAGAGAAAGAATATCTGGGAGAGAGACTGTGATAGCCAGACTGTGATAGAGAGAGAGACTGTGATAGAGAGAAAGACTGTGGTAGAGATAGAGGCTGTGATAGAGAGAGAGAGACTGTGATAGAGAGAGACTGTGATAGAGAGAAAGACTGTGATAGAGATAGAGGCTGTGATAGAGAGAGAGAGACTGTGATAGAGAGAGAGACTGTGATAGACAGTGATAGAGAGAGAGAGACTGTGATAGAGAGGGAGAGAAACTGTGATGAGAGAGAGAGACTGTGATGGAGAGAGTGAGACTGTGATAGAGAGAGTGAGACTGTGATACAGATAGAGGCGGTGATATATAGTCTGTAATGGAGAGAGAGACAGAATATCTGGGAGAGAGACAGTGATAGAGAGAGTGAGACTGTGATAGATAGAGAGAGACTGTGATAGAGAGAGAAACTGTGATGGAGAGAGAGAGACTGTGTTAGAGAGAGTGAGACTGTGATAGAGATAGAGGCGGTGATATATAGTCTGTAATGGAGAGAGAGAAAGAATATCTGGGAGAGAGACTGTGATAGAGAGAGTGAGACTGTGATAGAGAGACAGACTGTGATAGAGAGAGAGTGGGTGATAGACCGTGATAGAGAGAGAGACTGTGTTAGAGAGAGTGAGACTGTGATAGAGATAGAGACTATGATAGAGAGAGAGAGACTGTGGTAGAGATAGAGGGGGTGATATATAATCTGTAATGGAGAGAGAGAAAGAATATCTGGGAGAGAGACTGTGATAGCCAGACTGTGATAGAGAGAGAGTGGGTGATAGACAGTGATAGAGAGAGAGACTGTGATAGAGAGAGAGACAGTGATAGAGAGAGTGAGAACGTGGTAGAGATAGAGGCGGTGATATATAGTCTGTAATGGAGAGAGAGAAAGATTATCTGGGAGAGAGACTGTGATAGAGAGAGAGAGACTGTGATGGAGAGAGAGAGACTGTGTTAGAGAGAGTGAGACTGTGATAGAGATAGAGGCGGTGATATATAGTCTGTAATGGAGAGAGAGAAAGAATATCTGGGAGAGAGAGAGAGAAACTGTGATGGAGAGAGTGAAAGAATATCTGGGACAGAGACTGTGATAGAGAGAGAGAGACTGTGATAGCCAGACTGTGATAGAGAGAGAGTGGGTGATAGACAGTAATAGAGAGAGACTGTGATAGAGAGAGAGTGGGTGATAGACAGTGAATAGAGAGAGAGACTGTGATAGAGAGAGAGACTGTGATAGAGAGAGAGACTGTGATAGAGAGAGACTGTGATAGAGAGAGACTGTGATAGAGAGAGAGACTGTGATAGAGAGAGAGACTGTGATAGCCAGACTGTGATAGAGAGAGAGACAGTGATAGAGAGGGAGAGAGACTGTGATGGAGAGAGAGACTGTGTTAGAGAGAGTGAGACTGTGGTAGACATAGAGGCGGTGATATATAATCTGTAATGGAGAGAGAGAAAGAATATCTGGGGGAGAGACTGTGATAGAGGGAGAGAGACTGTGATAGAGAGAGTGAGACTGTGATAGAGATAGAGGTGGTGATATATAATCTGTAATGGAGAGAGAGAAAGAATATCTGGGAGAGAGAATGTGATAGCCAGACTGTGATAGAGAGAGAGTGGGTGATAGACAGTGATAAAGAGAGAGACTGTGATAGAGAGAGAGACTGTGATAGACAGTGATAGAGAGAGAGACTGTGATAGAGAGAGAGTGGGTGATAGAGAGAGAGACTGTGATAGAGAGAGACTGTGATAGAGAGAGACTGTGATAGGGAGAGAGACTGTGATAGAGAGAGAGTGGGTGATAGAGAGAGAGACTGTGATAGAGAGAGACTGTGATAGAGAGAGACTGTGATAGGGAGAGACTGTGATAGCCAGACTGTGATAGAGAGACAGACTGTGATAGAGAGAGAGACAGTGATAGAGAGAGAGACAGTGATAGAGAGAGAGAGACTGTGGTAGAGATAGAGGCAGTGATATATAGTCTGTAATGGAGAGAGAGAAAGAATATCTGGGAGAGAGACTGTGATAGAGAGAGTGAGACTGTGGTAGACATAGAGGCGGTGATATATAATCTGTAATGGAGAGAGAGAAAGAATATCTGGGAGAGAGACTGTGATAGAGAGAGTGAGACTGTGATAGAGATAGAGGCGGTGATATATAGTCTGTAATGGAGAGAGAGAAAGAATATCTGGGGGAGAGACTGTGATAGAGGGAGTGAGACTGTGATAGAGAGAGTGAGACTGTGATAGAGAGAGAGAGACTGTGATAGAGAGAGTGAGAGACTGTGATGGAGAGAGAGAGACTGTGATAGAGAGAGTGAGACTGTGATAGAGATAGAGGTGGTGATATATAATCTGTAATGGAGAGAGAGAAAGAATATCTGGGAGAGAGAATGTGATAGCCAGACTGTGATAGAGAGAGAGTGGGTGATAGACAGTGATAAAGAGAGAGAGACTGTGATAGAGAGAGAGACTGTGATAGAGAGAGAGACTGTGATAGAGAGAGAGTGGGTGATAGACAGTGATAAAGAGAGAGACTGTGATAGAGAGAGAGTGGGTGATAGACAGTGATAGAGAGAGAGACTGTGATAGAGAGAGAGACTGTGATAGACAGTGATAGAGAGAGAGACTGTGATAGAGAGAGAGTGGGTGATAGAGAGAGAGACTGTGATAGAGAGAGACTGTGATAGAGAGAGACTGTGATAGGGAGAGAGACTGTGATAGAGAGAGAGTGGGTGATAGAGAGAGAGACTGTGATAGAGAGAGACTGTGATAGAGAGAGACTGTGATAGGGAGAGACTGTGATAGCCAGACTGTGATAGAGAGACAGACTGTGATAGAGAGAGAGACAGTGATAGAGAGAGAGACAGTGATAGAGAGAGAGAGACTGTGGTAGAGATAGAGGCAGTGATATATAGTCTGTAATGGAGAGAGAGAAAGAATATCTGGGAGAGAGACTGTGATAGAGAGAGTGAGACTGTGATAGAGATATAGGCGGTGATATATAGTCTGTAATGGAGAGAGAGAAAGAATATCTGAGAGAGAGAGAGACTGTGATAGCCAGACTGTGATAGAGAGAGAGAGTGATAGACAGTGATAGAAAGAGAGACTGTGATAGAGAGAGAGTGACTGTGATAGAGAGAGAGACTGTGATAGAGAGAGAGTGGGTGATAGGCAGTGATAGAGAGAGAGACTGTGATAGAGAGAGTGGGTGATAGACAGTGATAGAGAGAGAGACTGTGATAGAGAGAGAGACTGTGATAGAGAGAGAGACTGTGATAGAGCGAGACTGTGATAGAGAGAGTGTCTGTGATATACAATCTGTAATAGAGAGAGAGAGATTGTAATCGAGAGAGACAATGTGATAGAGAAAGAGAGAAACTGTGATGGAAAGAGAGAGACTGTGATGGAGAGAGAGAGACTGTATTAGAGAGAGTGAGACTGTGATAAATAGAGAGAGACTGTGATAGAGAGAGAGAGAAACTGTGATGGAGAGAGAGAGACTGTGTTAGAGAGAGTGAGACAGTGATAGAGATAGAGGCGGTGATATATAATGTGTAATGGAGAGAGAGAAAGAATATCTGGGAGAGAGAATGTGATAGAGATAGAGAGACTGTGATAGAGAGAGAGAGACTGTGATAGAGAGACAGACTGTGATAGAGAGAGAGAGAGAGACTGTGATGGAGAGAGAGAGACTCTGATAGAGAGAGTGAGACTGTGATAGAGATAGAGGCGGTGATATATAATCTGTAATGGAGAGAGAGAAAGAATATCTGGGAGAGAGACTGTGATAGAGAGAGAGAGACTGTGATAGAGATAGAGGCGGTGATATATAATCTGTAATGGAGAGAGAGAAAGAATATCTGGGAGAGAGACAGTGATAGAGAGAGAGAGACTGTGATAGAGATAGAGGCGGTGATATATAATCTGTAATGGAGAGAGAGAAAGAATATCTGGGAGAGAGACAGTGATAGCCAGACTGTGATAGAGGGAGAGAGACTGTGATAGAGAGAGTGAGACAGTGATAGAGATAGAGGCGGTGATATATAATCTGTAATGGAGAGAGAGAAAGAATATCTGGGAGAGAGACTGTGATAGAGATAGAGAGATTGTGATGGAGAGAGAGAGAGACTGTGATGGAGAGAGAGAGACTGTGTTAGAGAGAGTGAGACTGTGATAGAGAGAGAGAGAGACTGTGATGGAGAGAGAGAGACTGTGTTAGAGAGAGTGAGACTGTGATAGAGATAGAGGCGGAGATATATAATCTGTAATGGAGAGAGAGAAAGAATATCTGGGAGAGAGAATGTGATAGCCAGACTGTGACAGAGAGAGAGAGAGTGATAGACAGTGATAGCGAGAGTGAGACTGTGATAGAGATAGGGGCGGTGATATATAATCTGTAATGGAGAGAGAGAAAGAATATCTGGGAGAGAGACTGTGATAGCCAGACTGTGATAGAGAGAGAGTGGGTGATAGACAGTGATAGAGAGAGAGACTGTGATAGAGAGAGAGACTGTGATAGACAGTGATAGAGAGAGAGACTGTGATAGAGAGAGAGTGGGTAATAGTGATAGAGAGAGAGACAGTGATAGAGAGAGAGTGGGTGATAGACAGTGATAGAGAGAGAGACTGTGATAGAGAGAGAGACTGTGATAGAGAGAGTGAGACTGTGGTAGAGATAGAGGCGGTGATATATAGTCTGTAATGGAGAGAGAGAAAGAATATCTGGGAGAGAGACTGTGATAGAGAGAGTGAGACTGTGATAGAGAGAGACTGTTATAGAGAGACTGTAATAGAGAGAGAGAGACTTTGATAGAGGGAGTCTGTGATAGAGTGGGAGACTGTGCGACAGAGAGACTGATAGAGGGAGAGACCGTGATACAGAGAGTGAGACTGTGATAGAGAGAGAGAGACTGTGATAGAGAGAGACTGTTATAGACAGACTGTGATAGAGAGAGAGAGAGACTTTGATAGGTGGAGACTGTGATAGAGAGAGAGAGACTGTGATAGAGAGAGACTGTGACAGACAGACTGTGATAGAGAGAGAGAGAGACTTTGATAGGTGGAGACTGATAGAGAGAGAGACTGTGATAGGGAGAGAGAGAGAGACTGTGATAGAGAGTGACAGAATGCGATAGAGAGAGAGATTGATAGAGGGAGAGAGACTGTGATAGAGAGAGAGAGACCATGATAGAGAGAGAGAGACTGTTATAGAGAGACTGTGATAGGGAGAGAGACTGTGATATAGAATCTGTAATAGAGAGAGAGACTGTGATAGAGGAGAGACTGTGATAGAGAGAGAGACTGTCATAGATGGAGACAACATGACAGAGGGAGATAATATCTGAGGGAGAGAAACTGTGATAGAGAGAGTGAGACTGTGATAGAGAGACTGTAATAGGGAGAGAGACTGTGATAGAGAGAGAGAGACTGTGATAGAGAGACTGTAATAGGGAGAGAGACTGTGATATAGAATCTGTAATAGAGAGAGAGAGATTGTAATCTAGAGAGACACTGTGATAGAGAGAGAGAGAAACTGTGATGGAGAGAGAGAGACTGTGATGGAGAGAGAGAGACTGTATTAGAGAGAGTGAGACTGTGATAGATAGAGAGAGACTGTGATAGAGGGAGAGAGACTGTGATAGAGAGAGACAGTGATAGAGAGAGAGAGACTGTGATAGAGGGAGAGAGACTGTGACAGAGAGAGACAGACTGTGATAGAGAGAGAGAGACTGTGTTAGAGAGAGTGAGACTGTGATAGAGATAGAGGCGCTGATATATAGTCTGTAATGGAGAGAGAGAAAGAGACTGTGATAGAGAGAGAGAGAAACTGTGATGGAGAGAGAGAGACTGTGTTAGAGAGAGAGAGACTGTGGTAGAGATAGAGGTGGTGATATATAATCTGTAATGGAGAGAGAGAAAGAATATCTGGGAGAGAGACTGTGATAGAGAGAGTGAGACTGTGATAGAGAGACAGACTGTGATAGAGAGGAGTGGGTGATAGACCGCGATAGAGAGAGAGACTGTGTTAGAGAGAGTGAGACTGTGATAGAGATAGAGACTATGATAGAGAGAGAGAGACTGTGGTAGAGATAGAGGCGGTGATATATAGTCTGTAATGGAGAGAGAGAAAGAATATCTGAGAGAGAGACTGTGATAGAGGGAGTGAGACTGTGATAGAGATAGAGAGTGATAGACAGTGATAGAGAGAGACTGTGATAGAGAGAGAGTGGGTGATAGACAGTGATAGAGAGAGAGACTGTGATAGAGAGAGAGACTGTGATAGAGAGAGATACTGTGATAGAGAGAGAGAGACTGTGATAGAGATAGAGGTGGTGTTATATAGTCTGTAATGGAGAGAGAGAAAGAATATCTGGGAGAGAGACTGTGATAGAGAGAGTGAGACTGTGATAGAGAGACAGACTGTGATAGAGAGAGAGTATGATAGAGATAGACCGTGATAGAGAGAGTGTGTGATAGAGAGACACTGTCAGAGAGAGAGATTGTGATAGAGAGAATGTGATAGAGAGAGACTGTGATAGGAGAGAGACTGTTTGAGAGAGAGACAGAGACTGTGATAGAGGGAGAGAGACTCAGATAGAGAGAGGGACAGTGATAGAGAGAGAGAGAGACTATGATAGAGAGAGAGACTGTGATAGAGAGAGAGACTGTGATAGAGAGAGAGACTGTGATAGAGCGAGACTGTGATAGAGAGATAGACTGTGATAGAGAGAGAGAGACAGAAAGACTGTGGTAGAGAGAGAGAGACTGTGATAGAGAGAGACTGTGATAGGGAGAGAGACTGTGATAGACAAAAAGCAGCTATGAAAGAGAGATAGAGAGACACAGGGAGACTTTGATAAAGTGAGAGATTCTATGATTGGGAGAGACTGTGATAGTGGGAGAGACTCTGATAGAGAGAGACTTTGATAGACAAAGAGGAGCTATGATAGAAAGGTTGATACTGAGAGTCTTTGGGAATGAAAGAGAGACTGATAGAGAGACTGTGATAGAGAGGGAGACTGTGATAGAGAGAGTGACTATGATAGAGAGTCTGTGATAGAGAGAGACTGTGATAGATAGAGAGACTGTGATAGAGAGAGACTGTGATAGAGAGATAGACTGTGATAGAGAGAGAGACTGTGATAGAGAGAGAGACTGTGATAGAGAGAGAGACTGTGATAGAGAGATAGACTGTGATAGAGAGAGAGACTGTGATAGAGAGAGAGACTGTGATAGAGAGATAGACGGTGACAGAGAGAGAGAGAGACAGAAAGAGTGTGGTAGAGAGAGAGAGACTGTGATAGAGAGAGACTGTGATAGAGAGATAGACTGTGATAGAGAGAGAGAGAGAGAGACAGAAAGAGTGTGGTAGAGAGAGAGAGACTGTGATAGAGGGAGAGAGACTCAGATAGAGAGAGGGACAGGGATAGAGAGAGTGAGAGAGACTGTGATAGAGGGAGAGAGACTCAGATAGAGAGAGGGACTGTGATAGAAAGAGAGAGAGAGAGACTGTGATAGAAAGAAGAGATGTGATAGAGAGACTGTGATAGAGAGAGAGAGAGACTGATAGAGGAAGAGAGACTCTGATAGAGGGAGACTGTGATAGGGAGAGATAGTGTGATAAACAAAGAGGAGCTATGATAGATACAGAGAGACAGGGAGACTATGATAGAGAGAGAGAGAGACTGTGATAGAGAGAGGCGGTGATATAGAATCTGTAATAGAGAGAGACAGACTGTAATCGAGAGAGAGACTTTGATAGAGGGAGAGACCATGATAGAGGGAGAGAATATCTGAGAGAGAGAGACTGCCATAGTCAGACTGTGATAGAGAGAGAGACTGTGATAGAGAGACAGTGATAGAGAGAGAGACTGTGATAGAGAGACTGTGATAGAGAGAGAGACTGAGCAAGAGAGAGAGGTTGTGGTATAGAATCTGTAATAGAGAGAGAGAGACTGTAATGGAGAGGGAGACTGTGATAGAGGGAGACACCATGATAGAGGGAGAAAATATCTGAGAGAGAGACTGTGATAGAGAGAGACTGTGATAGGGAGAGAGAGAGACTGTGATAGAGAGAGAGAGACAGAGAGACTGAGAGAGATACACTGTGATAGAGAGAGAGAGACTGTGATAGAGAGTGATACTGGTAGAGGGAGAGAGAATGTGATAGAGAGAGATTGTGATAGAGAGAGACAGACTTTGATAGACAGAGAGAAACTGATAGAGAGAGACTGTTATAGAGAGAATGTGATAGAGAAAGAGAGAGACTGTGATAGAGAGAGAGATACAGTGATAGAGAGAGTGAGACTTTGATAGAGAGAGACTGTGATAGAGAGAGAGACTGTGATAGAGAGAGAGACTTTGATAGAGAGAGACTGATAGAGGGAGAGAGACTGTGAGAGAGAGAGACAGACTGTGATAGAGA
This sequence comes from Isurus oxyrinchus, assembly GCA_026770705.1. Lineage (NCBI taxonomy): Eukaryota > Metazoa > Chordata > Chondrichthyes > Lamniformes > Lamnidae > Isurus > Isurus oxyrinchus. Next base: position 84,894 of record JANJGN010000622.1, read on the forward strand.
GATAGAGACTGATAGAGGGAGAGAGACTGTGATAGAGAGAGAGACCGTGATAGAGAGAGAGAGAGACTGTGATAGAGAGAGAGAGACTGTGATAGAGAGTGATACTGGTAGAGGGAGAGAGAATGTGATAGAGAGAGATTGTGATAGAGAGAGACAGACTTTGATAGACAGAGAGAAACTGATAGAGAGAGACTGTTATAGAGAGAATGTGATAGAGAAAGAGAGAGACTGTGATAGAGAGAGAGATACAGTGATAGAGAGAGTGAGACTTTGATAGAGAGAGACTGTGATAGAGAGAGAGACTGTGATAGAGAGAGAGACTTTGATAGAGAGAGACTGATAGAGGGAGAGAGACTGTGAGAGAGAGAGACAGACTGTGATAGAGAGATAGAGACTGATAGAGGGAGAGAGACTGTGATAGAGAGAGAGAGACTGTGATAGAGAGAGAGACTGTGATTGAGAGAGAGCCGGTGATATAGAATCTGTAATAGAGAGAGAGAGAATATCTGAGAGAGATAGACTGTGATAACCATACTGTGATAGAGAGAGAGACTGTGATAGACAGTGATAGAGAGAGAGACTTCGATAGAGGGAGACGCTGTGATATAGAATCTGTAATAGAGAGAGAGACTGTAATCGAAAGGGAGAGTGTGATAGAGGGAGAGAGACTGTGATAGAGAGACTGTGATTGATAGAGAGACTGTGTTCAAGAGAAGGGTGCTGGGATTGATAGAGAGACTGTGTTAAAGAGAGGGAAACAGGGATTGATAGAGAGACTGTGCTAAAGATAGGGGAGCTGGGATTGATAGAGAGACTGTGTTAAAGAGAGGGAAGCTGTGATCGATAGAGAGACTGTGTTAAAGAGAGGGAAACTGGGATTGATCGAGAGTATTTGTTAAAGATAGGGGAGCTGGGATTGATAGAGAGACTGTTAGAGAGAGGGGAGCTGTGATTGATAGAGAGACTGCGTTAAAGAAAGGGGAGCTGGGATCGATAGTCTGTGTTAAAGAGAGTGGGGCTGGGATTAATAGAGAGACTGTGATAAAGAGAGGGGAGCTGGGATTGATAGAGACACTGTGTTAAAGAGTTGGGAGCAGGGATTGATGGAGAGACTGTGTGAAACAGAGGGGAGCTGGGATTAATGGAGAGACTGTGTTAAAGAGAGGGGAGCTGGGATTGATAGAGAGACAGTGTTAAAGTGAGGGGAGCTGGGATTGATAGAGACACTGTATTAAACAGAGGGGAGCTGCGATTGATAGAGAGACTGTGTTAAAGAGTTGGTTGCAGGGATTGATGGAGAGACTGTGTGAAACAGAGGGGAGCTGGGATTGATAGAGAGACTGTGTTAAAGAGAGGTGAGCTGGGATTGATAGAGAGACTGTGTTAAAGATAGGGAACCTGGGATTGATAGAGAGACTGTTTTAAAGAGAGGGGAGCTGGTATTGATAGAGAGACTGTGTTAAAAAGAGGGGAGCTGGGATTGATAGAGAGACTGTGTTAAAGAGAGGGGAGCTGGTATTGATAGAGAGACTGTGTTAAAGAGAGGGGAGCTGGGAATGATAGAGAGACTGTGTAAAAGAGAGGGGAGCTGGGATTGATAGGAAGACTGTGTTAAAGAGAGTGGAGCTTGGATTGATAAACAGATGTGTTAAAGAGAGGGGAGCTGGGATTGATAGACTGTGTTAAAGAGAGTGGAGCTGGGATTGATAAAGAGACTGTCTTAAAGAGTGGGGAGCTGGGATTGAAAGAGAGACTGTATTAAAGAGAGGGGAGTTGGTATTGATAGAGAGACTGTGTTAAAGAGAGGGGAGCTGGTATTGATAGAGAGACAGTGTTAAAGAGAGGGCAGGTGGGATTGATAGAGTGACTGAGTTAAAGAGACGGGAGTTGGATTGGTAGAGAGACTGTGTAAAAGAGAAGGGAGCTGGGATTGATAGAGAGACTGTGTTAGCGAGAGGGGAGCTGAGATTGATAGAGAGACTGTGTTAAAGAGAGGGGAGCTGGGATTGATAGAGAGACTGTGTTAAGGAGAGGGGAGATGGGATTGATAGAGAGAGTATGTTAAGGAGAGGTGTGCTAGGATTGATAGAGATACTGTGTTAAAGAGAGGGGAGCTTGAATTGATAGAGAGACGGTGTTACAGAGAGGGGAGCTGGGATTGATAGAGAGACTGTGTGAAAGAGAGGGGAGCTGGGATTGATAGAGAGACTGTGTTACAGAGAATGGAGCTGGGATCGATAGAGAGTCGGTGTTAAATAGAGGGGAGCTGGGATTGATAGAGAGACTGTGTTTAAAAGAAAGGATCTGGGATTGATGGAGAGACTGTGTTAAAGAGAGGGAAGCTGGTATTGATAGAGAGACTGTGTTAAAGAGAGGGGAGCGTGGATTGATAAAAAGACTGTGTTAAAGAGAGGGGAGCTGTGATTGGTGGACAGCGAGAAAGAGAGAGGTGCAGGGATTTTAGAGAGACTGTGTCAAAGAGAGGGGAGCTGGGATTGATAGAGAGACTGTGTCAAGGAGAGGGGAGCTGTGATTGATAGAGAGACTGTGTTCAAGAGAAGGGTGCTGGGATTGATAGAGAGACTGTGTTAAAGAGAGGGAAACAGGGACTGATAGAGAGACTGTGTTAAAGATAGGGGAGCTGGGATTGATAGAGAGACTGTGTTAAAGAGAGGGAAGCTGTGATCGATAGAGAGACTGTGTTAAAGAGAGGGAAACTGGGATTGATCGAGAGTATTTGTTAAAGATAGGGGAGCTGGGATTGATAGAGAGACTGTTAGAGAGAGGGGAGCTGTGATTGATAGAGAGACTGTGTTTAAAAGAAAGGATCTGGGATTGATGGAGAGACTGTGTTAAAGAGAGGGGAGCTGGTATTGATAGAGAGACTGTGTTAAAGAGAGGGGAGCGTGGATTGATAAAAAGACTGTGTTAAAGAGAGGGGAGCTGTGATTGGTGGACAGCGAGAAAGAGAGAGGTGCAGGGATTTTAGAGAGACTGTGTCAAAGAGAGGGGAGCTGGGATTGATAGAGAGACTGTGTCAAGGAGAGGGGAGCTGTGATTGATAGAGAGACTGTGTTAAAGAGAGGGAAACTGGGATTGATCGAGAGTATTTGTTAAAGATAGGGGAGCTGGGATTGATAGAGAGACTGTTAGAGAGAGGGGAGCTGTGATTGATAGAGAGACTGCGTTAAAGAAAGGGGAGCTGGGATCGATAGTCTGTGTTAAAGAGAGTGGGGCTGGGATTAATAGAGAGACTGTGATAAAGAGAGGGGAGCTGGGATTGATAGAGACACTGTGTTAAAGAGTTGGGAGCAGGGATTGATGGAGAGACTGTGTGAAACAGAGGGGAGCTGGGATTGATAGAGAGACTGTGTTAAAAAGAGGGGAGCTGGGATTGATAGAGAGACTGTGTTAAAGAGAGGGGAGCTGGGATTGATAGAGAGACTGTGTAAAAGAGAGGGGAGCTGGGATTGATAGAGAGACTGTGTGAAGGTGAGGGGAGCTGGGAATGATAGAGAGACTGTGTAAAAGAGAGGGGAGCTGGGATTGATAGGAAGACTGTGTTAAAGAGAGTGGAGCTTGGATTGATAAAGAGATGTGTTAAAGAGAGGGGAGCTGGGATTGATAGACTGTGTTAAAGAGAGTGGAGCTGGCATTGATAAAGAGACTGTCTTAAAGAGTGGGGAGCTGGGATTGAAAGAGAGACTGTATTAAAGAGAGGGGAGCTGGTATTGATAGAGAGACTGTGTTAAAGAGAGGGGAGCTGGTATTGATAGAGAGACAGTGTTAAAGAGAGGGCAGGTGGGATTGATAGAGTGACTGAGTTAAAGAGACGGGAGTTGGATTGGTAGAGAGACTGTGTAAAAGAGAGGGGAGCTGGGATTGATAGAGAGACTGTGTTAACGAGAGGGGAGCTGAGATTGATAGAGAGACTGTGTAAAAGAGAGGGGAGCTGGGATTGATAGAGAGACTGTGTGAAAGAGAGTGAAAGTGGGATTGATAGACTCTGTTAAAGAGAGGGGAGCTGGGATTGATAGAGAGAGTGTATTAAAGAGAGGGGAGCTGGGATTGCTAGAGCGACTTTGTGAAAGAGAGGCGAGATGGGATTGATAGAGAGAGGGTGTTAAAGAGAGGAATGCTTGGATTGATAGAGAGACTGTGTTAAAGAGAGGTGAGCTTGAATTGATAGAGAGACTGTGTTACAGAGAGGGGAGCTGGGATTGATTGAGAGACAGTGTTATAGAGAGGGGAGTTGGGATTGATAGAGAAACTGTGTTAAAGAGAGTGGAGCTGGGATTGATAGAGTGTCTGTGTTAAATAGAGGGGAGCTGGGATTGACAGAGAGACTGTGTTAATGAGAGGGGAACTGGGATTGATAGAGAGACTGTGTTAAAGAGAGGGGAGCTGGGATTGATAGAGAGATTGTGTAAAAGAGAGGGGAGCTGGGATTGATAGAGAGACTGTGAAATAGAGGGGTGCTGGGATTGATGGAGAGACAGAGTGAAAGAGAGGGGAGCTGGGATTGATGGAGAGACTGTTTTAAAGAGAGTGGACCTGGGATTAATAGAGAGATTGTGTTAGAGAGGGGAGCTGGGAATGATGGAGAGACTGTGTGAAAGAGAGGGGAGTGGGGATTGATAGAGAGACTGTGTTAAAGAGAGGGGGGTAGGGATTGAAAGAGAGACTGTGTTAAAGATAGGGGAGCTGGGATTGATGGAGAGACTGTGTTAAAGAGAGGGCAGCTGGGATTGATAGAGAGACTGTGTTAAAGAGAGGGGAGCTTGGATTGATAAAGAGACTGTGTTAAAGAGAGGGGAGCTGGGATTGATAGACTGGGTGAAAGAGAGGAGAGTGGGGATTGATAGAGAGACTGTGTGAAAGAGAGGGGGGTTGGGATTGAAAGAGAGACTGTGTTAAAGAGAGGGGAGCTGGGATTGATGGAGAGACTGTGTTAAAGGGAGGGGAGCAGCGATTGATAGAGAGACTGTGTTAAAGAGAGGGGAGCTGGGATTGATAGAGAGACTGTGTTAAAGAGAGGGGAGCTGGGGTTGATAGAGAGACTGTGTTAAAGAGAGGGGAGCTGGGATTGATAGAGAGACTGTGTTAAAGAGAGGGGAGCTGGGATTGATAGAGAGACTGTGTTAAAGAGAGGGGAGCTGGGATTGATAAAGAGACTGTGTTAAAGAGAGGGGAGCTGGGATTGATTGAGAGACTGTGTTAAAGAGAGGGGAGCTGGGATTAATAGAGAGTCTGTGTTAAAGAGAGGGGAGCTGGGATTGATAGAGAGACTGTGTGAAAGTGAGGGGAGCTGTTATTGATAGACTGCGTTAAAGAGATGGGAGCTGGGATTGATAGAGAGACTGTGTCAAGGAGAGGGGAGCTGGGATTGATCGAGAGACTGTGTTAAAGAGAGGGGAGCTGGGATCGATAGAGAGACTGTGTTGAAGAGAGGGGAGCTGGGATTTATAGAGAGACTGTGTTAAAGATAGGGGCGTTGGGATTGATAGAGAGACTGTGTTAAAGAGAGGGGAGCTGGGATCGATAGAGAGACTGTGTTAAAGAGAGGGGAGCTGCGATTGATAGAGAGTCTGTGTTAAAGAGAGGGGAGCTGGGATCGATAGAGAGACTGTGTTAAACAGAGGGGAGCTGGGATTGAGAGAGAGACAGTGTTAAAGAGAGGGGAGCTGGGATTGATAGAGAGACTGTGTGAAAGATGGGGAGCTGGTATTGATAGATTGTGTTAAAGAAATGTGAGCTGGGATTGATAGAGAGAGTGTGTCAAAGAGAGGGGAGCTGGGATTGATAGAGAGACTGTGTTCAGGAGAGGGGAGCTGGGAATGATAGAGAGACTTTGTTAAAGAGAGGAGAGCTGTGATCGATAGAGAGACTTGTTAAAGAGAGGGAAACTGGGATTGATAGAGAGACTGTGTTAAAGATATGGGAGCTGGGATTGATAGAGAGACTGTTAGAGAGAGGGGAGCTGGGATTGATAGTGAGACTGTGTTAAAGTGAGGGGAGCTGGGATCGATAGACTGTGTTAAAGAGAGTGGAGCAGGGATTAATAGAGAGACTGTGATAAACAGAGGGGAGCTGGGATTGATAGAGACACTTTATTGAAGAGAGGGGAGCTGCGATTGATAGAGAGACTGTGTGAAACAGAGGGGAGCTGGGATTGATGGAGAGACTGTATTAAAGAGAGGGGAGCTGGGATTGCTAGAGAGTCTGTGTTAAATAGAGGGGAGCAGGGATTGACAGAGAGACTGTGTTTAAGAGTGGGGAGCTGGGATTGATAGAGGGACTGTGTTAAAGAGAGGGGAGCTGGGATTGATAGAGAGACTGTAAAAGAGAGGGGAGCTGGGATTGATAGAGAGACTGTGTAAAAGAGAAAGGGAGCTTGGATTGAGAGAGAGACTGTGTTAAAGAGAGAAGAGTGGGGATTGATAGAGAGACTGTGTTATTAAGAGAGGGGAGCTGGGATTAATGGAGAGACTGTGTTGGAGAGGGGAGCTGGGTATGATGGAGAGACTGTTAAAGAGATTGGAGCAGGGATTGATAGAGAGACTGTGTTAAAGAGAGGGGAGCTGGGATTGATAGAGAGACTGTGTGAAAGAGAGGGGAGCTGGGATTGATAGAGACACTGTGTTAAAGAGAGGGGAGCTGGGATCGATAGAGAGACTGTGTTAAAGAGAGGGGAGCAGGGATTGATAGAGAGACTGTGTTAAAGAGAGGGGTGCTGGGATTGATAGAGAGACTGTGTGAAAGAGAGGGGATCTGGGATTGATAGAGACACTGTGTTAAAGAGAGGGGAGCTGGGATCGACAGAGAGACTGTGTTAAAGAGAGGGGAGCAGGGATCGATAGAGAGACTGTGTTAAAGAGAGGGGAGCAGGGATTGAAGGACTGTGTTCAAGAGAGGGGAGCTGGGATTGATATAGAGACGGTGTGAAAGAGAGGGGAGCTGGGATTGATAGAGAGACTGTGTGAAAGAGAAGGGGGAGCTGGGATTGATAGAGAGACTGTGTGAAAGAGAGGGGAGCTGGGATTGATAGAGAGAAAGTGTTAAAGAGAGGGGAGCTGGGATCGATAGAGAGACTGTGTTAAAGAGAGGCGAGCAGGGATCGATAGAGAGACTGTGTTAAAGAGTGGGGAGCAGGGATTGATGGACTGTGTTCAAGAGAGGGGAGCTGGGATTGATAGAGAGACTGTGTTAAAGAGAGGGGAGCTGCGATGGATAGAGAAACATTGTTAAAGAGAAGGGAGCTGGGATTGATAGAAAGACTGTGTTAAAGAGAGGGGAGCTGGGATTGATAGTGAGACTTTGTTAAAAAGAGGGGAGATGGGATATATAGAGAGAGTGTGTTAAAGAGAGGTGTGCTAGGATTGATAGAGATACTGTGTTAAGGGAGGGGAGCTTGAATTGATAGAGAGACGGTGTTACAGAGAGGGGAGCTGGGATTGATAGAGAGACTGTGTTAAAGAGAGGGGAGTTGGGATTGATAGAGAGACTGTGTTAAAGAGAGGGGAGCTTGAATTGATAGAGAGACTGTGTGAAAGAGAGTGGTGCTGGGATTGATGGAGAGACAGTGTGAAAGAGAGGGGAGCTGGGATTGATGGAGAGACTGTGTTAAAGAGACTGGAGCTGGGATTGATAGAGAGTCGGTGTTAAATAGAGGGGAGCTGGGATTGATAGAGAGACTGTGTTAAAGAGAGTGGAGCTGGGATTGACAGAGAGACTGTGTTAAAGAGAGGGGAGCTGGGATTGATAGAGAGACTGTGTAAAAGAGAGGGGAGCTGGGATTGATAGAGAGAATGTGTTAAAGAGAGGGGAGCTGGGATTGATGAAGAGACTGTGTTAAAGAGAGGGGAGCTGGGATTGATAGAGATACTGTGTTAAAGAGAGGGGAGCTAGGATTGATAGAGAGACTGTGTTAAAGAGAGGGGAGCTGGGATTGATGGAGAGACTGTGTTAAAGAGAGGGGAGCTAGGATTGATAGAGAGACTGTGTTAAAGAGAGGGGAGCTGGGATTGATGGAGAGACTGTGTTAAAGAGAGGGGAGCTACGACTGATAGGGAGATGGTGTGAAAGAGAGGGGAGCTGGGATCGATAGAGAGACTGTGTGAAAGTGAGGGGAGCTGGCATTGATAGACTGTGTTAAAGAGAGGGGACCTGGGATCGATAGAGAGACTCTGTTAAAGAGAGGGGAGCTGCGATTGATAGAGAGTATGTGTTAAAGAGAGGGGAGCTGGGATCGATAGAGAGACTGTGTTAAACAGAGGGGAGCTGTAATTGATAGAGAGACTGTTTGAAAGAGAGGGGAGCTGGGATTGATAAAGAGACTGTGTTAATGAGAGGGGAGTGGGGATTGATAGAGAAACTGTGTTAAAGAGATTTTAGCTGGGATTGATAGAGAGACTGTGTTAAAGAGAGGGAGACTGAGATTGATAGAATGTGTGAAAGAGAGGAGAGTGGTAATTGATAGAGAGACTCTGTGAAAGAAAGGGGAGTTGGGATTGGAAGAGAGACTGTGTGAAAGTGAGGGGAGCTGGCATTGATAGACTGTGTTAAAGAGAGGGGAGCTGGGATCGATAGAGAGACTGTGTTAAACAGAGGGGAGCTGGAACTGATAGAGAGACTGTTTTAAAGAGAGGGGAGCGGGGATTGATAGAGAGACTGTGTAAAAGAGAGGGGAGCTGGTATTGATAGAGAGTCTCTGTTAAAGAGAGGGGAGCTGCGATTGATAGAGATTATGTGTTAAAGAGAGGGGAGCTGGGATTGAGGGAGAGTCTGTGCTAAACAGAGCGGAGCTGGGATTGATAGAGAGTCTGTGTTAAAGAGAGGGGAGCTGGGATTAATAGAGAGACAGTGTTAAAGAGAGGGTAGCCGGGATCGATAAACTGTGGTAAAGAGAGGGCAGTTGGGATAAATAGATAGTCTGTGTTAAAGAGAGGGGAGTTGGGATTGATAGAGAGACTGTGTTAAAGAGAGGGGAGCTGGGATTGATAGAGAGACTGTGTTAAAGAGATGGGAGCTTGGATTGATAGAGAGACTGTGTTAAAGAGAGGGGAGCTGGGATTGATAAAGAGATTGTGTTAAAGAGAGGCAGCTGGGATTGATGTAGAGACTGCGTTAAAGAGAGAGGATCTGGCATTTATAGAGAGACTGTGTTAGAGAGAGGGGAACTGGGATTAATAGAGAGACTGTGTGAAAGAGAGGGGAGCTGGGATTGATAGAGAGACTGCGTTAAAGAGAGAGGAGCTGGGATTGATAGAGAGACAGTGATAGAGAGAGGGGAGCTGGGATTGATGGAGAGACTGTGTTAACGAGAGGGGAGCTGAGATTGATAGAGAGACTGTTAAAGAGAGGTGAGCTGCGATGGATAGAGAGACTGTGTTAAAGAGAGGGGAGCTGCGATGGATAGAGAGACTTTTTTAAAGAGTGGGGAGCTGGGATTGATAGAGAGACTGTGTTAAAGAGAGGGGAGCAGGGTTTGATAGTGAGACTGTGTTAAAGAGAGGAGAACTGCGATGGATAGAGAGACAGTGTTAAAGAGAGGGGAGCTGCGATGGATAGAGAGACTTTGTTAAAGAGAGGGGAGCTGGAATTGATAGAGAGACTGTGTTAATGAGAGGGGAGCTGGGATTGATAGAGAGACTGTGTTAAAGAGATGGTAGCTTGGATTGATAGAGAGACTGTGTTAAAGAGAGGGGAGCTGAGATTTATAGAGAGACTGTGTTGAAGAGAGGGGAGCTGCGATTGATAGAGAGACTGCGTTAAAGAGAGGGGAGCTGGGATTGATAGATAGACTGTGTTAAATAGAGGTGAGCTGGGATTGATAGAGAGACTGCGTTAAAGAGCGGGGAGCTGGGATAAATAGAGAGACTGTGTAAAAGACAGGGGAATAGGGATTGATAGAGTAACAGTGTTAAAGAGAGGGGAGCAGGGATAGATAGAGAGACTATGTTAAAGAGAGGGGAGCTGGGATTGATAGAGAGAAAGTGTTAAAGAGAGGGGAGCTGGGATTGATAGACTGTGTTAAAGAGAGGGGAGTTGGGATTGATAGAGAGACTGTGAGAAAGAGAGGGGAGCTGGGATTGAGGGAGAGTCTGTGCGAAAGAGAGGGGAGCTAGGATTGATAGAGAGACTGTTTTTTAGAGAGGGGAGCTGGGATTGTTAGAGAGAATGTGTTAAAGAGAGGGGAGCTGGGATTGATAGAGAGACTGTGTTAAAGAGAGGGGAGCTGGGATTGATAGAGAGACTGTGTTAAAGAGAGGGGAGCAGGGATTGATAGAGAGACTGTGTGAAAGAGAGGGGAGTTGGGTTTAATGGAGAGACTGTGTTAAAGATAGGGGAGCTGGGATCGATAGAGAGACTGTGTTAAAGAGAGGGGAGCTGTGATCGATAGAGAGACTGTTTTAAAGAGTGGGGAGCTGGGATTGATAGAGAGACTGTGTTAGAGAGAGGGGAGCTGGGATCGATAGAGAGACTGTGTGAAAGACAGGGGAGCTGCGATTGATAGAGAGACTGAGTTAAGTAGTTGGGAGCTGGGATTGATAGAGACACTGTGTTAAAGAGAGTGGAGCTGGGATTGACAGAGAGACTGTGTTAAAGAGAGGGGAGCTGGGATTGATAGAGAGACTGTGTTAAAGAGACGGGAGTTGGGATTGATAGAGAGACTGTGTTGAAGAGAGGGGAGCTGGGATTGAGGGAGATTCTGTGCGAAAGAGAGGGGAGCTCGGATTGATAGAGAGTCTGTTTTAAAGAGAGGGGAGCTGGGATTGATAGTGAGACGGTGTTGAAGAGAGGGGAGCTGGGATCGATAGAGAGACTGTTTTAAAGAGAGGTGAACTGGGATCGTTAGAGAGACTGTGTTAAAGAGTGGGAGCTCGGATCGATAGAGAGACTGTGTTAAAGAGAGGGAGCTGGGTTTGATAGAGAGACTGTGTTAAAGAGAGGGGAGTTGTGATTGATAGAGATACTGTGAAAGAGAGGGGAGCTGGGATTGATAGAAAGAATGTGTGAAAGAGAGGGGAAATGGGATCCATAGAGAGACTGTGTTAAAGAGAGGGGAGCTGTGATTGATAGAGAGACTGTTAAAGAGAGGGGAGCTGGGATTGATAGAAAAACTCTGTTATAGATAGTGGAGCTGAGATTGATAGTCTCTGTGAAAGAGAGGGGAGCTGGGATTGATAGATCGAATGTGTGAAAGAGAGGGGAAATGGGATTGAAAGAGAGACTGTGTTAAAGAGGGGGGAGCTGGGATTCATGGAGAGACTGTGTCAAAGAGAGGGGGGCTGGGATTGATAGAGAGACGGTGTGAAAGAGAGGGGAGCTGGGATTGATAGAGAGACTGTGTTAAAGAGAGGGGAGCTGGGATGGATAGAGAGACTGTGTTAAAGAGATGGGAGCTGGGATCGATTGAGAGACTGTGTTAAAGAGAGGGGAGCTGGGATCGATAGAGACGCTGTGTTAAAGAGAGTGGAGCTGGGATTGACAGAGAGACTGTGTAAAAGAGTGGGGAGCTGGGATTGATAGAGAGTCTGTGTTAAAGAGAGGGGAGTTGGGATTGATAGAGAGACTGTGTTAAAGAGACGGGAGCTGGGATTGATAGAGAGACTGTTTTAAAGTGATTGGAGCTGAGATCGATTTAGCGACTGTGTTAAAGAGATGGGAGCTGGGATTGATAAAGAAACTGTTAATGAGAGGGGAGCTGGGATCGATAGAGAGACTGTGTTACAGAGAGTGTAGCTGGGATTGACAGAGAGACTGTGTAAAAGAGTGGGGAGCTGGGATTGATAGAGAGTCTGTGTTAAAGAGAGGGGAGTTGGGATTGATAGAGAGACTGTGTTATAGAGACGGGAGCTGGGATTGATAGAGAGACTGTTTTAAAGAGATTGGAGCTGAGATCGATTTAGCGACTGTGTTAAAGAGAGGGGAGCTGGGATTGATAAAGAAACTGTGTTAATGAGAGGGGAGCTGGGATCGATAGAGAGACTGTGTTACAGAGAGGGGAGCTGGGATTGATAGAGAGACTGTGTTAAAGAGTGGGGAGCTGGGATTGATAGAGAGACTGTTAAAGAGGGGGGAGCTGGGATTGATAGAGAGACTGTGTTAAAGAGAGGGGAGCTGTTATCGATAGAGAGACTGTGTGAGAGAGGGGAGCTGGGATTGATGGAGAGACTCTGTAAAAGAGAGGGGAGCAGGGATTGACAGAGAGACTGTGTTAAAGAGATTGGAGCTGGGATCGATAGAGAGACTGGGTGAAAGAGAGGGGAGCTGGGATTGATAGAGAGACTGTGTTAAAGTGAGGGGAGGAGGGATTTATGGAGAGACTTTGTTAAAGAGAGGGGAGCTGGTATTGATAGAGAGACTGTGTTAAAGAGATGGGAGCTGGGATCGATAGAGAGACTGTGTTAGAGACGGGAGCTGGGCTTGATGGAGAGACTGTGTAAAAGAGAGGGGAGCTGGGATTGATAGAGAAACTGTGTTAAAGAGAGGGAAACTGGGATTGACAGAGAGACTGTGTTAAAGAGATTGGAGCTGGGATTGATAGAGATACTGTGATAAAGATACGGGAGCTGGGTTTGACAGAGAGACAGTGTTAAAGAGAGGGGAGTGGGGATTGATAGAGAGGCTGTGTTAAATAGAGGGGACGTGGGATTGATGGAGAAACTGGGTAAGAGAGGGGAGCTGGGAATGAAGGAGGGACTGTGTTATAGAAGGGGAGCTGGGATCAATAGAGAGACTGTGTTAAAGAGAGGGGAGCTGGGATCGATAGAGAGACTGTGTTAAAGAGAGGGGAGCAGGGATTGATAGAGAGACTGTGTTGAAGTGAGGGGAGCTGGGATCGATAGAGAGACTGTGTTAAAGAGTGGGAGCTCGGAATGATAGAGAGACTGTGATAAAGAGAGAGGAGCAGGGTTTGATAGAGAGACTGTGTTAAAGAGAGGGGAGTTGTGATTGATAGAGAGACTGTGAAAGAGAGGGGAGCTGGGATTGATAGAAAGAATGTGTTATAGAGAGGGGAGCTGGGATCGATAGAGAGACTGTGTAAAAGAGAGGGGTGCAGAGATTGATTGAGAGACTGTTTAAAAGAGAGGTGCGCTGGGATCGATGGAGAGACTGTGTTAAAGAGATGTGAGCTGGGATTGCTAGAGAGACTGTGTTAAAGAGAGGGGAGCTTGGATTGATAGAGAGACTGTGTAAAAGAGAGGAGTGCTGTGATCGATAGAGAGACTGTGTTAAAGAGAGGGGAGCTGGGATCGATGGAGAGACTGTGTGAAAGAGAGGGGAGCTGCGATTGACAGAGAGACTGAGTTAAGGAGGGGGGAGCTGGGATTGATAGAGAGACTGTGTTAAAAAGAGGGGAGCTGGGATTGATAGAGAGACTGTGTAAAAGAGAGGGGAGCTGGGATTGATAGAGAGACTGTGTGAAGGTGAGGGGAGCTGGGAATGATAGAGAGACTGTGTAAAAGAGAGGGGAGCTGGGATTGATAGGAAGACTGTGTTAAAGAGAGTGGAGCTTGGATTTATAAAGAGATGTGTTAAAGAGAGGGGAGCTGGGATTGATAGACTGTGTTAAAGAGAGTGGAGCTGGCATTGATAAAGAGACTGTCTTAAAGAGTGGGGAGCTGGGATTGAAAGAGAGACTGTATTAAAGAGAGGGGAGCTGGTATTGATAGAGAGACTGTGTTAAAGAGAGGGGAGCTGGTATTGATAGAGAGACAGTGTTAAAAAGAGGGCAGGTGGGATTGATAGAGTGACTGAGTTAAAGAGACGGGAGTTGGATTGGTAGAGAGACTGTGTAAAAGAGAGGGGAGCTGGGATTGATAGAGAGACTGTGTTAATGAGAGGGGAGCTGAGATTGTTAGAGAGACTGTGTTAAAGAGAGGGGAGCTGCGATGGATAGAGAGACCTTGTTAAAGAGAGGGGAGCTGGGATTGACAGAGAGACTGTGTGAAAGAGAGTGAAAGTGGGATTGATAGACTCTGTTAAAGAGAGGGGAGCTGGGATTGATAGAGAGAGTGTATTAAAGAGAGGGGAGCTGGGATTGCTAGAGAGACTTTGTGAAAGAGAGGGGAGATGGGATTGATAGAGAGAGGGTGTTAAAGAGAGGAATGCTGGGATTGATAGAGAGACTGTGTTAAAGAGAGGTGAGCTTGAATTGATAGAGAGACTGTGTTACCGAGAGGGGAGCTGGGATTGATTGAGAGACAGTGTTATAGAGAGGGGAGTTGGGATTGATAGAGAGACTGTGTTAAAGAGAGGGGAGCTGGGATTGATAGAGAGACTGTGAAATAGAGGGGTGCTGGGATTGATGGAGAGACAGAGTGAAAGAGAGGGGAGCTTGGATTGATGGAGAGACTGTTTTAAAGAGAGTGGAGCTGGGATTGATAGAGTGTCTGTGTTAAATAGAGGGGAGCTGGGATTGACAGAGAGACTGTGTTAATGAGAGGGGAACTGGGATTGATAGAGAGACTGTGTTAAAGAGAGGGGAGCTGGGATTGATAGAGAGATTGTGTAAAAGAGAGGGGAGCTGGGATTGATAGAGAGACTGTGTTAAAGAGAGGGGAGCTGGGATTGATAGAGAGACTGTGTTAAAGAGAGGGGAGTGGGGATTGATAGAGAGGATGTGTTAAAGAGAGGGGAGCAGGGATTAATAGAGAGATTGTGTTAGAGAGGGGAGCTGGGAATGATGGAGAGACTGTGTTAAAGAGAGGGGAGTGGGGATTGATAGAGAGACTGTGTTAAAGAGAGGGGATCTGTGATTGATAGACTGTGTGAAAGAGAGGAGAGTGGGGATTGATAGAGAGACTGTGTGAAAGAGAGGGGGGTTGGGATTGAAAGAGAGACTGTGTTAAAGATAGGGGAGCTGGGATTGATGGAGAGACTGTGTTAAAGGGAGGGGAGCAGCGATTGATAGAGAGACTGTGTTAAAGAGAGGGGAGCTTGGATTGATAAAGAGACTGTGTTAAAGAGAGGGGAGCTGGGATTGATAGAGAGACTGTGTTAAAGAGAGGGGAGCTGGGATTGATGGACAGCGAGAAAGAGAGAGGTGCAGGGATTTTAGAGAGACTGTGTTAAAGAGAGGGGAGCTGGGATTGATTGAGAGACTGTGTTAAAGAGAGGGGAGCTGGGATTAATAGAGAGTCTGTGTTAAAGTGAGGGGAGCTGGGATTGATAGAGAGACTGTGTGAAAGTGAGGGGAGCTGTTATTGATAGACTGCGTTAAAGAGATGGGAGCTGGGATTGATAGAGAGACTGTGTCAAAGAGAGGGGAGCTGGGATTGATAGAGAGACTGTGTCAAGGAGAGGGGAGCTGGGATTGATCGAGAGACTGTGTTAAAGAGAGGGGAGCTGGGATCGATAGAGAGAATGTGTTGAAGAGAGGGGAGCTGGGATTTATAGAGAGACTGTGTTAAAGATAGGGGCGTTGGGATTGATAGAGAGACTGTGTTAAAGAGAGGGGAGCTGGGATCGATAGAGAGACTGTGTTAAAGAGAGGGGAGCTGCGATTGATAGAGAGTCTGTGTTAAAGAGAGGGGAGCTGGGATCGATAGAGAGACTGTGTTAAACAGAGGGGAGCTGGGATTGAGAGAGAGACAGTGTTAAAGATAGGGGAGCTGGGATTGACAGAGAGAGTGTGTTAAAGTGAGGGGAGCTGGGATTGATAGAGAGACTGTGTGAAAGATGGGGAGCTGGTATTGATAGATTGTGTTAAAGAAATGTGAGCTGGGATTGATAGAGAGAGTGTGTCAAAGAGAGGGGAGCTGGGATTGATAGAGAGACTGTGTTCAGGAGAGGGGAGCTGGGATTGATAGAGAGACTGTGTTAAAGAGAGGAGAGCTGTGATCGATAGAGAGACTTGTTAAAGAGAGGGAAACTGGGATTGATAGAGAGACTGTGTTAAAGATATTGGAGCTGGGATTGATAGAGAGACTGTAAGAGAGAGGGGAGCTGGGATTGATAGAGAGACTGTGATAAAGTGAGGGGAGCTGGGATCGATAGACTGTGTTAAAGAGAGTGGAGCAGGGATTAATAGAGAGACTGTGATAAAGAGAGGGGAGCTGGGATTGATACAGACACTGTATTGAAGAGAGGGGAGCTGCGATTGATAGAGAGACTGTGTGAAACAGAGGGGAGCTGGGATTGATGGAGAGACTGTATTAAAGAGAGGGGAGCTGGGATTGCTAGAGAGTCTGTGTTAAATAGAGGGGAGCAGGGATTGACAGAGAGACTGTGTTTAAGAGTGGGGAGCTGGGATTGATAGAGGGACTGTGTTAAAGAGAGGGGAGCTGGGATTGATAGAGAGACTGTGTAAAAGAGAAAGGGAGCTTGAATTGAGAGAGAGACTGTGTTAAAGAGAGAAGAGTGGGGATTGATAGAGAGACTGTGTTAAAGAGAGGGGTGCTGGGATTGATGGAGAGACTGTGTTAAAGAGAGAGGAGCTGGGATTGATATCGAGACGGTGTGAAAGAGAGGGGAGCTGGGATTGATAGACAGACTGTGCTAACGAGAGGGGAGCTGGGATTGATAGAGACACTGTGTTAAAGAGAGGGGAGCTGGGATCGATAGAGAGACTGTGTTAAAGAGAGGGGAGCAGGGATTGATGGACTGTGTTCAAGAGAGGGGAGCTGGGATTGATAGAGAGACTGTGTTAAAGAGAGGGGAGCTGCGATGGATAGTGAGACTTTGTTAAAAAGAGGGGAGATGGGATATATAGAGAGAGTGTGTTAAAGAGAGGTGTGCTAGGATTGATAGAGATACTGTGTTAAGGGAGGGGAGCTTGAATTGATAGAGAGACGGTGTTACAGAGAGGAGAGCTGGGATTGATAGAGAGACTGTGTTAAAGAGACGGGAGTTGGGATTGATAGAGAGACTGTGTTAAAGAGAGGGGAGCTTGAATTGATAGAGAGACTGTGTGAAAGATAGTGGTGCTGGGATTGATGGAGAGAATGTGTTATAGAGAGGGGAGCTAGGATTGATAGAGAGTCGGTGTTAAATAGAGGGGAGCTGGGATTGATAGAGAGACTGTGTTAAAGAGAGTGGAGCTGGGATTGATAGAGATACTGTGTGAAAGAGAGGGGAGCTGGGATCGATAGAGAGACTGTGTGAAAGTGAGGGGAGCTGGCATTGATAGACTGTGTTAAAGAGAGGGGACCTGGGATCGATAGAGAGACTCTGTTAAAGAGAGGGGAGCTGCGATTGATAGAGAGTATGTGTTAAAGAGAGGGGAGCTGGGATCGAAAGAGAGACTGTGTTAAAGAGAGGGGAGCTGGTATTGATAGACTGTGTTAAAGAGAGGGGAGCTGGGATTGATAGAGAGACTGTGTTGAAGAGATGGGAGCTGGGATTGATGGAGAGACTGTGTTAAAGAGAGGGGAGCTGGGATTGATAAAGAGACTGTGTTAAGAGAGGGGAGCTGGGATTGATAGAGAGACTGTGTTAAAGAGAGGGGAGCTGGGATTGATGGACAGCGAGAAAGAGAGAGGTGCAGGGATTTTAGAGAGACTGTGTTAAAGAGAGGGGAGCTGGGATTGATTGAGAGACTGTGTTTAAGAGAGGGGAGCTGGGATTAATAGAGAGTCTGTGTTAAAGAGAGGGGAGCTGGGATTGATAGAGAGACTGTGTGAAAGTGAGGGGAGCTGTTATTGATAGACTGCGTTAAAGAGATGGGAGCTGGGATTGATAGAGAGACTGTGTCAAAGAGAGGGGATCTGGGATTGATAGAGAGACTGTGTCAAGGAGAGGGGAGCTGGGATTGATCGAGAGACTGTGTTAAAGAGAGGGGAGCTGGGATCGATAGAGAGACTGTGTTGAAGAGAGGGGAGCTGGGATTTATAGAGAGACTGTGTTAAAGATAGGGGCGTTGGGATTGATAGAGAAACTGTGTTAAAGAGAGGGGAGCTGGGATCGATAGAGAGACTGTGTTAAAGAGAGGGGAGCTGCGATTGATAGAGAGTCTGTGTTAAAGAGAGGGGAGCTGGGATCGATAGAGAGACTGTGTTAAACAGAGGGGAGCTGGGATTGAGAGAGAGACAGTGTTAAAGAGAGGGGAGCTGGGATTGACAGAGAGAGACTGTGTTAAAGAGAGGGGAGCTGGGATTGATAGGGAGACTGTGTGAAAGATGGGGAGCTGGTATTGATAGATTGTGTTAAAGAAATGTGAGCTGGGATTGATAGAGAGAGTGTGTCAAAGAGAGGGGAGCTGGGATTGATAGAGAGACTGTGTTCAGGAGAGGGGAGCTGGGATTGATAGAGAGACTGTGTTAAAGAGAGGAGAGCTGTGATCGATAGAGAGACTTGTTAAAGAGAGGGAAACTGGGATTGATAGAGAGACTGTGTTAAAGATATGGGAGCTGGGATTGATAGAGAGACTGTGTTAAAGTGAGGGGAGCTGGGATCGATAGACTATGTTAAAGAGAGTGGAGCAGGGATTAATAGAGAGACTGTGATAAAGAGAGGGGAGCTGCGATTGATAGAGAGACTGTGTGAAACAGAGGGGAGCTGGGATTGATGGAGAGACTGTATTAAAGAGAGGGGAGCTGGGATTGATAGAGAGACTGTGTTTAAGAGTGCGGAGCTGGGATTGATAGAGGGACTGTGTTAAAGAGAGGGGAGCTGGGATTGATAGAGAGACTGTAAAAGAGAGGGGAGCTGGGATTGATAGAGAGACTGTGTAAAAGAGAAAGGGAGCTTGGATTGAGAGAGAGACTGTGTTAAAGAGAGAAGAGTGGGGATTGATAGAGAGACTGTGTTAAAGAGAGGGGAGCTGGGATTAATGGAGAGACTGTGTTGGAGAGGGTAGCTGGGTATGATGGAGAGACTGTTAAAGAGATTGGAGCAGGGATTGATAGAGAGACTGTGTTAAAGAGAGGGGTGCTGGGATTGATGGAGAGACTGTGTTAAAGAGAGAGGAGCTGGGATTGATATCGAGACGGTGTGAAAGAGAGGGGAGCTGGGATTGATAGAGAGACTGTGTGAAAGAGAGGGGAGCTGGGATTGATAGACAGACTGTGCTAACGAGAGGGGAGCTGGGATTGATAGAGACACTGTGTTAAAGAGAGGGGAGCTGGGATCGATAGAGAGACTGTGTTAAAGAGAGGGGAGCAGGGATCGATAGAGAGACTGTCTTAAAGAGAGGGGAGCAGGGATTGAAGGACTGTGTTCAAGAGAGGGGAGCTGGGATTGATATAGAGACGGTGTGAAAGAGAGGGGAGCTGGGATTGATAGAGAGACTGTGTGAAAGAGAGGGGAGCTGGGATTGATAGAGAGACTGTGTGAAAGAGAGGGGAGCTGGGATTGATAGAGAGAAAGTGTTAAAGAGAGGGGAGCTGGGATCGATAGAGAGACTGTGTTAAAGAGAGGGGAGCAGGGATCGATAGAGAGACTGTGTTAAAGAGAGGGGAGCAGGGATTGATGGACTGTGTTCAAGAGAGGGGAGCTGGGATTGATAGAGAGACTGTGTTAAAGAGAGGGGAGCTGCGATGGATAGAGAAACATTGTTAAAGAGAAGGGAGCTGGGGTTGATAGAGAGACTGTGTTAAAGAGAGGGGAGCTGGGATTGATAGTGAGACTTTGTTAAAAAGAGGGGAGATGGGATATATAGAGAGAGTGTGTTAAAGAGAGGTGTGCTAGGATTGATAGAGATACTGTGTTGAAGAGATGGGAGCTGGGATTGATGGAGAGACTGTGTTAAAGTGAGGGGAGCTGGCATTGATAGACTGTGTTAAAGAGAGGGGAGCTAGGATCGATAGAGAGACTGTGTTAAACAGAGGGGAGCTGGAATTGATAGAGAGACTGTTTTAAAGAGAGGGGAGCGGGGATTGATAGAGAGACTGTGTAAAAGAGAGGTGAGCTGGTATTGATAGACTGTGCTAAAGAGATGTGAGCTGGGATTGATAGCGAGACTCTGTTAAAGAGAGGGGAGCTGCGATTGATAGAGATTATGTGTTAAAGAGAGGGGAGCTGGGATTGAGGGAGAGTCTGTGCTAAACAGAGCGGAGCTGGGATTGATAGAGAGGCTGTGTTAAAGAGAGGGGAGCTGGGATTAATAGAGAGACAGTGTTAAAGAGAGGGTAGCTGGGATCGATAAACTGTGGTAAAGAGAGGGCAGTTGGGATAAATAGATAGTCTGTGTTAAAGAGAGGGGAGTTGGGATTGATAGAGAGACTGTGTTAAAGAGAGGGGAGCTGGGATTGATAGAGAGACTGTGTTAAAGAGATGGGAGCTTGGATTGATAGAGAGACTGTGTTAAAGAGAGGGGAGCTGGGATTGATAGAGAGATTGTGTTAAAGAGAGGCAGCTGGGATTGATGTAGAGACTGCGTTAAAGAGAGAGGAGCTGGCATTGATAGAGAGACTGTGTTAGAGAGAGGGGAACTGGGATTAATAGAGAGACTGTGTGAAAGAGAGGGGAGCTGGGATTGATAGAGAGACTGCGTTAAAGAGAGAGGAGCTGGGATTGATAGAGAGACAGTGTTAGAGAGAGGGGAGCTGGGATTGATGGAGAGACTGTGTTAACGAGAGGGGAGCTGAGATTGATAGAGAGACTGTTAAAGAGAGGTGAGCTGCGATGGATAGAGAGACTGTGTTAAAGAGAGGGGAGCTGCGATGGATAGAGAGACTTTTTTAAAGAGTGGGGAGCTGGGATTGATAGAGAGACTGTGTTAAAGAGACGGGAGCAGGGATTGATAGTGAGACTGTGTTAAAGAGAGGAGAACTGGGATTGATAGACTGTGTGACAGAGCGTGTAGCTGGGATTGATAGAGAGACTGTGTTAAGGAGAGGGGAGCTGGGATTCATAGAGAGACTGTGTTAAAGAGAGGGGAGCTGGGATCGATAGAGAGACTGTGTTAAAGAGAGGGGAGCTGGGATTGATAGAGAGACTGTGTTAAAGAGAGGGGAGCTGCGATTGATAAAGAGACTGTGTTAAAGAGAGGGGTGCTGGGATTGATAGAGAGAACGTGTTAAAGATAGGGGAGCTGGGATTGACGGAGAGACTGTGTTAAAGAGAGGGGAGCTGGGATTAATAGAGAGACTGTGTTAATGAGAGGGGAGCTGGGATTGATAGAGAGACTGTGTTAAAGAGATGGTAGCTTGGATTGATAGAGAGACTGTGTTAAAGAGAGGGGAGCTGAGATTTATAGAGAGACTGTGTTGAAGAGAGGGGAGCTGCGATTGATAGAGAGACTGCGTTAAAGAGAGGGGAGCTGGGATTGATAGATAGACTGTGTTAAATAGAGGTGAGCTGGGATTGATAGAGAGACTGCGTTAAAGAGCGGGGAGCTGGGATAAATAGAGAGACTGTGTAAAAGACAGGGGAACAGGGATTGATAGAGGAACAGTGTTAAAGAGAGGGGAGCAGGGATAGATAGAGAGACTGTGTTAAAGAGAGGGGAGTTGGGATTGATAGAGAGACTGTGAGAAAGAGAGGGGAGCTGGGATTGAGGGATAGTCTGTGCGAAAGAGAGGGGCGCTAGGATTGATAGAGAGACTGTTTTTTAGAGAGGGGAGCTGGGATTGTTAGAGAGAATGTGTTAAAGAGAGGGGAGCTGGGATTGATAGAGAGACCGTGTTAAAGAGAGGGGAGCTGGGATTGATAGAGAGACTGTGTTAAAGAGAGGGGAACTGGTATTGATAGAGAGACTATGTGACAGAGAGGGGAGCTGGGATTGAAAGAGAGATTGTGTTAAAGAGACGGGAGCTGGGATTGATAGCGAGACAGTGTGAAAGAGAGGGGAGCAGGGATTGATAGAGAGACTGTGTGAAAGAGAGGGGAGCTGGGTTTAATGGAGAGACTGTGTTAAAGATAGGGGAGCTGGGATTGATAGAGAGACGGTGTGAAAGAGAAGGCAGCTGGGATTGATAGAGAGACTGTGTTAAAGAGAGGGGAGCTGGGATTGATAGAGAGACTGTGTTAAAGAGAGGGCAGCTGGGATTTATTGAGAGACTGTGTTAAAGAGAGGGGAGCTGTGATCGATAGAGAGACTGTTTTAAAGAGTGGAGAGCTGGGATTGATAGAGAGACTGTGTTAGAGAGAGGGGAGCTGGGATCGATAGAGAGACTGTGTGAAAGACAGGGGACCTGTGATTGATAGAGAGACTGAGTTAAGTAGTTGGGAGCTGGGATTGATAGAGACACTGTGTTAAAGAGAGGGGAGCTGGGATTGATAGAGAGACTGTGTTAAAGAGAGGGGAGCTGGGATTGATAGAGAGACTGTGTTAAAGAGAGGGGAGCTGCGATTGATAAAGAGACTGTGTTAAAGAGAGGGGTGCTGGGATTGATAAAGAGACTGTGTTAAAGAGAGGGGTGCTGGGATTGATAGAGAGAACGTGTTAAAGAAAGGGGAGCTGGGATTGACGGAGAGACTGTGTTAAAGAGAGGGGAGCTGGGATTAATAGAGAGACTGTGTTAATGAGAGGGGAGCTGGGATTGATAGAGAGACTGTGTTAAAGAGATGGTAGCTTGGATTGATAGAGAGACTGTGTTAAAGAGAGGGGAGCTGAGATTTATAGAGAGACTGTGTTGAAGAGAGGGGAGCTGCGATTGATAGAGAGACTGCGTTAAAGAGAGGGGAGCTGGGATTGATAGATAGACTGTGTTAAATAGAGGTGAGCTGGGATTGATAGAGAGACTGCGTTAAAGAGCGGGGAGCTGGGATAAATAGAGAGACTGTGTAAAAGACAGGGGAACAGGGATTGATAGAGGAACAGTGTTAAAGAGAGGGGAGCAGGGATAGATAGAGAGACTGTGTTAAAGAGAGGGGGGCTGGGATTGATAGAGAGACTGTGTTAAAGAGTGGGGAGCTGGGATTGATAGACTGTGTTAAAGAGAGGGGAGTTGGGATTGATAGAGAGACTGTGAGAAAGAGAGGGGAGCTGGGATTGAGGGATAGTCTGTGCGAAAGAGAGGGGCGCTAGGATTGATAGAGAGACTGTTTTTTAGAGAGGGGAGCTGGGATTGTTAGAGAGAATGTGTTAAAGAGAGGGGAGCTGGGATTGATAGAGAGACCGTGTTAAAGAGAGGGGAGCTGGGATTGATAGAGAGACTGTGTTAAAGAGAGGGGAACTGGTATTGATAGAGAGACTATGTGACAGAGAGGGGAGCTGGGATTGAAAGAGAGATTGTGTTAAAGAGAGGGGAGCTGGGATTGATAGCGAGACAGTGTGAAAGAGAGGGGAGCAGGGATTGATAGAGAGACTGTGTGAAAGAGAGGGGAGCTGGGTTTAATGGAGAGACTGAGTTAAAGATAGGGGAGCTGGGATTGATAGAGAGACGGTGTGAAAGAGAAGGCAGCTGGGATTGATAGAGAGACTGTGTTAAATAGAAGGGAGCTGGGATTGATAGAGAGACTGTGTTAAAGAGAGGGGAGCTGGGATTGATAGAGAGACTGTGTTAAAGAGAGGGCAGCTGGGATTGATTGAGAGACTGTGTTAAAGAGAGGGGAGCTGTGATCGATAGAGAGACTGTTTTAAAGAGTGGGGAGCTGGGATTGATAGAGAGACTGTGTTAGAGAGAGGGGAGCTGGGATCGATAGAGAGACTGTGTGAAAGACAGGGGACCTGTGATTGATAGAGAGACTGAGTTAAGTAGTTGGGAGCTGGGATTGATAGAGACACTGTGTTAAAGAGAGTGGAGCTGGGATTGACAGAGAGACTGTGTTAAAGAGTGGGGAGCTGGGATTGATAGAGACACTGTGTTAAAGAGAGTGGAGCTGGGATTGACAGAGAGACTGTGTTAAAGAGTGGGGAGCTGGGATTGATAGAGAGACTGTGTTAAAGAGAGGGGAGTTGGGACTGATAGAGACACTGTATTAAAGAGAGTGGAGCTGGGATTGACAGAGAGACTGTGTTAAAGAGTGGGGAGCTGGGATTGATAGAGAGACTGTGTTAAAGAGACGGGAGTTGTGATTGATAGAGAGACTGTGTTAAAGAGAGGGGAGCTGGGATTGATAGAGATACTGTGTTAAAGAGAGGGGAGCTAGGATTGATAGAGAGACTGTGTTAAAGAGAGGGGAGCTGGGATTGATGGAGAGACTGTGTTAAAGAGAGGGGAGCTAGGATTGATAGAGAGACTGTGTTAAAGAGAGGGGAGCTGGGATTGATGGAGAGACTGTGTTAAAGAGAGGGGAGCTACGATTGATAGGGAGATGGTGTGAAAGAGAGGGGAGCTGGGATCGATAGAGAGACTGTGTGAAAGTGAGGGGAGCTGGCATTGATAGACTGTGTTAAAGAGAGGGGACCTGGGATCGATAGAAAGACTCTGTTAAAGAGAGGGGAGCTGCGATTGATAGAGAGTATGTGTTAAAGAGAGGGGAGCTGGGATCGATAGAGAGACTGTGTTAAACAGAGGGGAGCTGTAATTGATAGAGTGACTGTTTGAAAGAGAGAGGAGCTGGGATTCATAGAGAGACTGTGTGAATGAGAGGGGTGCTGGGATTCATAGAGAGACTGTGTTAAGAAGTGGGAGCTGGGATTGATGGAGAGACTGTGTTAAAGAGAGGGGAGTTGGGATTTATGGAGATACTGTGATAAAGAGAGTGGAGAGGGATTGATAGAGAGACTTTGTTAAACAAAGGGGAGCTGGTATTGATAGAGAAACTGTGTTAAAGAGAGGGAAACTGGGATTGTCAGAGAGATGTGTTAAAGAGAATGGAGCTGGGATTGATAGAAATACTGTGTTAAAGATAGGGGAGCTGGGTTTGATAGAGAGACTGTGTTAAAGAGAGGTGAGTTGGGATTGATAGAGAGGCAGTGTTAAAGAGAGGGGAGTGGGGATTGATAGAGAGGCTGTGTTAAATAGAGGGGACGTGGGATTGATGGAGAAACTGGGTAAGAGAGGGCAGCTGGGAATGAAGGAGGGACTGTGTTAAAGAAGGGGAGCTGGGATTGATAGAGAGACTGTGTTAAAGAGAGGGGAGCTGAGATTGTAAGAATGTGTGAAAGAGAGGGGAGTTGGGATTGATAGAGAAATTGTGTGAAAGTGAAGGGAGCTGGGATTGATAGAGAGATTGTGTTAAAGCGAGGTGAGCTGGGATTGATAGAGAGACTGTGTTAAAGAGAGGGGAGCCGGGATTGATAGAGAGACTGTGTGAAAGAGAGGGGAGCTGGGTTCGATAGAGAGACTGCGTTAAAGAGAGGGGAGCTGGGATCGACAGAGAGACTTTGTTAAAGAGACGGGAGTTGGGATTGATAGAGAGACTGTGTTAAAGAGAGGGGAGCTGGGATTGATAGAGATACTGTGTTAAAGAGAGGGGAGCTAGGATTGATAGAGAGACTGTGTTAAAGAGAGGGGAGCTGGGATTGATGGAGAGACTGTGTTAAAGAGAGGGGAGCTAGGATTGATAGGGAGACTGTGTTAAAGAGAGGGGAGCTGGGATTGATGGAGAGACTGTGTTAAAGAGAGGGGAACTACGATTGATAGGGAGATGGTGTGAAAGAGAGGGGAGCTGGGATCGATAGAGAGATTGTGTTAAAGCGAGGTGAGCTGGGATTGATAGAGAGACTGTGTTAAAGAGAGGGGAGCCGGGATTGATAGAGAGACTGTGTGAAAGAGAGGGGAGCTGGGTTCGATAGAGAGACTGCGTTAAAGAGAGGGGAGCTGGGATCGACAGAGAGACTGTGTTAAAGAGACGGGAGTTGGGATTGATAGAGAGACTGTGTTAAAGGGAGGGGAGCTGGGATTGATAGAGATAATGTGTTAAAGAGAGGGGAGCTAGGATTGATAGAGAGACTGTGTTAAAGAGAGGGGAGCTGGGATTGATGGAGAGACTGTGTTAAAGAGAGGGGAGCTAGGATTGATAGAGAGACTGTGTTAAAGAGAGGGGAGCTGGGATTGATGGAGAGACTGTGTTAAAGAGAGGGGACCTACGATTGATAGGGAGATGGTGTGAAAGAGAGGAGAGCTGGGATCGATAGAGAGACTGTGTGAAAGTGAGGGGAGCTGGCATTGATAGACTGTGTTAAAGAGAGGGGACCTGGGATCGATAGAGAGACTCTGTAAAGAGAGGGGAGCTGCGATTGATAGAGAGTATGTGTTAAAGAGAGGAGAGCTGGGATCGATAGAGAGACTGTGTTAAACAGAGGGGAGCTGTAATTGATAGAGAGACTGTTTGAAAGAGAGGGGAGCTGGGATTGATAGAGAGACTGTGTTAAAGAGATGGGAGCTGGGATTGATAGAGAGACTGTGTTAATGAGAGGGGAGTGGGGATTGATAGAGAGACTGTGTTAAAGAGAGGGGAGCTGGGATTGATAGAGAGACTGTGTTAAAGAGAGGGGAGCTGGGATTGATAGAGAGACTGTGTTAAAGAGAGGGGAGCTGGGATTGATTGAGAGACTGTGTTAAAGAGAGGGGAGCTGGGATTGATAGAGAGACTGTGTTAAAGAGAGGGGAGCTGGGATTGATTGAGAGACTGTGTTAAAGAGAGGGGAGCTGGGATTGATTGAGAGACTGTGTGAAAGAGAGGGGAGCTGGGATTGATAGAGAGACTGTGTGAAAGTGAGGGGAGCTGTTATTGATAGACTGCGTTAAAGAGATGGGAGCTGGGATTGATAGAGAGACTGTGTCAAAGAGAGGGGAGCTGGGATTGATAGAGAGACTGTGTCAAGGAGAGGGGAGCTGGGATTGATGGAGAGACTGTGTTAAAGAGAGGGGAGCTGGGATCGATAGAGAGACTGTGTTGAAGAGAGGGGAGCTGGGATTTATAGAGAGACTGTGTTAAAGATAGGGGCGTTGGGATTGATAGAGAGACTGTGTTAAAGAGAGGGGAGCTGGGATCGATAGAGAGACTGTGTTAAAGAGAGGGGAGCTGCGATTGATAGAGAGTCTGTGTTAAAGAGTGGGGAGCTGGGATCGATAGAGAGACTGTGTTAAACAGAGGGGAGCTGGGATTGACAGAGAGAGTGTGTTAAAGAGAGGGGAGCTGGGATTGATAGAGAGACTGTGTGAAAGATGGGGAGCTGGTATTGATAGTTTGTGTTAAAGAAATGTGAGCTGGGATTGATAGAGAGAGTGTGTTCAGGAGAGGGGAGCTGGGATTGATAGAGAGACTGTGTTAAAGAGAGGAGAGCTGTGATCGATAGAGAGACTTGTTAAAGAGAGGGAAACTGGGATTGATAGAGAGACTGTGTTAAAGATATGGGAGCTGGGATTGATAGAGAGACTGTTAGAGAGAGGGGAGCTGGGATTGATAGAGAGACTGTGTTAAAGTGAGGGGAGCTGGGATCGATAGACTG
The DNA here is from genome assembly GCA_026770705.1 of Isurus oxyrinchus. Taxonomy (NCBI): domain Eukaryota; kingdom Metazoa; phylum Chordata; class Chondrichthyes; order Lamniformes; family Lamnidae; genus Isurus; species Isurus oxyrinchus. The sequence continues at coordinate 112,126 of JANJGN010000622.1, forward strand.
TGTTAAAGAGAGTGGAGCAGGGATTAATAGAGAGACTGTGATAAAGAGAGGGGAGCTGCGATCGATAGAGAGACTGTGTGAAACAGAGGGGAGCTGGGATTGATGGAGAGACTGTATTAAAGAGAGGGGAGCTGGGATTGCTAGAGAGTCTGTGTTAAATAGAGGGGAGCAGGGATTGACAGAGAGACTGTGTTTAAGAGTGGGGAGCTGGGATTGATAGAGGGACTGTGTTAAAGAGAGGGGAGCTGGGATTGATCGAGAGACTGTAAAAGAGAGGGGAGCTGGGATTGATAGAGAGACTGTGTAAAAGAGAAAGGGAGCTTGGATTGAGAGAGAGACTGTGTTAAAGAGAGAAGAGTGGGGATTGATAGAGAGACTGTGTTAAAGAGAGGGGAGCTGGGATTAATGGAGAGACTGTGTTGGAGAGGGGAGCTGGGTATGATGGAGAGACTGTTAAAGAGATTGGAGCAGGGATTGATAGAGAGACTGTGTTAAAGAGAGGGGTGCTGGGATTGATGGAGAGACTGTGTTAAAGAGAGAGGAGCTGGGATTGATATCGAGACGGTGTGAAAGAGAGGGGAGCTGGGATTGATAGAGAGACTGTGTGAAAGAGAGGGGAGCTGGGATTGATAGACAGACTGTGCTAACGAGAGGGGAGCTGGGATTGATAGAGACACTGTGTTAAAGAGAGGGGAGCTGGGATCGATAGAGAGACTGTGTTAAAGAGAGGGGAGCAGGGATCGATAGAGAGACTGTGTTAAAGAGAGGGGAGCAGGGATTGAAGGACTGTGTTCAAGAGAGGGGAGCTGGGATTGATATAGAGACGGTGTGAAAGAGAGGGGAGCTGGGATTGATAGAGAGACTGTGTGACAGAGAGAGGAGCTGGGATTGATATAGAGACGGTGTGAAAGAGAGGGGAGCTGGGATTGATAGAGAGACTGTGGGAAAGAGAGGGGAGCTGGGATTGATATACAGACTGTGCTAACGAGAGGGGAGCTGGGATTGATAGAGACACTGTGTTAAAGAGAGGGGAGCTGGGATCGATAGAGAGAGTGTGTTAAAGAGAGTGGAGCTGGGACTGATAGAGAGAATGTGTGAAAGATGGGGAGCTGGTATTGATAGATTGTGTTAAAGAAATGTGAGCTGGGATTGATAGAGAGAGTGTGTTCAGGAGAGGGGAGCTGGGATTGATAGAGAGACTGTGTTAAAGAGAGGGGAGCTGTGATCGATAGAGAGACTTGTTAAAGAGAGGGAAACTGGGATTGATAGAGAGACTGTTAGAGAGAGGGGAGCTGGGATTGATAGAGAGACTGTGTTAAAGTGAGGGGAGCTGGGATCGATAGACTGTGTTAAAGAGAGTGGAGCAGGGATTAATAGAGAGACTGTGATAAAGAGAGGGGAGCTGCGATTGATAGAGAGACTGTGTGAAACAGAGGGGAGCTGGGATTGATGGAGAGACTGTATTAAAGAGAGGGGAGCTGGGATTGCTAGAGAGTCTGTGTTAAATAGAGGGGAGCAGGGATTGACAGAGAGACTGTGATTAAGAGTGGGGAGCTGGGATTGATAGAGGGACTGTGTTAAAGAGAGGGGAGCTGGGATTGATAGAGAGACTGTAAAAGAGAGGGGAGGTGGGATTGATAGAGAGACTGTGTAAAAGAGAAAGGGAGCTTGGATTGAGAGAGAGACTGTGTTAAAGAGAGAAGAGTGGGGATTGATAGAGAGACTGTGTTAAAGAGAGGGGAGCTGGGATTAATGGAGAGACTGTGTTGGAGAGGGGAGCTGGGTATGATGGAGAGACTGTTAAAGAGATTGGAGCAGGGATTGGTAGAGAGACTGTGTTAAAGAGAGGGGTGCTGGGATTGATGGAGAGACTGTGTTAAAGAGAGAGGAGCTGGGATTGATATCGAGACGGTGTGAAAGAGAGGGGAGCTGGGATTGATAGAGAGACTGTGTGAAAGAGAGGGGAGCTGGGATTGATAGACAGACTGTGCTAACGAGATGGGAGCTGCGATTGATAGAGACACTGTGTTAAAGAGAGGGGAGCTGGGATCGATAGAGAGACTGTGTTAAAGAGAGGGGAGCAGGGATCGATAGAGAGACTGTGTTAAAGAGAGGGGAGCAGGGATTGAAGGACTGTGTTCAAGAGAGGGGAGCTGGGATTGATATAGAGACGGTGTGAAAGAGAGGGGAGCTGGGATTGAAAGAGAGACTGTGTGAAAGAGAGGGGAGCTGGGATTGATAGAGACTGTGTTAAAGAGAGGGGAGCTGGGATTGATAGAGAGACTGTGTGAAAGTGAGGGGAGCTGTTATTGATAGACTGCGTTAAAGAGATGGGAGCTGGGATTGATAGAGAGACTGTGTCAAAGAGAGGGGAGCTGGGATTGATAGAGAGACTGTGTTAAAGAGAGGGGAGCTGGGATCGATAGAGAGACTGTGTTGAAGAGAGGGGAGCTGGGATTTATAGAGAGACTGTGTTAAAGATAGGTGCGTTGGGATTGATAGAGAGACTGTGTTAAAGAGAGGGGAGCTGGGATCGATAGAGAGACTGTGTTAAAGAGAGGGGAGCTGCGATTGATAGAGAGTCTGTGTTAAAGAGTGGGGAGCTGGGATCGATAGAGAGACTGTGTTAAACAGAGGGGAGCTGGGATTGAGAGAGAGACAGTGTTAAAGAGAGGGGAGCTGGGATTGACAGAGAGAGTGTGTTAAAGAGAGGGGAGCTGGGATTGATAGAGAGACTGTGTGAAAGATGGGGAGCTGGTATTGATAGATTGTGTTAAAGAAATGTGAGCTGGGATTGATCGAGAGAGTGTGTTCAGGAGAGGGGAGCTGGGATTGATAGAGAGACTGTGTTAAAGAGAGGAGAGCTGTGATCGATAGAGAGACTTGTTAAAGAGAGGGAAACTGGGATTGATAGAGAGACTGTGTTAAAGATATGGGAGCTGGGATTGATAGAGAGACTGTTAGAGAGAGGGGAGCTGGGATTGATAGAGAGACTGTGTTAAAGTGAGGGGAGCTGGGATCGATAGACTGTGTTAAAGAGAGTGGAGCAGGGATTAATAGAGAGACTGTGATAAAGAGAGGGGAGCTGCGATTGATAGAGAGACTGTGTGAAACAGAGGGGAGCTGGGATTGATGGAGAGACTGTATTAAAGAGAGGGGAGCTGGGATTGCTAGAGAGTCTGTGTTAAATAGAGGGGAGCAGGGATTGACAGAGAGACTGTGTTTAAGAGTGGGGTGCTGGGATTGATAGAGGGACTGTGTTAAAGAGAGGGGAGCTGGGATTGATCGAGAGACTGTAAAAGAGAGGGGAGCTGGGATTGATCGAGAGACTGTAAAAGAGAGGGGAGCTTGGATTGAGAGAGAGACTGTGTTAAAGAGAGAAGAGTGGGGATTGATAGAGAGACTGTGTTAAAGAGAGGGGAGCTGGGATTAATGGAGAGACTGTGTTGTAGAGGGGAGCTGGGTATGATGGAGAGACTGTTAAAGAGATTGGAGCAGGGATTGATAGAGAGACTGTGTTAAAGAGAGGGGTGCTGGGATTGATGGAGAGACTGTGTTAAAGAGAGAGGAGCTGGGATTGATATCGAGACGGTGTGAAAGAGAGGGGAGCTGGGATTGATAGAGAGACTGTGTGAAAGAGAGGGGAGCTGGGATTGATAGTCAGACTGTGCTAACGAGAGGGGAGCTGGGATTGATAGAGACACTGTGTTAAAGAGAGGGGAGCTGGGATCGATAGAGAGACTGTGTTAAAGAGAGGGGAGCAGGGATCGAAAAAGAGACTGTGTTAAAGAGAGGGGAGCAGGGATTGAAGGACTGTGTTCAAGAGAGGGGTGCTGGGATTGATATAGAGACGGTGTGAAAGAGAGGGGAGCTGGGATTGATAGAGAGACTGTGTGAAAGAGAGAGGAGCTGGGATTGATATCGAGACGGTGTGAAAGAGAGGGGAGCTGGGATTGATAGAGAGACTGTGTGAAAGAGAGGGGAGCTGGGATTGATAGACAGACTGTGCTAACGAGAGGGGAGCTGGGATTGATAGAGACACTGTGTTAAAGAGAGGGGAGCTGGGATCGATAGAGAGAGTGTGTTAAAGAGAGGGGAGCTGGGATTGATAGAGAGACTGTGTGAAAGATGGGGAGCTGGTATTGATAGATTGTGTTAAAGAAATGTGAGCTGGGATTGATCGAGAGAGTGTGTTCAGGAGAGGGGAGCTGGGATTGATAGAGAGACTGTGTTAAAGAGAGGAGAGCTGTGATCGATAGAGAGACTTGTTAAAGAGAGGGAAACTGGGATTGATAGAGAGACTGTGTTAAAGATATGGGAGCTGGGATTGATAGAGAGACTGTTAGAGAGAGGGGAGCTGGGATTGATAGAGAGACTGTGTTAAAGTGAGGGGAGCTGGGATCGATAGACTGTGTTAAAGAGAGTGGAGCAGGGATTAATAGAGAGACTGTGATAAAGAGAGGGGAGCTGCGATTGATAGAGAGACTGTGTGAAACAGAGGGGAGCTGGGATTGATGGAGAGACTGTATTAAAGAGAGGGGAGCTGGGAATGCTAGAGAGTCTGTGTTAAATAGAGGGGAGCAGGGATTGACAGAGAGACTGTGTTTAAGAGAGGGGAGCTGGGATTGATAGAGGGACTGTGTTAAAGAGAGGGGAGCTGGGATTGATAGAGAGACTGTAAAAGAGAGGGGAGCTGGGATTGATAGAGAGACTGTAAAAGAGAAAGGGAGCTTGGATTGAGAGAGAGACTGTGTTAAAGAGAGGGGAGCTGGGATTAATGGAGAGACTGTGTTGGAGAGGGGAGCTGGGTATGATGGAGAGACTGTTAAAGAGATTGGAGCAGGGATTGATAGAGAGACTGTGTTAAAGAGAGGGGTGCTGGGATTGATGGAGAGACTGTGTTAAAGAGAGAGGAGCTGGGATTGATATCGAGACGGTGTGAAAGAGAGGGGAGCTGGGATTGATAGAGAGACTGTGTGAAAGAGAGGGGAGCTGGGATTGATAGACAGACTGTGCTAACGAGAGGGGAGCTGGGATTGATAGAGACACTGTGTTAAAGAGAGGGGAGCTGGGATCGATAGAGAGACTGTGTTAAAGAGAGGGGAGCAGGGATCGATAGAGAGACTGTGTTAAAGAGAGTGGAGCAGGGATTGAAGGACTGTGTTCAAGAGAGGGGAGCTGGGATTGATATAGAGATGGTATGAAAGAGAGGGGAGCTGGGATTGATAGAGAGACTGTGTGAAAGAGAGGGGAGCTGGGATTGATAGAGAGACTGTGTTAAAGAGAGGGGAGCTGGGTTTGATAGAGAGACTGTGTGAAAGAGAGGGGAGCTGGGATTGATAGAGAGAAAGTGTTAAAGAGAGGGGAGCTGGGATCGATAGAGAGACTGTGTTAAAGAGAGGCGAGCAGGGATCGATAGAGAGACTGTGTTAAAGAGAGGGGAGCTGGGATTAATGGAGAGACTGTGTTGGAGAGGGGAGCTGGGTATGATGGAGAGACTGTTAAAGAGATTGGAGCAGGGATTGATAGAGAGACTGTGTTAAAGAGAGGGGTGGTGGGATTGATGGAGAGACTGTGTTAAAGAGAGAGGGAGCTTGGATTGAGAGAGAGACTGTGTGAAAGAGAGGGGAGCTGGGATTGATAGAGAGACTGTGTGAAAGAGAGGGGAGCAGGGATTGATAGACAGACTGTGCTAACGAGAGGGGAGCTGGGATTGATAGAGACACTGTGTTAAAGAGAGGGGAGCTGGGATCGATAGAGAGACTGTGTTAAAGAGAGGGGAGCAGGGATCGATAGAGAGACTGTGTTAAAGAGAGGGGAGCAGGGATTGAAGGACTGTGTTCAAGAGAGGGGAGCTGGGATTGATATAGAGACGGTGTGAAAGAGAGGGGAGCTGGGATTGATAGAGAGACTGTGTGAAAGAGAGGGGAGCTGGGATTGATAGAGAGACTGTGTTAAAGAGAGGGGAGCTGGGATTGATAGAGAGACTGTGTGAAAGAGAGGGGAGCTGGGATTGATAGAGAGAAAGTGTTAAAGAGAGGGGAGCTGGGATCGATAGAGAGACTGTGTTAAAGAGAGGCGAGCAGGGATCGATAGAGAGACTGTGTTAAAGAGAGGGGAGCAGGGATTGATGGACTGTGTTCAAGAGAGGGGAGCTGGGATTGATAGAGAGACTGTGTTAAAGAGAGGGGAGCTGCGATGGATAGAGAAACATTGTTAAAGAGAAGGGAGCTGGGATTGATAGAGAGACTGTATTAAAGAGAGGGGAGCTGGGATTGATAGTGAGACTTTGTTAAAAAGAGGGGAGATGGGATATATAGAGAGAGTGTGTTAAAGAGAGGTGTGCTAGGATTGATAGAGATACTGTGTTAAGGGAGGGGAGCTTGAATTGATAGAGAGACGGTGTTACAGAGAGGGGAGCTGGGATTGATAGAGAGACTGTGTTAAAGAGAGGGGAGCTGGATTGATAGAGAGACTGTGTTAAAGAGAGGGGAGCTTGAATTGATAGAGAGACTGTGTGAAAGAGAGTGGTGCTGGGATCGATGGAGGGACAGTGTGAAAGAGAGGGGAGCTGGGATTGATGGAGAGACTGTGTTAAAGAGACTGGAGCTGGGATTGATAGAGAGTCGGTGTTAAATAGAGGGGAGCTGGGATTGATAGAGAGACTGTGTTAAAGAGAGTGGAGCTGGGATTGACAGAGAGACTGTGTTAAAGAGAGGGGAGCTGGGATTGATAGAGAGACTGTGTAAAAGAGAGGGGAGCTGGGATTGATAGAGAGAATGTGTTAAAGAGAGGGGAGCTGGGATTGATGGAGAGACTGTGTTAAAGAGAGGGGAGCTGGGATTGATAGAGATACTGTGTTAAAGAGAGGGGAGCTAGGATTGATAGAGAGACTGTGTTAAAGAGAGGGGAGCTGGGATTGATGGAGAGACTGTGTTAAAGAGAGGGGAGCTAGGATTGATAGAGAGACTGTGTTAAAGAGAGGGGAGCTGGGATTGATGGAGAGACTGTGTTAAAGAGAGGGGAGCTACGATTGATAGGGAGATGGTGTGAAAGAGAGGGGAGCTGGGATCGATTGAGAGACTGTGTGAAAGTGAGGGGAGCTGGCATTGATAGACTGTGTTAAAGAGAGGGGACCTGGGATCGATAGAGAGACTCTGTTAAAGAGAGGGGAGCTGCGATTGATAGAGAGTATATGTTAAAGAGAGGGGAGCTGGGATCGATAGAGAGACTGTGTTAAACAGAGGGGAGCTGTAATTGATAGACTGTTTGAAAGAGAGGGGAGCTGGGATTGATAGAGAGACTGTGTTAAAGAGAGGGGAGCTGGGATTGATAGAGAGACTGTGTTAATGAGAGGGGAGTGGGGATTGATAGAGAGACTGTGTTAAAGAGATTTTAGCTGGGATTGATAGAGAGACTGTGTTAAAGAGAGGGGAGCTGGGATTGATAGAGAGACTGTGTTGAAGAGATGGGATTTGGGATTGATGGAGAGACTGTGTTAAAGAGAGGGGAGCTGGGATTGATAGAGTGATCGTGTGAAAGAGAGGGGATCTGGTATCGATTGAGAGACAGTGTGAAAGTGAGGGGAGCTGGCATTGATAGACTGTGTTAAAGAGAGGGGAGCTAGGATCGATAGAGAGACTGTGTTAAACAGAGGGGAGCTGCAATTGATAGAGAGACTGTTTTAAAGAGAGGGGAGCGGGGATTGATAGAGAGACTGTGTAAAAGAGAGGTGAGCTGGTATTGATAGACTGTGCTAAAGAGATGTGAGCTGGGATTGATAGAGAGGAACTGTTAAAGAGAGGGGAGCTGCGATTGATAGAGATTATGTGTTAAAGAGAGGGGAGCTGGGATTGAGGGAGAGTCTGTGCTAAACAGAGCGGAGCTGGGATTGATAGAGAGACTGTGTTAAAGAGAGGGGAGCTGGGATTAATAGAGAGACAGTGTTAAAGAGAGGGTAGCTGGGATCGATAAACTGTGGTAAAGAGAGGGCAGTTGGGATAAATAGATATTCTGTGTTAAAGAGAGGGGAGTTGGGATTGATAGAGAGACTGTGTTAAAGAGAGGGGAGCTGGGATTGATAGAGAGACTGTGTTAAAGAGATGGGAGCTTGGATTGATAGAGAGACTGTGTTAAAGAGAGGGGAGCTGGGATTGATAGAGAGATTGTGTTAAAGAGAGGCAGCTGGGATTGATGGAGAGACTGCGTTAAAGAGAGAGGAGCTGGCATTGATAGAGAGACTGTGTTAGAGAGAGGGGAACTGGGATTAATAGAGAGACTGTGTGAAAGAGAGGGGAGCTGGGATTGATAGAGAGACTGCGTTAAAGAGAGAGGAGCTGGGATTGATGGAGAGACTGTGTTAAAGAGAGGGGAGCTGGGATTGATAGAGAGACTGTGTAAAAGAGAGGGGAGCTGGGATTGATAGAGAGAATGTGTTAAAGAGAGGGGAGCTGGGATTGATGGAGAGACTGTGTTAAAGAGAGGGGAGCTGGGATTGATAGAGATACTGTGTTAAAGAGAGGGGAGCTAGGATTGATAGAGAGACTGTGTTAAAGAGAGGGGAGCTGGGATTGATGGAGAGACTGTGTTAAAGAGAGGGGAGCTAGGATTGATAGAGAGACTGTGTTAAAGAGAGGGGAGCTGGGATTGATGGAGAGACTGTGTTAAAGAGAGGGGAGCTACGATTGATAGGGAGATGGTGTGAAAGAGAGGGGAGCTGGGATTGAAAGAGAGATTGTGTTAAAGAGACGGGAGCTGGGATTGATAGCGAGACTGTGTGAAAGAGAGGGGAGCTGGGTTTAATGGAGAGACTGTGTTAAAGATAGGGGAGCTGGGATTGATAGAGAGACGGTGTGAAAGAGAAGGCAGCTGGGATTGATAGAGAGACTGTGTTAAAGAGAGGGAAGCTGGGATTGATAGAGAGACTGTGTTAAATAGAAGGGAGCTGGGATTGATAGAGAGACTGTGTTAAAGAGAGGGGAGCTGGGATTGATAGAGAGACTGTGTGAAAGAGAGGGCAGCTGGGATCGATAGAGAGACTGTTTTAAAGAGTGGGGAGCTGGGATTGATAGAGAGACTGTGTTAGAGAGAGGGGAGCTGGGATCGATAGAGAGACTGTGTGAAAGACAGGGGACCTGTGATTGATAGAGAGACTGAGTTAAGTAGTTGGGAGCTGGGATTGATAGAGACACTGTGTTAAAGAGAGTGGAGCTGGGATTGACAGAGAGACTTTGTTAAAGAGTGGGGAGCTGGGATTGATAGAGAGACTGTGTTAAAGAGAGGGGAGTTGGGATTGATAGAGACACTGTATTAAAGAGAGTGGAGCTGGGATTGACAGAGAGACTGTGTTAAAGAGTTGGGAGCTGGGATTGATGGAGAGACTTTGTTAAAGAGACTGGAGCTGGGATTGATAGAGAGTCGGTGTTAAATAGAGGGGAGCTGGGATTGATAGAGAGACTGTGTTAAAGAGAGTGGAGCTGGGATTGACAGAGAGACTGTGTTAAAGAGAGGGGAGCTGGGATTGATAGAGAGACTGTGTAAAAGAGAGGGGAGCTGGGATTGATAGAGAGAATGTGTTAAAGAGAGGGGAGCTGGGATTGATGGAGAGACTGTGTTAAAGAGAGGGGAGCTGGGATTGATAGAGATACTGTGTTAAAGAGAGGGGAGCTAGGATTGATAGAGAGACTGTGTTAAAGAGAGGGGAGCTGGGATTGATGGAGAGACTGTGTTAAAGAGAGGGGAGCTGGGATTGATGGAGAGACTGTGTTAAAGAGAGGGGAGCTACGATTGATAGGGAGATGGTGTGAAAGAGATGGGAGCTGGGATCGATAGAGAGACTGTGTGAAAGTGAGGGGAGTTGGCATTGATAGACTGTGTTAAAGAGGGGGGACCTGGGATCGATAGAGAGACTCTGTTAAAGAGAGGGGAGCTGCGATTGATAGAGAGTATGTGTTAAAGAGAGGGGAGCTGGGATCGATAGAGAGACTGTGTTAAACAGAGGGGAGCTGTAATTGATAGACTGTTTGAAAGAGAGGGGAGCTGGGATTGATAGAGAGACTGTGTTAAAGAGAGGGGAGCTGGGATTGATGGAGAGACTGTGTTAACGAGAGGGGAGCTGAGATTGATAGAGAGACTGTTAAAGAGAGGTGAGCTGCGATGGATAGAGAGACTGTGTTAAAGAGAGGGGAGCTGCGATGGATAGAGAGACTTTTTTAAAGAGTGGGGAGCTGGGATTGATAGAGAGACTGTGTTAAAGAGAGGGGAGCAGGGATTGATAGTGAGACTGTGTTAAAGAGAGGAGAACTGCGATGGATAGAGAGACAGTGTTAAAGAGAGGGGAGCTGCGATGGATAGAGAGACTTTGTTAAAGAGAGGGGAGCTGGAATTGATAGAGAGACTGTGTGACAGAGCGTGTAGCTGGGATTGATAGAGAGACTGTGTTAAGGAGAGGGGAGCTGGGATTCATAGAGAGACTGTGTTAAAGAGAGGGGAGCTGGGATCGATAGAGAGACTGTGTTAAAGAGAGGGGAGCTGGGATTGATAGAGAGACTGCGTTAAAGAGAGGGGAGCTGCGATTGATAAAGAGACTGTGTTAAAGAGAGGGGTGCTGGGATTGATAGAGAGAACGTGTTAAAGATAGGGGAGCTGGGATTGACGGAGAGACTGTGTTAAAGAGAGGGGAGCTGGGATTGATAGAGAGACTGTGTTAATGAGAGGGGAGCTGGGATTGATAGAGAGACTGTGTTAAAGAGATGGTAGCTTGGATTGATAGAGAGACTGTGTTAAAGAGAGGGGAGCTGAGATTTAAAGAGAGACTGTGTTGAAGAGAGGGGAGCTGCGATTGATAGAGAGACTGCGTTAAAGAGAGGGGAGCTGGGATTGATAGATAGACTGTGTTAAATAGAGGTGAGCTGGGATTGATAGAGAGACTGCGTTAAAGAGCGGGGAGCTGGGATAAATAGAGAGACTGTGTAAAAGACAGGGGAACAGGGATTGATAGAGGAACAGTGTTAAAGAGAGGGGAGCAGGGATAGATAGAGAGACTGTGTTAAAGAGAGGGGAGCTGGGATTGATAGAGAGACTGTGTTAAAGAGAGGGGAGCTGGGATTGATAGACTGTGTTAAAGAGAGGGGAGTTGGGATTGATAGAGAGACTGTGAGAAAGAGAGGGGAGCTGGGATTGAGGGAGAGTCTGTGCGAAAGAGAGGGGAGCTAGGATTGATAGAGAGACTGTTTTTTAGAGAGGGGAGCTGGGATTGTTAGAGAGAATGTGTTAAAGAGAGGGGAGCTGGGATTGATAGAGATACTGTGTTAAAGAGAGGGGAGCTGGGATTGATAGAGAGACTGTGTTAAAGAGAGGGGAACTGGTATTGATAGAGAGACTATGTGACAGAGAGGGGAGCTGGGATTGAAAGAGAGATTGTGTTAAAGAGACGGGAGCTGGGATTGATAGCGAGACAGTGTGAAAGAGAGGGGAGCTGGGATTGATAGAGAGACTGTGTGAAAGAGAGGGGAGCTGGGTTTAATGGAGAGACTGTGTTAAAGATAGGGGAGCTGGGATTGATAGAGAGACGGTGTGAAAGAGAAGGCAGCTGGGATTGATAGAGAGACTGTGTTAAAGAGAGGGAAGCTGGGATTGATAGAGAGACTGTGTTAAATAGAAGGGAGCTGGGATTGATAGAGAGACTGTGTGAAAGAGAGGGCAGCTGGGATTGATAGAGAGACTGAGTTAAAGAGAGGGGAGCTGTGATCGATAGAGAGACTGTTTAAAAGAGTGGGGAGCTGGGATTGATAGAGAGACTGTGTTAGAGAGAGCTGAGCTGGGATCGATAGAGAGACTGTGTGAAAGACAGGGGACCTGTGATTGATAGAGAGACTGAGTTAAGTAGTTGGGAGCTGGGATTGATAGAGACACTGTGTTAAAGAGAGTGGAGCTGGGATTGACAGAGAGACTGTGTTAAAGAGTGGGGAGCTGGGATTGATAGAGAGACTGTGTTAAAGAGAGGGGAGTTGGGATTGATAGAGACACTGTATTAAAGAGAGTGGAGCTGGGATTGACAGAGAGACTGTGTTAAAGAGTTGGGAGCTGGGATTGATGGAGAGACTTTGTTAAAGAGACTGGAGCTGGGATTGATAGAGAGTCGGTGTTAAATAGAGGGGAGCTGGGATTGATAGAGAGACTGTGTTAAAGAGAGTGGAGCTGGGATTGACAGAGAGACTGTGTTAAAGAGAGGGGAGCTGGGATTGATAGAGAGACTGTGTAAAAGAGAGGGGAGCTGGGATTGATAGAGAGAATGTGTTAAAGAGAGGGGAGCTGGGATTGATGGAGAGACTGTGTTAAAGAGAGGGGAGCTGGGATTGATAGAGATACTGTGTTAAAGAGAGGGGAGCTAGGATTGATAGAGAGACTGTGTTAAAGAGAGGGGAGCTGGGATTGATGGAGAGACTGTGTTAAAGAGAGGGGAGCTAGGATTGATAGGGAGATGGTGTGAAAGAGAGGGGAGCTGGGATTGATAGAGAGACTGTGTGAAAGAGAGGGCAGCTGGGATTGATAGAGAGACTGAGTTAAAGAGAGGGGAGCTGTGATCGATAGAGAGACTGTTTAAAAGAGTGGGGAGCTGGGATTGATAGAGAGACTGTGTTAGAGAGAGCTGAGCTGGGATCGATAGAGAGACTGTGTGAAAGACAGGGGACCTGTGATTGATAGAGAGACTGAGTTAAGTAGTTGGGAGCTGGGATTGATAGAGACACTGTGTTAAAGAGAGTGGAGCTGGGATTGACAGAGAGACTGTGTTAAAGAGTGGGGAGCTGGGATTGATAGAGAGACTGTGTTAAAGAGAGGGGAGTTGGGATTGATAGAGACACTGTATTAAAGAGAGTGGAGCTGGGATTGACAGAGAGACTGTGTTAAAGAGTTGGGAGCTGGGATTGATGGAGAGACTTTGTTAAAGAGACTGGAGCTGGGATTGATAGAGAGTCGGTGTTAAATAGAGGGGAGCTGGGATTGATAGAGAGACTGTGTTAAAGAGAGTGGAGCTGGGATTGACAGAGAGACTGTGTTAAAGAGAGGGGAGCTGGGATTGATAGAGAGACTGTGTAAAAGAGAGGGGAGCTGGGATTGATAGAGAGAATGTGTTAAAGAGAGGGGAGCTGGGATTGATGGAGAGACTGTGTTAAAGAGAGGGGAGCTGGGATTGATAGAGATACTGTGTTAAAGAGAGGGGAGCTAGGATTGATAGAGAGACTGTGTTAAAGAGAGGGGAGCTGGGATTGATGGAGAGACTGTGTTAAAGAGAGGGGAGCTAGGATTGATAGGGAGATGGTGTGAAAGAGAGGGGAGCTGGGATCGATAGAGAGACTGTGTGAAAGTGAGGGGAGCTGGCATTGATAGACTGTGTTAAAGAGAGGGGACCTGGGATCGATAGAGAGACTCTGTTAAATAGAGGGGAGCTGCGATTGATAGAGTGTATGTGTTAAAGAGAGGGGAGCTGGGATCGATAGAGAGACTGTGTTAAACAGAGGGGAGCTGTAATTGATAGAGAGACTGTTTGAAAGAGAGGGGAGCTGGGATTGATAGAGAGACTGTGTTAAAGAGATGGGAGCTGGGATTGATAGAGAGACTGTGTTAATGAGAGGGGAGTGGGGATTGATAGAGAGACTGTGTTAAAGAGATTTTAGCTGGGATTGATAGAGAGACTGTGTTAAAGAGAGGGAGACTGAGATTGATAGAATGTGTGAAAGAGAGGAGAGTGGTAATTGATAGAGAGACTCTGTGAAAGAAAGGGGAGTTGGGATTGAAAGAGAGACTGTGTGAAAGAGAGGGGAGCTGGGATTGATAGAGAGACTGTGTTAAAGAGAGGGGAGCTGGGATTGATAGAGAGACTGTGTTGAAGAGATGGGAGCTGGGATTGATGGAGAGACTGTGTTAAAGAGAGGGGAGCTGGGATTGATAGAGTGATCGTGTGAAAGAGAGGGGATCTGGGATCGATTGAGAGGCAGTGTGAAAGTGAGGGGAACTGGCATTGATAGACTGTGTTAAAGAGAGGGGAGCAAGGATCGATAGAGAGACTGTGTTAAACAGAGGGGAGCTGGAATTGATAGAGAGACTGTTTTAAAGAGAGGGGAGCGGGGATTGATAGAGAGACTGTGTAAAAGAGAGGTGAGCTGGTATTGATAGACTGTGCTAAAGAGATGTGAGCTGGGATTGATAGAGAGACTCTGTTAAAGAGAGGGGAGCTGCGATTGATAGAGATTATGTGTTAAAGAGAGGGGAGCTGGGATTGAGGGAGAGTCTGTGCTAAACAGAGAGGAGCTGGGATTGATAGAGAGACTGTGTTAAAGAGAGGGGAGCTGGGATTAATAGAGAGACAGTGTTAAAGAGAGGGTAGCTGGGATCGATAAACTGTGGTAAAGAGAGGGCAGTTGGGATAAATAGATAGTCTGTGTTAAAGAGAGGGGAGTTGGGATTGATAGAGAGACTGTGTTAAAGAGAGGGGAGCTGGGATTGATAGAGAGACTGTGTTAAAGAGATGGGAGCTTGGATTGATAGAGAGACTGTGTTAAAGAGAGGGGAGCTAGGATTGATAGAGAGACTGTGTTAAAGAGAGGGGAGCTGGGATTGATGGAGAGACTGTGTTAAAGAGAGGGGAGCTAGGATTGATAGAGAGACTGTGTTAAAGAGAGGGGAGCTGGGATTGATGGAGAGACTGTGTTAAAGAGAGGGGAGCTACGATTGATAGGGAGACGGTGTGAAAGAGAGGGGAGCTGGGATCGATAGAGAGACTGTGTGAAAGTGAGGGGAGCTGGCATTGATAGACTGTGTTAAAGAGAGGGGACCTGGGATCGATAGAGAGACTCTGTTAAAGAGAGGGGAGCTGCGATTGATAGAGAGTATGTGTTAAAGAGAGGGGAGCTGGGATCGATAGAGAGACTGTGTTAAACAGAGGGGAGCTGTAATTGATAGAGTGACTGTTTGAAAGAGAGAGGAGCTGTGATTCATAGAGAGACTGTGTGAATGAGAGGGGTGCTGGGATTCATAGAGAGACTGTGTTAAGAAGTGGGAGCTGGGATTGATGGAGAGACTGTGTTAAAGAGAGGGGAGGTGGGATTTATGGAGATACTGTGATAAAGAGAGTGGAGAGGGATTGATAGAGAGACTTTGTTAAACAGAGGGGAGCTGGTATTGATAGAGAAACTGTGTTAAAGAGAGGGAAACTGGGATTGTCAGAGAGATGTGTTAAAGAGAATGGAGCTGGGTTTGATAGAGAGACTGTGTTAAAGAGAGGTGAGTTGGGATTGATAGTGAGGCAGTGTTAAAGAGAGGGGAGTGGGGATTGATAGAGAGGCTGTGTTAAATAGAGGGGACGTGGGATTGATGGAGAAACTGGGTAAGAGAGGGCAGCTGGGAATGAAGGAGGGACTGTGTTAAAAAAGGGGAGCTGGGATTGATAGAGAGAATGTGTTAAAGAGAGGGGAGCTGAGATTGTAAGAATGTGTGAAAGAGAGGGGAGTTGGGATTGATAGAGAAATTGTGTGAAAGTGAAGGGAGCTGGGATTGATAGAGAGATTGTGTTAAAGCGAGGTGAGCTGGGATTGATAGAGAGACTGTGTTAAAGAGAGGGGAGCCGGGATTGATAGAGAGACTGTGTGAAAGAGAGGGGAGCTGGGTTCGATAGAGAGACTGCGTTAAAGAGAGGGGAGCTGGGATCGACAGAGAGACTGTGTTAAAGAGAGGGGAGCAGGGATTGATAGTGAGACGGTGTTGAAGAGAGGGGAGCTGGGATCGCTAGAGAGACTGTTTTAAAGAGAGGTGAACTGGGATCGTTAGAGAGACTGTGTTTAAGAGTGGGAGCTCGGATCGATAGAGAGACTGTGTTAAAGAGAGGGAGCTGGGTTTGATAGAGAGACTGTGTTAAAGAGAGGGGAGTTGTGATTGATAGAGATACTGTGAAAGAGAGGGGAGCTGGGATTGATAGAAAGAATGTGTGAAAGAGAGGGGAAATGGGATCCATAGAGAGACTGTGTTAAAGAGAGGGGAGCTGTGATTGATAGAGAGACTGTTAAAGAGAGGGGAGCTGGGATTGATAGAAAAACTCTGTTATAGATAGTGGAGCTGAGATTGATAGTCTCTGTGAAAGAGAGGGGAGCTGGGATTGATAGATCGAATGTGTGAAAGAGAGGGGAAATGGGATTGAAAGAGAGACTGTGTTAAAGAGGGGGGAGCTGGGATTCATGGAGAGACTGTGTCAAAGCGAGGGGGGCTGGGATTGATAGAGAGACGGTGTGAAAGAGAGGGGAGCTGGTTTTGATAGAGAGACTGTGTTAAAGAGAGTGGTGCTGGTATTGATAGAGAGACTGAGTTAAAGAGAGGGAAACTGGGATTGAAAGAGAGACTGTGTTAAACAGAGGGGAGCTGGGATTGATAGAGAGACTGTGTTAAAGAGAGTGGAGCTGGGATGGATAGAGAGACTGTGTTAAAGAGAGGGAGCTGGGATCGATAGAGAGGCTGTGTTAAAGAAAGGGGAGTTGGGATCGATAGAGACACTGTGCTAAAGAGAGTGGAGCTGGGATTGACAGACTGTGTTAAAGAGTGGGGAGCTTTGATTGATAGAGAGACTGTGTTAAAGAGAGGTGAGTTGGGATTGATAGAGACACTGTGTTAAAGAGAGTGGAGCTGGGATTGACAGAGAGACTGTGTTAAAGAGTGGGGAGCTGGGATTGATAGAGAGACTGTGTTAAAGAGACGGGAGTTGGGATTGATAGAGAGACTGTTTTAAAGAGAGGGGAGCTGGGATTGAGGGAGAGTCTGTGCGAAAGAGAGGGGAGCTCGGATTGATAGAGAGACTGTTTTAAAGAAAGGGGAGCTGGGATTGATAGAGAGACTGTTAAAGAGATGGGAGCTGGGATTGTTAGAGAGACTGTGTTAAAGAGAGGGGAGCTGGGATCGATAGACTGTGTTAAAGAGAGGGGAGCTGGGATTGATACAGAGACTGTGTTAAAGAGAGGGGAGCTGGGATTGAAAGAGAGACTGTGTTAAAGAGAGGGGGGCTGGGATTGATAGAGAGAATGTGTTGAAGAGAGGGGAAGTGGTATTGATAGAGAGACTATGTGACAGAGAGGGGAGCTGGGATTGAAAGAGATATTGTGTTAAAGAGAGAGGAACTGGGATTCATAGAGAGAATGTGTGAAAGAGAGGGGAGCTGGGATTGATAGAGAGACTGTGTTAAAGTGAGGGGAGGAGGGATTTATGGAGAGACTGTGTTAAAGAGAGTGGAGACGGATTGATAGAGAGACTTTGTTAAAGAGAGGGGAGCTGGTATTGATAGAGAGACTGTGTTAAAGAGAGGGGAGATGGGATCGATAGAGAGACTGTGTTAGAGACGGGAGCTGGGCTTGATGGAGAGACTGAGTAAAAGAGAGGGGAGCTGGGATTGATAGAGAAACTGTGTTAAAGAGAGGGAAACTGGGATTGACAGAGAGACTGTGTTAAAGAGATTGGAGCTGGGATTGATAGAGATACGGTGTTAAAGATAGGGGAGCTGGGTTTGACAGAGAGACTGTGTAAAAGAGAGGGGAGTTGGGATTGATAGAGAGACAGTGTTAAAGAGAGGGGAGTGGGGATTGATAGAGAGGCTGTGTTAAATAGAGGGGACGTGGGATTGATGGAGAAACTGGGTAAGAGAGGGGAGCTGGGAATGAAGGAGGGACTGTGTTATAGAAGCGGAGCTGGGATTGATAGAGAGACTGTGTTAAAGAGAGGGGAGCTGGGATTGATAGAGAGACAGTGTGAAAGTGAGGGGAGCAGGGATTGTAATAGAGACTGTGTGAAAGAGAGGGGAAATGGGAATGATAGATAGACTGTGTTAAAGCGAGGGGAGCTGGGATTGATGGAGAGACTGTGTTAAAGAGAGGGGAGCTGGGATTGATAGAGAGACGGTGTGAAAGAGAGGGGAGCTGGGATTGATAGAGAGACTGTGTTAAAGAGAGGGGAGCTGGAATTGATAGAGAGACTGTGTAAAAGAGAGGGGAGCTGGGATCAATAGAGAGAATGTTTTAAAGAGAGGGGAGCCGGGATTGATAGAGAGACTGTGTTAATGAGAGGGGAGCTGGGATCAATAGAGAGACTGTGTTAAAGAGAGGGGAGCTGGGATCGATAGAGAGACTGTGTTAAAGAGAGGGGAGCAGGGATTGATAGAGAGACTGTGTTGAAGAGAGGGGAGCTGGGATCGATTCAGAGACTGTTTTAAAGAGAGGGGAGCTGGGATCGATAGAGAGACTGTGTTAAAGAGTGGGAGCTCGGATTGATAGAGAGACTGTGATAAAGAGAGAGGAGCTGGGTTTGATAGAGAGACTGTGTTAAAGAGAGGGGAGTTGTGATTGATAGAGAGACTATGAAAGAGAGGGGAGCTGGGATTGATAGAAAGAATGTGTTATAGAGAGGGGAGCTGGGATCGATAGAGAGACTGTGTAAAAGAGAGGGGTGCAGAGATTGATAGAGAGACTGTTTAACAGAGAGGTGTGCTGGGATCGATGGAGATACTGTGTTAAAGAGAGTGAAGCTGGGATTGATAGACAGACTGTGTTAAAGAGAGGGGAGCTGGGATTGATAGAGAGACTGTGTTAAAGAGAGGAGAGCTGTGATCGATAGAGAGACTGTGTTAAAGAGAGGGGAGCTGGGATCGATAGAGAGACTGTGTGAAAGAGAGGGGAGCTGCGATTGACAGAGATACTGAGTTAAGGAGAGGGGAGCTGGGTTTGATAGAGAGACTGTGTTAAAGAGAGGGGAGCTGGGATTGATAGATAGATTGTGTTAAAGAGAGGGGAGCTGGGATTGATAGAGAGACCGTGTTAAAGAGAGGAGAGCTGCGATTGATAGAGAGACTGGGTTAAAGAGAGGGGTGCTGGGATTGATAGAAAGAATGTGTTAAAGAGAGGGGAGCTGGGATTGATAGAGAGACTGTGTAAAAGAGAGGGGTGCAGAGATTGATAGAGAGAATGTTTAAAAGAGAGGTGCGCTGGGTTCGATGGAGAGACTGTGTTAAAGGGAGGGGAGCTGGGATTGATAGAGAGACTGTGTGAAAGAGAGGGGAGCTGGTATTGATAGAGAGACTGTGTTAAAGAGATGGGAGCGGGGATTGATAGAGAGACTGTGTTAATGAGAGGGAAGCTGGGATTGATAGAGAGACTGTGTTAAAGAGAGGGGAGCTGGGATTTATAGAGAGACTGTGTAAAAGAGAGGAGAGCTGTGATCGATAGAGAGACTGTGTTAAAGAGAGGGGAGCTGGGATCGATAGAGAGACTGTGTGAAAGAGAGGGGAGCTGCGATTGACAGAGAGACTGAGTTAAGGAGAGGGGAGCTGGGATTGATAGAGAGAATGTGTTAAAGAGAGGGGAGCTGGGATTGATGGATAGATTGTGTTAAAGAGAGGGGAGCTGGGATTGATAGAGAGACCGTGTTAAAGAGAGGAGCGCTGGGATTGATAGAGAGACTGGTTTAAAGAGAGGGGTGATGGGATTGATAGAGAGACTGTGTTAAAGAGAGGGGAGTGGGGATTGATTGAGAGGCTGTGTTAATGAGAGGGGTGCTGCGATTAATGGAGAGACTGTGATAGAGAGGGGAGCTGGGATTGATAGTAAGACTCTGTTAAAGAGAGTGGAGCTGAGATTGATGGAGAGACTGTGTTAAAGAGAGGGGAGATGGGATTCATGGAGAGAATGTGTCAAAGAGAGGGGGGCTGGGATTGATAGAGAGACTGTGTGAAAGAGAGGGGAAATGGGATTCAAAGAGAGACTGTGTTAAAGAGAGGGGAGCTCAGATTCATGGAGAGACTGTGTCAAAGAGAGGGGGGCTGGGATTGATAGAGAGACGGTGTGAAAGAGAGGGGAGCTGGGATTGATAGAGAGACTGTGTGAAAGAGAGGGGAGCGGGGATTGATAGAGAGACTGTGTTAAAGAGAGGGGAGCTGGGATGGATAGAGAGACTGTGTTAAAGAGATGGGAGCTGGGATCGATTGAGAGACTGTGTTAAAGAGAGGGGAGCTGGGATCGATAGAGACACTGTGTTAAAGAGAGTGGAGCTGGGATTGACAGAGAGACTGTGTGAAAGAGTCGGGAGCTGGGATTGATAGAGTGTCTGTGTTAAAGAGAGGGGAGTTGGGATTGATAGAGAGACTGTGTTAAAGAGACGGGAGCTGGGATCGATAGAGAGACTGTTTTAAAGAGATTGGAGCTGAGATCGATTTAGCGACTTTGTTAAAGAGAGGGGACCTGGGATTGATAAAGAAACTGTGTAAATGAGAGGGGAGCTGGGATCGATAGAGAGACTGTGTTACAGAGAGGGGAGCTGGGATTGATAGAGAGACTGTGTTAAAGTGTGGGGAGCTGGGATTAATAGAGAGACTCTGTAAAAGAGAGGGGAGCTGGGATTGACTGAGGGACTGTGTTAAAGAAATTGGAGCTGGGATTGTTAGAGACACTGTGTTAAAGAGAGGGGAGCTGGGTTTGATAGAGAGACTGTGTTAAAGAGAGGGGAGCTGGTATTGATGGAGAGACTGAATTAAAGAGAGGGAAACTGGGATTGATAGAGAGTCTGTGTTAAAGAGAGGGGAGCTGGGATTGATAGAGAGATTGTGTTAAAGAGAGGGGAGCTGGGATCGATTGAGAGACTGTGTTAAAGAGAGGGGAGCTGGGATCGATAGAGACACTGTGTTAAAGAGAGGGGAGCTGGGATCGATAGACTGTGTTAAAGAGAGGGGAGCTGGGATTGATACAGAGACTGTGTTAAAGAGAGAGGAGCTGGGATTCTTAGAGATTCTGTGTGAAAGAGAGGGGAGCTGGGATTGATAGAGAGACTGTGTTAAGAAGTGGGAGCTGGGATTGATGGAGAGACTGTGTTAAAGAGAGGGGAGCTGCGATTGATAGAATGTGTGAAAGAGAGGGGAGCAGGGATTGATAGAGAGACTGTGTGAAAGAGAGGGGAAATGGGATTGATAGAGAGACTGTGTTAAAGCGAGGGGAGCTGTGATCGATAGAGAGACTGTGTTAAAGAGAGGGGAGCTGGTATTGATAGAGAGACTGTGTTAAATAGATGGGAGCGGGGATTGATAGAGAGACTGTGTTAAAGAGAGGGAAGCTGGGATTGATAGAGAGACTGTGTTAAAGAGAGGGGAGCTGGGATCGATAGAGAGACTGTGTTAAAGAGAGCAGAGCTGGGATTGATAGATAGATTGTGTTAAAGAGAGGGGGGCTGGGATTGATAGAGAGACCGTGTTAAGGAGAGGAGAGCAGGGATCGATAGAGAGACTGGGTTAAAGAGAGGCGAGCTGCGATTAATTGAGAGACTGTGTTAGAGAGGGGAGCTGGGAATGATGGAGGGACTGTGTTAAAGAGACGGGAGCTGGGATCCATAGAGAGACTGTTTTAAAGAGATTGGAGCTGAGATCGATTTAGCGACTTTGTTAAAGAGAGGGGACCTGGGATTGATAAAGAAACTGTGTTAATGAGAGGGGAGCTGGGATCGATAGAGAGACTGTGTTACAGAGAGGGGAGCTGGGATTGATAGAGAGACTGTGTTAAGGAGTGGGGAGCTGGGATTAATAGAGAGACTCTGTAAAAGAGAGGGGAGCTGGGATTGACTGAGGGACTGTGTTAAAGAAATTGGAGCTGGGATTGTTAGAGACACTGTGTTAAAGAGAGGGGAGCTGGGTTTGATAGAGAGACTGTGTTAAAGAGAGGGGAGCTGGTATTGATGGAGAGACTGAGTTAAAGAGAGGGAAACTGGGATTGATAGAGAGACTGTGTTAAAGAGAGGGGAGCTGGGATTGATAGAGAGACTGTGTTAAAGAGAGGGGAGCTGGGATCGATTGAGAGACTGTGTTAAAGAGAGGGGAGCTGGGATCGATAGAGACACTGTGTTAAAGAGAGGGGAGCTGGGATCGATAGCATGTGTTAAAGAGAGGGGAGCTGGGATTGATACAGAGACTGTGTTAAAGAGAGGGGAGGTGGGATTGATAGAGAGACTGGGTTAAAGAGAGGGGAGCTGGGATTGATAGAGAGACTGTGTTAAAGAGAGGGGAACTGGTATTGATAGAAAGACTATATGACAGAGAGGGGAGCTGGGATTGAAAGTGAGATTGTGTTAAAGAGAGAGGAGCTGGGATTCATAGAGATTCTGTGTGAAAGAGAGGGGAGCTGGGATTGATAGAGAGACTGTGTTAAGAAGTGGGAGCTGGGATTGATGGAGAGACTGTGTTAAAGAGAGGGGAGCTGCGATTGATAGAATGTGTGAAAGAGAGGGGAGCAGGGATTGATAGAGAGACTGTGTGAAAGAGAGGGGAAATGGGATTGATAGAGAGACTGTGTGAAAGAGAGGGGAGCTGCGATTGACAGAGAGACTGAGTTAAGGAGAGGGGAGCTGGGATGATAGAGAGACTGTGTTATAGAGAGGGGAGCTGGGATTGATAGATAGATTGTGTTAAAGAGAGGGGAGCTGGGATTGATAGAGAGACTGTGTGAAAGAGAGGGGAGCTGCGATTGACAGAGAGACTGAGTTAAGGAGAGGGGAGCTGGGATGATAGAGAGACCGTGTTAAAGAGAGGAGAGCTGGGATCGATAGAGAGACTGGGTTAAAGAGAGGGGTGCTGGGATTGATAGAGAGACTGTGTTAAAGAGAGGGGAGTGGGGATTGATTGAGACGCTGTGTTAAAGAGAGGCGAGCTGCGATTAATTGAGAGACTGTGTTAGAGAGGGGAGCTGGGAATGATGGAGGGACTGTGTTAAAGAGAGGGGAGCTGGGATTGATAGAGAGACTGTGAGAAAGACTGGGGAGTTGGGATTGATAGAGAGATTGTGTGATAGTGATTGGAGCTAGGATTGATAGATCGACTGTGTGAAAGAGTGGGGAAATGTGATTGAAAGAAAGACTGTGTTAAAGAGGGGGGAGCTGGGATTCATGGAGAGACTGTGTCAAAGAGAGGGGGGCTGGGATTGATAGAGAGACGGTGTGAAAGAGAGGGGAGCTGGGAATGATAGAGAGAATGTGTGAAAGAGAGGGGAGCTGGGATTGATAGAGTGACTGTGTTAAAGAGAGGGGAGCTGGGATGGATAGAGAGACCGTGTTAAACAGATGGGAGCTGGGATCGATTGAGAGACTGTGTTAAAGAGAGGGGAGCTGGGATCGTTAGAGACACTGTGTTAAAGAGAGTGGAGCTGGGATCGATAAAGAGACTGTGTTACAGAGAGGGGAGCTGGGATTGATAGAGAGACTGTGTTAAAGAGTGGGGAGCTGGGATTGATAGAGAGACTGTTAAAGAGGGGGGAGCTGGGATTGATAGAGAGACTGTGTTAAAGAGAGGGGAGCTGGTATCGATAGAGAGAATGTGTTAGAGAGGGGAGCTGGGATTGATGGAGAGACTCTGTAAAAGGGAGGGGAGCTGGGATTGACAGAGAGACTGTGTGAAAGAGATTGGAGCTGGGATTGATAGAGATACTGTGTTAAAGAGAGGGAGCTGTGTTTGATAGAGAGACTGTGTTAAAGAGAGGGGAGCTGGTATTGATAGAGAGACTGAGTTAAAGAGAGGGAAACTGGGATTGATAGAGAGACTGTGTTAAAGAGAGGGGAGCTGGGATTGATAGAGAGACTGTGTTAAAGAGAGGGGATCTGGGATGGATAGAGAGACTGTGTTAAAGAGATGGGAGCTGGGATCGATTGAGAGACTGTGTTAAAGAGAGGGGAGCTGGGATTGAGGGAGAGTCTGTGCGAAAGAGAGGGGAGCTCGGATTGATAGAGAGACTGTTTTAAAGAGAGGGGAGCTGGGATTGATAGAGAGACAGTTGAAGAGAGTGGAGCTGGGATTGTTAGAGAGACTGTGTTAAAGAGAGGGGAGCTGGGATCGATAGACTGTGTTAAAGAGACGGGAGCTGGGATTGATACAGAGACTGTGTTAAATAGAGGGGAGCTGGGATTGATAGGGAGACTGTGTTAAAGAGAGGGGGGCTGGGATTGATAGAGAGACTGTGTTAAAGAGAGGTGAACTGGTATTGATAGAGAGACTATGTGACTGAGAGGGGAGCTGGGATTGAAAGAGAGATTGTGTTAATGAGAGAGGAACTGGAATTCATAGAGAGACTTTGTGTAAGAGAGGGGAGCTGGGATTGATAGAGAGACTGTGTTATGAAGTGGGAGCTGGGATTGATGGAGAGACTGTTAAAAAGAGAGGGGAGGAGGGATTTATGGAGAGACTGTGTTAAAGAGAGTGGAGAGGGATTGATAGAGAGACTGTGTTAAAGAGAGGGGAGCTGGGATCGATAGAGAGACTGTGTTAGAGACGGGAGCTGGGCTTGATGGAGAGACTGTGTAAAAGAGAGGGGAGCTGGGATTGATAGAGAAACTGTGTTAAAGAGAGGGAATCTGGGATTGACAGAGAGACTGTGTTAAAGAGATTCGAGCTGGGATTGATAGAGATACTGTGTTAAGATAGGGGAGCTGGGTTTGATAGAGAGACTGTGTAAAAGAGAGGGGAGTTGGAATTGATAGAGAGACAGTGTTAAAGAGAGGGGAGTGGGGATTGATAGAGAGGCTGTGTTAAATAGAGGGGACGTGGGATTGATGGAGAACCTGGGTAAGAGAGGGGAGCTGGGAATGAAGGAGGGACTGTGTTAAAGAACGGGAGCTGGGATTGATAGAGAGACTGTGTGAAAAAGAGGGGAGCTGGGATTGATAGAGAGACTGTGTGAAAGAGAGGGCAGCTGGTATCGATAGAAAGACTGTGTGAAAGAGAGGGGAGCTGGGATTGATAGAGTGACTGTGTGAAAGAGAGGGGAGCTGGGATTGATAGAGAGACTGTGTTAAAGAGAGGGGAGCTGGGATTGATAGAGAGAGTGAGTGAAAGAGAGAGAAGTTGGGATTGATAGAGAGAGCGTGCGAAAGTGAGTGGAGCTAGGATTGATAGATAGACTGTGTGAAAGAGAGGGGAAATGGGATTAATAGAGAGACTGTGTTAAAGAGAGGGGAGCTGGGATTCATGGAGAGACTGTGTAAAAGAGAGGGGAGCTGGGATTGATAGAGAGACGGTGTGAAAGAGAGGTGAGCTGGGATGGATAGAGAGAGTGTTAAAGAGAGAGGAGCTGGGATCGAAAGAGAGACTGTGGTAAAGAGAGGGGAGCTGGGATTGATAGAGAGACTGTGTTAAAGAGAGGGGAGCTGGGATTGATAGACTGTGTTAAAGAGAGGGGAGCTGGGTTTGATTGAGAGACTGTGTTAAACAAAGGGGAGCTGGGTTTGATAGAGAGACTGTGTTAAAGAGAGGGGAGCTGGGTTTGATAGAGAGACTGTGTTAAAGAGAGGGGAGCTGGTATTGATAAGAGAGACTGAGTTAAAGAGAGCGAAACTGGGATTGATAGAGAGACTATGTTAAAGAGAGGGGAGCTGGGTTTGATAGAGAGACTGTGTTAAAGAGAGGGGAGCTGGTATTGATAGAGAGACTGAGTTAAAGAGAGCGAAACTGGGATTGATAGAGAGACTGTTTTAAAGAGAGGGTTGCTGGGATTGATAGAGAGACTGTGTTAAAGAGCACACAATTCGGATTGATAGAGAGACTGTGTTAAAGAGATGGGAGCTGGGATTGATAGAGAGACTGTGTTTAAGAGATGGGTGCTGGGATTGATAGAGAGAGTGTGTTAAAAAGAGTGGAGCTGTGATTGATAGAGAGACTGTGTTAAAGAGTTGGGAGCTGGGATTGATACAGAGACTGTGTGAAAGAGAGGGGAGCTGGGATCGATCGAGAGACTGTGTTAAACAGAGGGGAGCTGGGATTGATGGAGAGACTGTGTTAAAGAGAGGGGAGCTTGGATTGATAGAGAGACTGTGTGAAAGAGAGGGGTGCTGGGATTGAAGGAGAGACTGAGTAAAAGAGAGGGGAAATGGGATTGATAGAGAGAGGGTGTTAAAGAGAGGGGTGTGGGGATTAATAGAAAGGCTGTGTTAAAGAGAGGGGACGTGGGATCGATAGACTGTGTGAAAGAGAGGGGAGCTGGGATTGACAGAGAGACTGTGTTAAAGAGAGGGGAGCTTGGATTGATAGAGAGACTGTGTTAAAGAGAGGGGAGCTGGTATTGATAGAGAGACTGAGTTAAAGAGAGGGAAACTGGGATTGATAGAGAGACTGTGTTAAAGAGAGGGGAGCTGGGATTGATAGAGAGACTGTGTTAAAGAGAGGGGATCTGGGATGGATAGAGAGACTGTGTTAAAGAGATGGGAGCTGGGATCGATTGAGAGACTGTGTTAAAGAGAGGGGAGCTGGGATTGAGGGAGAGTCTGTGCGAAAGAGAGGGGAGCTCGGATTGATAGAGAGACTGTTTTAAAGAGAGGGGAGCTGGGATTGATAGAGAGACAGTTGAAGAGAGTGGAGCTGGGATTGTTAGAGAGACTGTGTTAAAGAGAGGGGAGCTGGGATCGATAGACTGTGTTAAAGAGACGGGAGCTGGGATTGATACAGAGACTGTGTTAAATAGAGGGGAGCTGGGATTGATAGGGAGACTGTGTTAAAGAGAGGGGGGCTGGGATTGATAGAGAGACTGTGTTAAAGAGAGGTGAACTGGTATTGATAGAGAGACTATGTGACTGAGAGGGAAGCTGGGATTGAAAGAGAGATTGTGTTAATGAGAGAGGAACTGGGATTCATAGAGAGACTTTGTGTAAGAGAGGGGAGCTGGGATTGATAGAGAGACTGTGTTATGAAGTGGGAGCTGGGATTGATGGAGAGACTGTTAAAAAGAGAGGGGAGGAGGGATTTATGGAGAGACTGTGTTAAAGAGAGTGGAGAGGGATTGATAGAGAGACTGTGTTAAAGAGAGGGGAGCTGGGATCGATAGAGAGACTGTGTTAGAGACGGGAGCTGGGCTTGATGGAGAGACTGTGTAAAAGAGAGGGGAGCTGGGATTGATAGAGAAACTGTGTTAAAGAGAGGGAATCTGGGATTGACAGAGAGACTGTGTTAAAGAGATTGGAGCTGGGATTGATAGACATACTGTGTTAAGATTGGGGAGCTGGGTTTGATAGAGAGACTGTGTAAAAGAGAGGGGAGTTGGAATTGATAGAGAGACAGTGTTAAAGAGAGGGGAGTGGGGATTGATAGAGAGGCTGTGTTAAATAGAGGGGACGTGGGATTGATGGAGAACCTGGGTAAGAGAGGGGAGCTGGGAATGAAGGAGGGACTGTGTTAAAGAACGGGAGCTGGGATTGATAGAGAGACTGTGTGAAAAAGAGCGGAGCTGGGATTGATAGAGAGACTGTGTGAAAGAGAGGGCAGCTGGTATCGATAGAAAGACTGTGTGAAAGAGAGGGGAGCTGGGATTGATAGAGTGACTGTGTGAAAGAGAGGGGAGCTGGGATTGATAGAGAGACTGTGTTAAAGAGAGGGGAGCTGGGATTGATAGAGAGAGTGAGTGAAAGAGAGAGAAGTTGGGATTGATAGAGAGAGCGTGCGAAAGTGAGTGGAGCTAGGATTGATAGATAGACTGTGTGAAAGAGAGGGGAAATGGGATTAATAGAGAGACTGTGTCAAAGAGAGGGGAGCTGGGATTCATGGAGAGACTGTGTAAAAGAGAGGGGAGCTGGGATTGATAGAGAGACGGTGTGAAAGAGAGGTGAGCTGGGATGGATAGAGAGAGTGTTAAAGAGAGAGGAGCTGGGATCGAAAGAGAGACTGTGGTAAAGAGAGGGGAGCTGGGATTGATAGAGAGACTGTGTTAAAGAGAGGGGAGCTGGGATTGATAGACTGTGTTAAAGAGAGGGGAGCTGGGTTTGATAGAGAGACTGTGTTAAACAAAGGGGAGCTGGGTTTGATAGAGAGACTGTGTTAAAGAGAGGGGAGCTGGGTTTGATAGAGAGACTGTGTTAAAGAGAGGGGAGCTGGTATTGATAGAGAGACTGAGTTAAAGAGAGCGAAACTGGGATTGATAGAGAGACTGTGTTAAAGAGAGGGGAGCTGGGTTTGATAGAGAGACTGTGTTAAAGAGAGGGGAGCTGGTATTGATAGAGAGACTGAGTTAAAGAGAGCGAAACTGGGATTGATAGAGAGACTGTTTTAAAGAGAGGGTTGCTGGGATTGATAGAGAGACTGTGTTAAAGAGCACACAATTCGGATTGATAGAGAGACTGTGTTAAAGAGATGGGAGCTGGGATTGATAGAGAGACTGTGTTTAAGAGATGGGTGCTGGGATTGATAGAGAGAGTGTGTTAAAAAGAGTGGAGCTGTGATTGATAGAGAGACTGTGTTAAAGAGTTGGGAGCTGGGATCGATCGAGAGACTGTGTTAAACAGAGGGGAGCTGGGATTGATGGAGAGACTGTGTTAAAGAGAGGGGAGCTTGGATTGATAGAGAGACTGTGTGAAAGAGAGGGGTGCTGGGATTGAAGGAGAGACTGAGTAAAAGAGAGGGGAAATGGGATTGATAGAGAGAGGGTGTTAAAGAGAGGGGTGTGGGGATTAATAGAAAGGCTGTGTTAAAGAGAGGGGACGTGGGATCGATAGACTGTGTGAAAGAGAGGGGAGCTGGGATTGACAGAGAGACTGTGTTAAAGAGAGGGGAGCTTGGATTGATAGAGAGACTGTGTTAAAGAGAGGGGAGCAGGGATTGATGGAGAGACTGTGTTTAAGAGAGGGGAGCTGGGATTGATAGAGAGACAGTGTTAAAGAGATGGGATTTGGGATTGATAGAGAGACTTTGTTAAAGAGAGAGGGGAGCTGGGATCGATAGAGAGACTGTGTTAAAGAGAGGGGATCTGGGATTGATAGAGAGACAGTGTTAAAGAGACGGAACTGGGATTGAAAGAGAGACTGTGTTAAAGAGAGGGGAGCTGGGATTGATGGTGAGACTGTGTTAAAGAGAGAGGAGTTGGGATTGATGGAGAGACGGTGTTAAAGAGAGGCGAGCTGGGATTGATGGAGAGACTGTGTTAAAGAGACGGGAGCTGGGATTGATAGAGAGACTGTGTGAAAGAGAGGGGAAATGGGATTAATAGAGAGACTGTGTTAAAGAGAGGGGAGCTGGGATTCATGGAGAGACTGTGTAAAAGAGAGGGGAGCTGGGATCGATAGAGAGAATGTGTTAAAGAGAGGTGAGCTGGGATTGACAGAGAGACTGTGTTAAAGAGAGGGGAGTTTAGATTGATAGAGAGTCTGTGTTAAAGAGAGGGGAGTTTAGATTGGTAGAGAGACTGTGTTAAAGAGAAGTGAGTTTAGATTGATAGAGAGACTGTGTTAAAGAGAAGGGAGCTGGGATTGATAGAGTGACTGTGTTAAAGAGAGGGGAACAGGGATTGATAGACTGTGTTAAAGAGAGGGGAGCTGGGATTGATGGAGAGACTGTGTTAAAGAGAGGGGAGCTGGGATTGATGGAGAGACTGTGTTAAATAGAGGGAAGCTTGGATTGATAGAGAGACTGTGTGAAAGAGAGCGGAGCTGGGATTGATAGAGAGACTGTGTTAAATAGAGGGGAGCTTGGGATTGATAGACTGTGTTAATGGGAGGGGACCTCGAATTGATAGAGAGACTGTGTTGGAGAGGGGAGCTGGGATTGATAGAGAGACTTTGTTAAAGAGAGGGGAGCTGGGATTGAAGAAGAGACTGTGTTCAAGAGAGGGGAGCTGGGATTGATGGAGAGACGGTGTTAAAGAGAGTGGAGCTCGGATCGATAGAGAGACTGTGTTAAAGATGGGGGTGCTGGGATTGAGAGAGAGACTGTGTTAAATAGAGGGGAGCAGGGATTGATAGAGAGGCTGTGTTAAAGAGAGGAGAGCTGGGATTTATAGAGAGACTGTGTGAAAGATAGGGGAGCAGGGATTGATAGAGAGACTGTGTTAAAGAGAGGGGTGCTTGGGATTGATAGACTGTGTTAAAGAGAGGGGAGCTGGGATTGATAGAGAGACTGTGTTAGAGAGGGGAGCTGGGATTGTTAGAGAGGCTGTGTTAAAGAGAGGGGACCTGGGATTGATAGGGCGACTGTGTTAAAGAGAGGGGAGCTGGGATCGATAGACTGTGTTAAAGAGACGGTAGATGGGATTGATAGAGAGACAGTGTTAAAGAGAGGTGAGGTGGGATTGATAGACATACTGTGTTAAAGAGTGGGGAGCAGGATTGATATGGAGACTGTGTTCAAGAGAGGGGTGTTGGGATTGAGAGAGAGACTGTGTTAAAGAGTGGGGAGTGGGGATTGAAAGAGAGACTGTGTTAAAGAGAGGGGAGCTGGGATTGATAGAGAGACTGTGTTAAAGAGAGGGGAGCTGGAATTGATAGAGATACTGTGTTAAAGAGAGGGGAGCTGGGATTGACAGAGAGACTGTGTTAAAGTGAAGGCAGATGGAATTCATAGAGAGACTGTTTTAAAGGTAGGGGAGCAGGGATTGATAGAGATACTGTGTTAAAGAGAGGGGAGCTGGGATTGACAGAGAGACTGTGTTAATGTGAAGGTAGATGGGATTGAAAGAGAGACTGTGTTAAAGGGTGGGGAGCTGGGATTGATAGAGAGACTGTGTTAGAGAGGGGAGCTGCGATTGAGAGAGAGACTGTGTTAAAGAGAGGGGAGCTGGGATTGATAGATAGACTATGTTAAAGAGAGGGGAGCTGGGATTGATAGAGAGACTGTGTTAAAGAGAGTGGAACAGGGATTGATAGATTGTGTTAAAGAGAGGGGAGTTGGGATTGATGGAGAGACTGTGTTAAAGAGCAGGGAGCTGGGATTGATGGAGAGACTGTGTGAAAGAGAGGGGAGGTGGGATTGATAGAGAGACTGTGTTAAAGAGAGGGGTGCTTGGGATTGATAGACTGTTTTAAAGAGAGGGGAGCTGGGATTGATAGAGAGTCTGTGTTAGAGAGGCGAGCTGGGAGTGATAGAGAGACTGTGTTAAAGACAGGGGAGCTCGGGATTGATAGAGAGACTGTGTTAAAGAGAGGAGAACAGGGATTGATTGACTGTGTTATAGAGAGGGGAGCTCGGGATTGATAGAGAGACTGTGTTAAAGAGAGGGGAACAGGGATTGATTGATTGTGTAAAAGAGAGGGGAGCTGGAATTGATGGAGAGACTGTGTTAAAGAGAGGGGAGCTGGGATTGAGAGAGAGACTGTCTTAAAGAGAGGTGAGGTGGGATTGATAAACATACTGTGTAAAAGAGAGGGGTGCTGGGATTGATAGGGAGACTGTGTTCAAGAGAGGGGAGTTGGGATTGATAGAGAGACTGTTTTAAAGAGAGGTGAGGTGGGATTGATAAACATACTGTGTAAAAGAGAGGGGAGTTGGGATTGATAGAGAGACTGTGTTAAAGAGTGGGGTGTTGGGATTGATAGAGAGACTGTGTTAAAGAGAGGGGAGCTGGGATTGATAGAGAGACTGTGTTAAAGAGAGGGGAGCTGCGATTGACAGAGAGACTGTGTTTAAGTGAAGGTAGATGGGATTAATAGAGAGACTGTTTTAAAGATATGGGAGCAGAGATTGATAGAGATACTGTATTAATGTGAAGGTAGATGGGATTGAAAGAGATACTGTGTTAAAGGGAGGGGAGCTGGGATTGATAGAGAGACTGTGTTAGAGAGGGGAGCTGCGATTGATAGAGAGACTGTGTTAGAGAGGGGAGCTGCGATTGATAGAGAGACTGTGTGAAAGAGAGGGGAGCTGGGATTGATAGATTGACTATGTTAAAGAGAGGGGAGCTGGGATTGATAGAGAGACTGTGTTAATGAGAGGGGAACAGGGATTGATAGACTGTGTTAAAGAGAGGGGAGCTGGGATTGATGGAGAGACTGTGTTAAAGAGAGTGGAACTAGGATCGATAGACTGTGTTAAAGAGAGGGGAGTTGGGATTGATGGAGAGATGTGTTAAAGAGCGGGGAGCTGGGATTGATGGAGAGACTGTGTGAAAGAGAGGGGAGGTGGGATTGATAGAGAGACTGTGTTAAAGAGAAGGGTGCTTGGGATTGATAGACTGTTTTAAAGAGAGGGGAGCTGGGATTGATAGAGAGACTGTGTTAGAGAGGGGAGTTGGGATTGATAGAGAGACTGTGTTAAAGAGAGGTGAGCTGGGAGTGATAGAGCGACTGTGTTAAAGAGAGGGGAGCTCGGGATTGATAGAGAGACTGTGTTAAAGAGAGGGGAACAAGGATTGATTGATTGTGTTAAAGAGAGGGGAGCTGGAATTGATGGAGAGACTTTGTTAAAGAGACGGGAGCTGGGATTGATGGAGAGACTGTGTTCAAGAGAGGGGAGCTGGGATTGATGGAGAGACTGTGTTAAAGAGAGGGGAACTGAGATTGATAGAGTGAATGTGTTAAAGAGAGGGGAGCTGGGATTGATAGAGAGACTGCGTTAAATAGAGGGGAACTGGGATTGATAGACTGTGTTAAAGAGAGGGGAGTTGGGATTGATGGAGATACTGTATTAAAGAGAGTGGAGCTGGGATTGATGGAGAGACGGTGTTAAAGAGAGGGGAGCTGGGATCGATAGACTGTGTGAAAGAGAGGGGAGCTGCTATTGATAGAGAGACTGTGTTAAAGAGAGGTGAGCTTGGATTGATAGACATTCTGTGTTAAAGAGAGGGGAGCTGGGATTGATACCGAGGCTGTGTTCAAGTGAGGGGAGTTGGGATTGATAGAGAGACTGTGTTAGAGAGGGGTGCTGGGTTTGATAGAGAGACTGTGTTAAAGAGAGGGGAGCTGTGATTGATAGAGAGACTGTGTTAAAGAGAGGGGTGTTTGGATTGATAGAGAGACTTTGTTAAGGAGAGGTGAGATGGGATCGATGGAGAGACTGTGTTAAAGAGAGGGGAGCTGGGATAATAGAGAGACTGTGTTAAAGAGATGTGAGCTGGGATTGATAGAGAGACTGTGTTAAAGAGAGGGGAACAGGGATTGATAGACTGTGTTAAAGAGAGGGGTGCTGGGATTGCTGGAGAGACTGTGTTAAAGAGAGGGGAACTGGGATTGATAGACTGTGTTAAAGAGAGGGGAGCGGGGATTGATGCAGAGACTGTCTTAAAGAGAGGGGAGCTGGGAATGATGGAGAGACTGTGTGAAAGAGAGGGGAGGTGGGATTGATAGAGAGACTGTGTTAAAGAGAGGGATGCTGGGATTGATAGACTGTTTAAAAGAGAGGGGAGCTGGGATTGATGGACAGACTGTGTTAAAGAGAGGTGAGCTGGGAGTGATAGAGAGACTGTGCTAAAGATAGGGGAGCTCGGGATTGATAGAGAGACTGTGTTAAAGATAGGGGAGCTTGGGATTGATAGACGGTGTTAAATAGAGGGAAGCTGGGATTGAAATAGAGACTGTGTAAGAGAGGGGAGCTGGGATTGATAGAGAGACTGTGTTAAAGATAGGGGAGCTGGGATTGATAGAGAGACTGTGTTAAAGAGAGGGAATCTGGGATTGATAGAGAGGCTGTGTTAAAGAAAGGGGTGTTTGGATTGATAGAGAGACTTTGTTAAAGAGAGGGGAGCTGGGATCGATAGAAAGAATGTGTTAAAGAGAGGGGTGTTTAGATTGATAGAGAGACTGTGTTAAAGAGAATGGAGTTTAGATTGATAGAGAGACTGTGTTAAAGAGAAGGGAGCGGGGATTGATAGGGAGACTGTGTTAAAGAGTGGGGAGTTTAGATTGAAAGAGAGACTGTGTTAAAGAGAAGGGAGCTGGGATTGATAGAGAGAATGTGTTAAAGAGAGGGGAACAGGGATTGATAGACTGTGTTAAAGAGAGGGGAGCTGGGATTGATGGAGAGACTGTGTTAAAGAGAGGGGAGCTGGGATTGATGGAGAGACTGTGTTAAAGAGAGGGGAGTTGGGATTGATAGAGAGATTGTATTAAATAGAGGGGAGCTTGGGATTGATAGACTGTGTTAATGAGAGGGGAGCTGGGATTGATCAAGAGACTGTGTTGGAGAGGGGAGCTGGGATTGATAGAGAGACTGTGTTAA
The DNA here is from genome assembly GCA_026770705.1 of Isurus oxyrinchus. Taxonomy (NCBI): domain Eukaryota; kingdom Metazoa; phylum Chordata; class Chondrichthyes; order Lamniformes; family Lamnidae; genus Isurus; species Isurus oxyrinchus. Next base: position 146,081 of record JANJGN010000622.1, read on the forward strand.
AGAGAGGTGAGCTGGGATTGATGGAGAGACTGTGTTAAAGAGAGTGGAGCTGGGATCGATAGAGAGACTGTGTTAAAGATAGGGGAGCTGGGATTGACAGAGAGACTGTGTTAAAGAGAGGGGAGCTGGGATTGATAGAGAGATTGTGTTAAAGAGAGGGGAGCTGGGATTTATAGAGACACTGTGTGAAAGGGAGGGGAGCTGGGATTGATAGAGAGACTGTGTGAAAGAGAGGGGAGGTGGGATTGATAGAGAGACTGTGTTAAAGAGAGGGGTGCTTGGGATTGATAAAATGTGTTAAAGAGAGGAGAGCTGGGATTGATAGAGAGACTATGTTAGAGAGGGGAGCTGGGATTGATAGAGAGAGTGTGTTAAAGAGAGGGGAGCTGGGATTGATAAGAGACTGTGCTAAAGAGAGGGGAGCTGGGATTGATAGAGACACTGTGTTAAAGAGAGTGGAGCTGGGATTGACAGAGAGACTGTGTTAAAGTGAACGTAGATGGGATTGATAGAGAGACTGATTTAAAGGTAGGGGAGCAGGGATAGATAGAGATACTGTGTTAAAGAGAGGGGAGCTGGGATTGACAGAGAGACTGTGTTAATGTGAAGGTAGATGGGATTGATAGAGAGACTGTGTTAAAGGGAGGGGAGCTGGGATTGATAGAGAGACTGTGTTAGAGAGGGGAGCTGCGATTGATAGAGAGACTGTGTTAGAGAGGGGAGCTGCGATTGATAGAGAGACTGTGTGAAAGAGAGAGGAGCTGGGATTGATAGATTGACTATGTTAAAGAGAGGGGAGCTGGGATTGATAGAGAGAGTGTGTTAATGAGAGGGGAACAGGGATTGATAGACTGTGTTAAAGAGAGGGGAGCTGGGATTGATAGAGAGACTGTGTTAAAGAGAGGTGAGCTTGGATTGATAGACATTCTGTGTTAAAGAGAGGGGAGCTGGGATTGATAGCGAGACTGTGTTAAAGAGAGGGGAGCTGGGTTTGATAGAGAGACTGTGTTAAAGAGCGGGGCGCTGCGATTGATAAAGAGACTGTGTTTAAGAGAGGTGACCTGGGATTTAAAGAGAGACTGTGTTAAAGAGAGGGGTGTTTGGATTGATAGACTGTGTTAAAGAGAGGGGAGCTGGGATTGCTGGAGAGACTGTGTTAAAGAGAGGGGAACTGGGATTGATAGACTGTGTAAAGAGAGGGGAGCTGGGATTGAAAGAGAGACTGTGTTAATGAGAGGGGATCAGGGATTGATAGACTGTGTTAAAGAGAGGGGAGCTGGGATTGATGGAGAGACTGTGTTAAAGAGAGTGGAACAAGGATCGATAGACTGTGTTAAAGAGAGGGGAGCTGGGATTGATGGAGAGACTCTGTGAAAGAGAGGGGAGTTGGGATTGATAGAGAGACTGTGTTAAAGAGAGGGGTGCTTGGGATTGATAGACTGTTTTAAAGAGAGGGGAGCTGGGATTGATAGAGAGACTGTGTTAGAGAGGGGAGCTGGGATTGATAGAGAGACTGTGTTAAAGAGAGGTGAGCTGGGAGTGATAGAGCGACTGTGTTAAAGAGAGGGGAGCTCGGGATTGATAGAGAGACTGTGTTAATGAGAGGGGAACAAGGATTGATTGATTGTGTTAAAGAGAGGGGAGCTGGAATTGATGGAGAGACTGTGTTAAAGAGACGGGAGCTGGGATTGATGGAGAGACTGTGTTAAAGAGAGGGGAACTGGGATTTATAGAGTGACTGTGTTAAAGAGAGGGCAGCTGGGATTGATAGAGAGACAGTGTTAAATAGAGGCGAACAGGGATTGATAGACTGTGTTAAAGAGAGGGGAGTTGGGATTGATGGAGATACTGTGTTAAAGAGAGTGGAGCTGGGATTGATGGAGAGACGGTGTTAAAGAGAGGGGAGCTGGGATCGATAGACTGCGTGAAAGAGAGGGGAGCTGCTATTGATAGAGATTTTGTGTTAAAGAGAGGTGAGCTTGGATTGATAGACATTCTGTGTTAAAGAGAGGGGAGCTGGGATTGATAGCGAGACTGTGTTAAAGAGAGGGGAGCTGGGTTTGATAGAGAGACTGTGTTAAAGAGCGGGGCGCTGCGATTGATAAAGAGACTGTGTTTAAGAGAGGTGACCTGGGATTTAAAGAGAGACTGTGTTAAAGAGAGGGGTGTTTGGATTGATAGACTGTGTTAAAGAGAGGGGAGCTGGGATTGCTGGAGAGACTGTGTTAAAGAGAGGGGAACTGGGATTGATAGACTGTGTAAAGAGAGGGGAGCTGGGATTGATGGAGAGACTGTCTTAAAGAGAGGGGTGCTGGGAATGATCGAGAGATTGTGTGAAAGAGAGGGGAGGTGGGATTGATAGAGAGATTGTGTTAAAGAGAGGGAAGCTCGGATTGATAGACTGTTTAAAAGAGAGGGGAGCTGGGATTGATGGACAGACTGTGTTAAAGAGAGGTGAGCTGGGAGTGATAGAGAGACTGTGCTAAAGAGAGGGGAGCTCGGGATTGATAGAGAGACTGTGTTAAAGATAGGGGAACAGGGATTGATTGACTGTGTTAAAGAGAGGGGAGCTGGGATTGATAGAGAGTCTGTGTTAGAGAGGCGAGCTGGGAGTGATAGAGAGACTGTGTTAAAGAGAGGGGAGCTGGGATTGATAGAGAGACTGTGTTAAAGATAGGGGAGCTGGGATTGATAGAGAGACTGTGTTAAAGAGAGGGAATCTGGGATTGATAGAGAGGCTGTGTTAAAGAAAGGGGTGTTTGGATTGATAGAGAGACTTTGTTAAAGAGAGGGGAGCTTGGATCGATAGAAAGAATGTGTTAAAGAGAGGGGTGTTTAGATTGATAGAGAGACTGTGTTAAAGAGAATGGAGTTTAGATTGATAGAGAGACTGTGTTAAAGAGAAGGGAGCGGGGATTGATAGGGAGACTGTGTTAAAGAGTGGGGAGTTTAGATTGAAAGAGAGACTGTGTTAAAGAGAAGGGAGCTGGGATTGATAGAGAGAATGTGTTAAAGAGAGGGGAACAGGGATTGATAGACTGTGTTAAAGAGAGGGGAGCTGGGATTGATGGAGAGACTGTGTTAAAGAGAGGGGAGCTGGGATTGATGGAGAGACTGTGTTAAAGAGAGGGGAGTTGGGATTGATAGAGAGATTGTATTAAATAGAGGGGAGCTTGGGATTGATAGACTGTGTTAATGAGAGGGGAGCTGGGATTGATCAAGAGACTGTGTTGGAGAGGGGAGCTGGGATTGATAGAGAGACTGTGTTAAAGAGAGGTGAGCTGGGATTGATGGAGAGACTGTGTTAAAGAGAGTGGAGCTGGGATCGATAGAGAGACTGTGTTAAAGATAGGGGAGCTGGGATTGACAGAGAGACTGTGTTAAAGAGAGGGGAGCTGGGATTGATAGAGAGATTGTGTTAAAGAGAGGGGAGCTGGGATTTATAGAGACACTGTGTGAAAGGGAGGGGAGCTGGGATTGATAGAGAGACTGTGTGAAAGAGAGGGGAGGTGGGATTGATAGAGAGACTGTGTTAAAGAGAGGGGTGCTTGGGATTGATAAAATGTGTTAAAGAGAGGAGAGCTGGGATTGATAGAGAGACTATGTTAGAGAGGGGAGCTGGGATTGATAGAGAGAGTGTGTTAAAGAGAGGGGAGCTGGGATTGATAAGAGACTGTGCTAAAGAGAGGGGAGCTGGGATTGATAGAGACACTGTGTTAAAGAGAGTGGAGCTGGGATTGACAGAGAGACTGTGTTAAAGTGAACGTAGATGGGATTGATAGAGAGACTGATTTAAAGGTAGGGGAGCAGGGATAGATAGAGATACTGTGTTAAAGAGAGGGGAGCTGGGATTGACAGAGAGACTGTGTTAATGTGAAGGTAGATGGGATTGATAGAGAGACTGTGTTAAAGGGAGGGGAGCTGGGATTGATAGAGAGACTGTGTTAGAGAGGGGAGCTGCGATTGATAGAGAGACTGTGTTAGAGAGGGGAGCTGCGATTGATAGAGAGACTGTGTGAAAGAGAGAGGAGCTGGGATTGATAGATTGACTATGTTAAAGAGAGGGGAGCTGGGATTGATAGAGAGAGTGTGTTAATGAGAGGGGAACAGGGATTGATAGACTGTGTTAAAGAGAGGGGAGCTGGGATTGATAGAGAGACTGTGTTAAAGAGAGGTGAGCTTGGATTGATAGACATTCTGTGTTAAAGAGAGGGGAGCTGGGATTGATAGCGAGACTGTGTTAAAGAGAGGGGAGCTGGGTTTGATAGAGAGACTGTGTTAAAGAGCGGGGCGCTGCGATTGATAAAGAGACTGTGTTTAAGAGAGGTGACCTGGGATTTAAAGAGAGACTGTGTTAAAGAGAGGGGTGTTTGGATTGATAGACTGTGTTAAAGAGAGGGGAGCTGGGATTGCTGGAGAGACTGTGTTAAAGAGAGGGGAACTGGGATTGATAGACTGTGTAAAGAGAGGGGAGCTGGGATTGAAAGAGAGACTGTGTTAATGAGAGGGGATCAGGGATTGATAGACTGTGTTAAAGAGAGGGGAGCTGGGATTGATGGAGAGACTGTGTTAAAGAGAGTGGAACAAGGATCGATAGACTGTGTTAAAGAGAGGGGAGCTGGGATTGATGGAGAGACTCTGTGAAAGAGAGGGGAGTTGGGATTGATAGAGAGACTGTGTTAAAGAGAGGGGTGCTTGGGATTGATAGACTGTTTTAAAGAGAGGGGAGCTGGGATTGATAGAGAGACTGTGTTAGAGAGGGGAGCTGGGATTGATAGAGAGACTGTGTTAAAGAGAGGTGAGCTGGGAGTGATAGAGCGACTGTGTTAAAGAGAGGGGAGCTCGGGATTGATAGAGAGACTGTGTTAATGAGAGGGGAACAAGGATTGATTGATTGTGTTAAAGAGAGGGGAGCTGGAATTGATGGAGAGACTGTGTTAAAGAGACGGGAGCTGGGATTGATGGAGAGACTGTGTTAAAGAGAGGGGAACTGGGATTTATAGAGTGACTGTGTTAAAGAGAGGGCAGCTGGGATTGATAGAGAGACAGTGTTAAATAGAGGCGAACAGGGATTGATAGACTGTGTTAAAGAGAGGGGAGTTGGGATTGATGGAGATACTGTGTTAAAGAGAGTGGAGCTGGGATTGATGGAGAGACGGTGTTAAAGAGAGGGGAGCTGGGATCGATAGACTGCGTGAAAGAGAGGGGAGCTGCTATTGATAGAGATTTTGTGTTAAAGAGAGGTGAGCTTGGATTGATAGACATTCTGTGTTAAAGAGAGGGGAGCTGGGATTGATAGCGAGACTGTGTTAAAGAGAGGGGAGCTGGGTTTGATAGAGAGACTGTGTTAAAGAGCGGGGCGCTGCGATTGATAAAGAGACTGTGTTTAAGAGAGGTGACCTGGGATTTAAAGAGAGACTGTGTTAAAGAGAGGGGTGTTTGGATTGATAGACTGTGTTAAAGAGAGGGGAGCTGGGATTGCTGGAGAGACTGTGTTAAAGAGAGGGGAACTGGGATTGATAGACTGTGTAAAGAGAGGGGAGCTGGGATTGATGGAGAGACTGTCTTAAAGAGAGGGGTGCTGGGAATGATCGAGAGATTGTGTGAAAGAGAGGGGAGGTGGGATTGATAGAGAGATTGTGTTAAAGAGAGGGAAGCTCGGATTGATAGACTGTTTAAAAGAGAGGGGAGCTGGGATTGATGGACAGACTGTGTTAAAGAGAGGTGAGCTGGGAGTGATAGAGAGACTGTGCTAAAGAGAGGGGAGCTCGGGATTGATAGAGAGACTGTGTTAAAGATAGGGGAACAGGGATTGATTGACTGTGTTAAAGAGAGGGGAGCTGGGATTGATAGAGAGTCTGTGTTAGAGAGGCGAGCTGGGAGTGATAGAGAGACTGTGTTAAAGAGAGGGGAGCTGGGATTGATAGAGAGACTGTGTTAAAGATAGGGGAGCTGGGATTGATAGAGAGACTGTGTTAAAGAGAGGGAATCTGGGATTGATAGAGAGGCTGTGTTAAAGAAAGGGGTGTTTGGATTGATAGAGAGACTTTGTTAAAGAGAGGGGAGCTTGGATCGATAGAAAGAATGTGTTAAAGAGAGGGGTGTTTAGATTGATAGAGAGACTGTGTTAAAGAGAATGGAGTTTAGATTGATAGAGAGACTGTGTTAAAGAGAAGGGAGCGGGGATTGATAGGGAGACTGTGTTAAAGAGTGGGGAGTTTAGATTGAAAGAGAGACTGTGTTAAAGAGAAGGGAGCTGGGATTGATAGAGAGAATGTGTTAAAGAGAGGGGAACAGGGATTGATAGACTGTGTTAAAGAGAGGGGAGCTGGGATTGATGGAGAGACTGTGTTAAAGAGAGGGGAGCTGGGATTGATGGAGAGACTGTGTTAAAGAGAGGGGAGTTGGGATTGATAGAGAGATTGTATTAAATAGAGGGGAGCTTGGGATTGATAGACTGTGTTAATGAGAGGGGAGCTGGGATTGATCAAGAGACTGTGTTGGAGAGGGGAGCTGGGATTGATAGAGAGACTGTGTTAAAGAGAGGTGAGCTGGGATTGATGGAGAGACTGTGTTAAAGAGAGTGGAGCTGGGATCGATAGAGAGACTGTGTTAAAGATAGGGGAGCTGGGATTGACAGAGAGACTGTGTTAAAGAGAGGGGAGCTGGGATTGATAGAGAGATTGTGTTAAAGAGAGGGGAGCTGGGATTTATAGAGACACTGTGTGAAAGGGAGGGGAGCTGGGATTGATAGAGAGACTGTGTGAAAGAGAGGGGAGGTGGGATTGATAGAGAGACTGTGTTAAAGAGAGGGGTGCTTGGGATTGATAAAATGTGTTAAAGAGAGGAGAGCTGGGATTGATAGAGAGACTATGTTAGAGAGGGGAGCTGGGATTGATAGAGAGAGTGTGTTAAAGAGAGGGGAGCTGGGATTGATAAGAGACTGTGCTAAAGAGAGGGGAGCTGGGATTGATAGAGACACTGTGTTAAAGAGAGTGGAGCTGGGATTGACAGAGAGACTGTGTTAAAGTGAACGTAGATGGGATTGATAGAGAGACTGATTTAAAGGTAGGGGAGCAGGGATAGATAGAGATACTGTGTTAAAGAGAGGGGAGCTGGGATTGACAGAGAGACTGTGTTAATGTGAAGGTAGATGGGATTGATAGAGAGACTGTGTTAAAGGGAGGGGAGCTGGGATTGATAGAGAGACTGTGTTAGAGAGGGGAGCTGCGATTGATAGAGAGACTGTGTTAGAGAGGGGAGCTGCGATTGATAGAGAGACTGTGTGAAAGAGAGAGGAGCTGGGATTGATAGATTGACTATGTTAAAGAGAGGGGAGCTGGGATTGATAGAGAGAGTGTGTTAATGAGAGGGGAACAGGGATTGATAGACTGTGTTAAAGAGAGGGGAGCTGGGATTGATAGAGAGACTGTGTTAAAGAGAGGTGAGCTTGGATTGATAGACATTCTGTGTTAAAGAGAGGGGAGCTGGGATTGATAGCGAGACTGTGTTAAAGAGAGGGGAGCTGGGTTTGATAGAGAGACTGTGTTAAAGAGCGGGGCGCTGCGATTGATAAAGAGACTGTGTTTAAGAGAGGTGACCTGGGATTTAAAGAGAGACTGTGTTAAAGAGAGGGGTGTTTGGATTGATAGACTGTGTTAAAGAGAGGGGAGCTGGGATTGCTGGAGAGACTGTGTTAAAGAGAGGGGAACTGGGATTGATAGACTGTGTAAAGAGAGGGGAGCTGGGATTGAAAGAGAGACTGTGTTAATGAGAGGGGATCAGGGATTGATAGACTGTGTTAAAGAGAGGGGAGCTGGGATTGATGGAGAGACTGTGTTAAAGAGAGTGGAACAAGGATCGATAGACTGTGTTAAAGAGAGGGGAGCTGGGATTGATGGAGAGACTCTGTGAAAGAGAGGGGAGTTGGGATTGATAGAGAGACTGTGTTAAAGAGAGGGGTGCTTGGGATTGATAGACTGTTTTAAAGAGAGGGGAGCTGGGATTGATAGAGAGACTGTGTTAGAGAGGGGAGCTGGGATTGATAGAGAGACTGTGTTAAAGAGAGGTGAGCTGGGAGTGATAGAGCGACTGTGTTAAAGAGAGGGGAGCTCGGGATTGATAGAGAGACTGTGTTAATGAGAGGGGAACAAGGATTGATTGATTGTGTTAAAGAGAGGGGAGCTGGAATTGATGGAGAGACTGTGTTAAAGAGACGGGAGCTGGGATTGATGGAGAGACTGTGTTAAAGAGAGGGGAACTGGGATTTATAGAGTGACTGTGTTAAAGAGAGGGCAGCTGGGATTGATAGAGAGACAGTGTTAAATAGAGGCGAACAGGGATTGATAGACTGTGTTAAAGAGAGGGGAGTTGGGATTGATGGAGATACTGTGTTAAAGAGAGTGGAGCTGGGATTGATGGAGAGACGGTGTTAAAGAGAGGGGAGCTGGGATCGATAGACTGCGTGAAAGAGAGGGGAGCTGCTATTGATAGAGATTTTGTGTTAAAGAGAGGTGAGCTTGGATTGATAGACATTCTGTGTTAAAGAGAGGGGAGCTGGGATTGATAGCGAGACTGTGTTAAAGAGAGGGGAGCTGGGTTTGATAGAGAGACTGTGTTAAAGAGCGGGGCGCTGCGATTGATAAAGAGACTGTGTTTAAGAGAGGTGACCTGGGATTTAAAGAGAGACTGTGTTAAAGAGAGGGGTGTTTGGATTGATAGACTGTGTTAAAGAGAGGGGAGCTGGGATTGCTGGAGAGACTGTGTTAAAGAGAGGGGAACTGGGATTGATAGACTGTGTAAAGAGAGGGGAGCTGGGATTGATGGAGAGACTGTCTTAAAGAGAGGGGTGCTGGGAATGATCGAGAGACTGTGTGAAAGAGAGGGGAGGTGGGATTGATAGAGAGATTGTGTTAAAGAGAGGGAAGCTCGGATTGATAGACTGTTTAAAAGAGAGGGGAGCTGGGATTGATGGACAGACTGTGTTAAAGAGAGGTGAGCTGGGAGTGATAGAGAGACTGTGCTAAAGAGAGGGGAGCTCGGGATTGATAGAGAGACTGTGTTAAAGATAGGGGAACAGGGATTGATTGACTGTGTTAAAGAGAGGGGAGCTGGGATTGATAGAGAGTCTGTGTTAGAGAGGCGAGCTGGGAGTGATAGAGAGACTGTGTTAAAGACAGGGGAGCTCGGGATTGATAGAGAGACTGTGTTAAAGAGAGGAGAACAGGGATTGATTGACTGTGTTATAGAGAGGGGAGCTCGGGATTGATAGAGAGACTGTGTTAAAGAGAGGGGAACAGGGATTGATTGATTGTGTTAAAGAGAGGGGAGCTGGGATTGAGAGAGAGACTGTCTTAAAGAGAGGTGAGGTGGGATTGATAAACATACTGTGTAAAAGAGAGGGGTGCTGGGATTGATAGGGAGACTGTGTTAAAGAGTGGGGTGTTGGGATTGATAGAGAGACTGTGTTAAAGAGAGGGGAGCTGGGATTGATAGAGAGACTGTGTTAAAGAGAGGGGAGCTGGGATTGACAGAGAGACTGTGTTTAAGTGAAGGTAGATGGGATTAATAGAGAGACTGTTTTAAAGATATGGGAGCAGAGATTGATAGAGATACTGTATTAATGTGAAGGTAGATGGGATTGAAAGAGATACTGTGTTAAAGGGAGGGGAGCTGGGATTGATAGAGAGACTGTGTTAGAGAGGGGAGCTGCGATTGATAGAGAGACTGTGTTAGAGAGGGGAGCTGCGATTGATAGAGAGACTGTGTGAAAGAGAGGGGAGCTGGGATTGATAGATTGACTATGTTAAAGAGAGGGGAGCTGGGATTGATAGAGAGACTGTGTTAATGAGAGGGGAACAGGGATTGATAGACTGTGTTAAAGAGAGGGGAGTTGGGATTGATGGAGAGATGTGTTAAAGAGCGGGGAGCTGGGATTGATGGAGAGACTGTGTGAAAGAGAGGGGAGGTGGGATTGATAGAGAGACTGTGTTAAAGAGAAGGGTGCTTGGGATTGATAGACTGTTTTAAAGAGAGGGGAGCTGGGATTGATAGAGAGACTGTGTTAGAGAGGGGAGTTGGGATTGATAAAGAGACTGTGTTAAAGAGAGGTGAGCTGGGAGTGATAGAGCGACTGTGTTAAAGAGAGGGGAGCTCGGGATTGATAGAGAGACTGTGTTAAAGAGAGGGGAACAAGGATTGATTGATTGTGTTAAAGAGAGGGGAGCTGGAATTGATGGAGATACTTTGTTAAAGAGACGGGAGCTGGGATTGATGGAGAGACTGTGTTCAAGAGAGGGGAGCTGGGATTGATGGAGAGACTGTGTTAAAGAGAGGGGAACTGAGATTGATAGAGTGAATGTGTTAAAGAGAGGGGAGCTGGGATTGATAGAGAGACTGCGTTAAATAGAGGGGAACTGGGATTGATAGACTGTGTTAAAGAGAGGGGAGTTGGGATTGATGGAGATACTGTATTAAAGAGAGTGGAGCTGGGATTGATGGAGAGACGGTGTTAAAGAGAGGGGAGCTGGGATCGATAGACTGTGTGAAAGAGAGGGGAGCTGCTATTGATAGAGAGACTGTGTTAAAGAGAGGTGAGCTTGGATTGATAGACATTCTGTGTTAAAGAGAGGGGAGCTGGGATTGATACCGAGGCTGTGTTCAAGTGAGGGGAGTTGGGATTGATAGAGAGACTGTGTTAGAGAGGGGTGCTGGGTTTGATAGAGAGACTGTGTTAAAGAGAGGGGAGCTGTGATTGATAGAGAGACTGTGTTAAAGAGAGGGGTGTTTGGATTGATAGAGAGACTTTGTTAAGGAGAGGTGAGATGGGATCGATGGAGAGACTGTGTTAAAGAGAGGGGAGCTGGGATAATAGAGAGACTGTGTTAAAGAGATGTGAGCTGGGATTGATAGAGAGACTGTGTTAAAGAGAGGGGAACAGGGATTGATAGACTGTGTTAAAGAGAGGGGTGCTGGGATTGCTGGAGAGACTGTGTTAAAGAGAGGGGAACTGGGATTGATAGACTGTGTTAAAGAGAGGGGAGCGGGGATTGATGCAGAGACTGTCTTAAAGAGAGGGGAGCTGGGAATGATGGAGAGACTGTGTGAAAGAGAGGGGAGGTGGGATTGATAGAGAGACTGTGTTAAAGAGAGGGATGCTGGGATTGATAGACTGTTTAAAAGAGAGGGGAGCTGGGATTGATGGACAGACTGTGTTAAAGAGAGGTGAGCTGGGAGTGATAGAGAGACTGTGCTAAAGATAGGGGAGCTCGGGATTGATAGAGAGACTGTGTTAAAGATAGGGGAGCTTGGGATTGATAGACGGTGTTAAATAGAGGGAAGCTGGGATTGAAATAGAGACTGTGTAAGAGAGGGGAGCTGGGATTGATAGAGAGACTGTGTTAAAGAGAGGGGAGCTGGGATTGATAGAGAGACTGTGTTAAAGATAGGGGAGCTGGGATTGATAGAGAGACTGTGTTAAAGAGAGGGAATCTGGGATTGATAGAGAGGCTGTGTTAAAGAAAGGGGTGTTTGGATTGATAGAGAGACTTTGTTAAAGAGAGGGGAGCTGGGATCGATAGAAAGAATGTGTTAAAGAGAGGGGAGTTTAGATTGATAGAGAGACTGTGTTAAAGAGAATGGAGTTTAGATTGATAGAGAGACTGTGTTAAAGAGAAGGGAGCGGGGATTGATAGGGAGACTGTGTTAAAGAGTGGGGAGTTTAGATTGAAAGAGAGACTGTGTTAAAGAGAAGGGAGCTGGGATTGATAGAGAGAATGTGTTAAAGAGAGGGGAACAGGGATTGATAGACTGTGTTAAAGAGAGGGGAGCTGGGATTGATGGAGAGACTGTGTTAAAGAGAGGGGAGCTGGGATTGATGGAGAGACTGTGTTAAAGAGAGGGGAGTTGGGATTGATAGAGAGATTGTATTAAATAGAGGGGAGCTTGGGATTGATAGACTGTGTTAATGAGAGGGGAGCTGGGATTGATCAAGAGACTGTGTTGGAGAGGGGAGCTGGGATTGATAGAGAGACTGTGTTAAAGAGAGGTGAGCTGGGATTGATGGAGAGACTGTGTTAAAGAGAGTGGAGCTGGGATCGATAGAGAGACTGTGTTAAAGATAGGGGAGCTGGGATTGACAGAGAGACTGTGTTAAAGAGAGGGGAGCTGGGATTGATAGAGAGATTGTGTTAAAGAGAGGGGAGCTGGGATTTATAGAGACACTGTGTGAAAGGGAGGGGAGCTGGGATTGATAGAGAGACTGTGTGAAAGAGAGGGGAGGTGGGATTGATAGAGAGACTGTGTTAAAGAGAGGGGTGCTTGGGATTGATAAAATGTGTTAAAGAGAGGAGAGCTGGGATTGATAGAGAGACTATGTTAGAGAGGGGAGCTGGGATTGATAGAGAGAGTGTGTTAAAGAGAGGGGAGCTGGGATTGATAAGAGACTGTGCTAAAGAGAGGGGAGCTGGGATTGATAGAGACACTGTGTTAAAGAGAGTGGAGCTGGGATTGACAGAGAGACTGTGTTAAAGTGAACGTAGATGGGATTGATAGAGAGACTGATTTAAAGGTAGGGGAGCAGGGATAGATAGAGATACTGTGTTAAAGAGAGGGGAGCTGGGATTGACAGAGAGACTGTGTTAATGTGAAGGTAGATGGGATTGATAGAGAGACTGTGTTAAAGGGAGGGGAGCTGGGATTGATAGAGAGACTGTGTTAGAGAGGGGAGCTGCGATTGATAGAGAGACTGTGTTAGAGAGGGGAGCTGCGATTGATAGAGAGACTGTGTGAAAGAGAGAGGAGCTGGGATTGATAGATTGACTATGTTAAAGAGAGGGGAGCTGGGATTGATAGAGAGAGTGTGTTAATGAGAGGGGAACAGGGATTGATAGACTGTGTTAAAGAGAGGGGAGCTGGGATTGTTAGAGAGACTGTGTTAAAGAGAGTGGAACAAGGATCGATAGACTGTGTTAAAGAGAGGGGAGCTGGGATTGAAAGAGAGACTGTGTTAATGAGAGGGGATCAGGGATTGATAGACTGTGTTAAAGAGAGGGGAGCTGGGATTGATGGAGAGACTGTGTTAAAGAGAGTGGAACAAGGATCGATAGACTGTGTTAAAGAGAGGGGAGCTGGGATTGATGGAGAGACTGTGTGAAAGAGAGGGGAGTTGGGATTGATAGAGAGACTGTGTTAAAGAGAGGGGTGCTTGGGATTGATAGACTGTTTTAAAGAGAGGGGAGCTGGGATTGATAGAGAGACTGTGTTAAAGAGAGGTGAGCTGGGAGTGATAGAGCGACTGTGTTAAAGAGAGGGGAGCTCGGGATTGATAGAGAGACTGTGTTAATGAGAGGGGAGATGGGATTGATAGAGAGACTGTGTTAAAGATAGGGCAGCTGGGATTGGAAGAGAGACTGTGTTAAAGAGAGGGAATCTGGGATTGATAGAGAGACTGTGTTAAAGAAAGGGGAGCTGAGATTGATAGAGAGTCTGTGTTAAAGAGAGGGGAGCTGGGATCGATAGAAAGAATGTGTTAAAGAGAGTGGAGTTTAGATTGATAGAGAGACTGTGTTAAAGAGAATGGAGTTTAGATTCATAGAGAGACTGTGTTAAAGAGAAGGGAGCTGGGATTGATAGGGAGACTGTGTTAAAGAGAGGGGAGTTTAGATTGAAAGAGAGACTGTGTTAAAGAGAAGGGAGCTGGGATTGATAGAGAGAATGTGTTAAAGAGAGGGGAACAGGGACTGATAGATGTGTTAAAGAGAGGGGAGCTGGGATTGATGGAGAGACTGTGTTAAAGAGAGGGGAGCAAGGATTGATGGAGAGACTGTGTTAAAGAGAGGGGAGTTGGGATTGATAGAGAGACTGTGTTAAATAGAGGGGAGCTTGGGATTGATAGACTGTGTTAATGAGAGGGGAGCTGGGATTGATCTAGAGACTGTGTTGGAGAGGGGAGCTGGGATTGATAGAGAGACTGTGTTAAAGAGAGGGGAGCTGGGATTGATGGAGAGACTGTGTTAAAGAGAGTGGAGCTGGGATCGATAGAGAGACTGTGTTAAAGATAGGGGAGCTGGGATTGACAGAGAGACTGTGTTAAAGAGAGGGGAGCTGGGATTGATAGAGAGACTGTGTTAAAGAGAGGGGAGCAGGGATTTATAGAGACACTGTGTGAAAGGGAGGGGAGCTGGGATTGATAGAGAGACTGTGTGAAAGAGAGGGGAGGTGGGATTGATAGAGAGACTGTGTTAAAGAGAGGGGTGCTTGGGATTGATAAACTGTGTTAAAGAGAGGAGAGCTGGGATTGATAGAGAGACTATGTTAGAGAGGGGAGCTGGGATTGATAGAGAGAGTGTGTTAAAGAGAGGGGAGCTGGGATCGATAGAGAGACTGTGTTAAAGAGAGGTGAGCTGGGAGTGATAGAGGGACTGTGTTAAAGATAGGGGAACAGGGATTGATTGACTGTTTTAAAGAGAGGGGAGCTGGGATTGATGGAGAGACTGTGTTAAAGAGAGGGTAGCTGGGATTGATAGAGAGACTGTGTTAAAGAGAGGGGAGCTGGGATTGATTGAGATACTGTGTTAAAGAGAGGGGAGCTGGGATTGACAGAGAGACTGTGTTATAGTGAAGGTAGATGGGATTGATAGAGAGACTGTGTTAAAGGGAGGGGAGCTGGGATTGATAGAGAGACTGTGTTAGAGAGGGGAGCTGCGATTGATAGAGAGACTGTGTTAGAGAGTGGAGCTGCGATTGAGAGAGAGACTGTGTGAAAGAGAGGGGAGCTGGGATTGATAGATTGACTCTGTTAAAGAGAGGGGAGCTGGGATTGATAGAGAGACTGTGTTAATGAGAGGGGAACAGGGATTGATAGACTGTGATAAAGAGAGGGGAGCTGGAATTGATGCAGAGACTGTGTTAAATAGAGTGGAACAGGGATTGATAGACTGTGTTAAAGTGAGGGGAGTTGGGATTGATGGAGAGACTGTGTTAAAGAGCGGGGAGCTGGGATTGATGGATCGACTGTGTGAAAGTGAGGGGAGGTGGGATTGATAGAGAGACTGTGTTAAAGAGAGGGGTGCTTGGGATTGATAGACTGTTTTAAAGATAGGGGAGCTGGGATTGATAGAGAGAATGTGTAAGAGAGGGGAGCTGGGATTTATAGAGTTACTGTGTTAAAGAGAGGGGAGCTGGGTTTGATAGAGAGACTGTGTTCAAGAGAGGGGAGCTGGGTTTGATGGAGAGACTGTGTTAAAGAGAGAGGCGCTGGGATTTATAGAGTGACTGTGGTAAAGAGAGGGGAGCTGGGATTGATGGAGAGAATGTGTGAAAGAGAGGGGAGGTGGGATTGATAGAGAGACTGTGTTAAAGAGAGGGGTTCTTGGGATTGATAGACTGTTTTAAAGAGAGGGGAACTGGGACTGATAGAGAGACTGTGTTCGAGATGGGAGCTGGGATTGATAGAGAGACTGTGTTAAAGAGAGGGGAGCTCGGGATTGATAGAGAGACTGTGTTAAAGAGAGGGGTACAGGGATTGATTGACTGTGTTAAAGAGAGGGGAGCTGGGATTGATGGAGAGACTGTGTAAAAGAAAGGGGAGCTGGTATTGATGGAGAGACTGTGTTCAAGAGAGGGGAGCTGGGATTGATGGAGAGACTGTGTTAAAGAGAGGGGAGCTGACATTTATAGAGAGACTGTGTTAAAGAGAGGGGAGCTGGGATTGATAGAGAGACTGGGTTAAATAGAGGGGAGCTTGGGATTGATAGATTGTGTTAAATAGAGGGGAGCTGGGATTGAAATAGAGACTGTGTTAGAGAGGGGAGCTGGGATTGATAGAGAGACTGTGTTAAAGAGAGGGGAGCAGGGATTGACAGAGAGACTGTGTTAAAGAGAGGGGAGTTTAGATTGATAGGCACACTGTGTTAAAGAGAGGGGAGTTCAGATTGATAGAGAGAATGTGTTAAAGAGAAGGGAGTTTTGTTTGATAGAGAGACCGTGTTAAAGAGAGGGGAACAGGGATTGATAGACTTTGTTGAAGAGAGGGGAGCTGGGATTGATGGAGATACTATGTTAAAGAGAGGGGAGCTGGGATTGATGGAGAGACTGTGTTAAAGAGAGGGGAGCAGGGATTGATAGACTGTGTGAAAGAGAGGGGAGCTGGGATTGATAGAGAGACAGTGTTAAATAGAGGCGTGCTTGGGATTGATGGACTGTGTTAAAGAGAGGGGAGCTGGGATTAATAGAGAGACTGTGTTGGAGAGGGGAGCTGGGATTGATAGAGAGACTGTGTTAAAGAGAGGGGAGCTGCGATTGATAGAGAGACTGTGTGAAAGAGAGGGGAGCTGGGATTGATAGATTGACTATGTTAAAGAGAGGGGAGCTGGGATTGGTAGAGAGACTGTGTTAAAGAGAGGGGAACAGGGATTGATAGACTGTGTTAAAGAGAGTGGAACAGGGATTGATAGACTGTGTTAAAGTGAGGGGAGTTGGGATTGATGGAGAGACTGTGTTAAAGAGCGGGGAGCTGGGATTGATGGAGAGAATGTGTGAAAGAGATGGGAGGTGGGATTGATAGAGAGACTGTGATAAAGAGAGGGGTGCTTGGGAATGATAGACTGTTTTAAAGAGAGGGGAGCTGGGATTGATAGAGAGACTGTGTAAGAGAGGGGAGCTGGGATTGATAGAGAGACTGTGTTAAAGAGAGGTGAGCTGGGAGTGATACAGAGGCTGTGTTAAAGAGAGGGGAGCTCGGGATTGATAGAGAGACTGTGTTCAAGAGATGGGAGCTGGGATTGATGGAGCGACTGTGTTAAAGAGAGGGGAGCTGGGATTTATAGAGTGACTGTGTTAAAGAGAGGGGAGCTGGGATTGATGGAGAGAATGTGTTAAAGAGAGGGGAGCTGACATTGATGGAGAGACTGTGTTCAAGAGATGGGAGCTGGGATTGATGGAGAGACTGTGTTAAAGAGAGGGGAGCTGGGATTTATAGAGTGACTGTGTTAAAGAGAGGGGAGCTGGGATTGATGGAGAGAATGTGTGAAAGAGAGGGGAGTAGGATTGATTGAGAGACTGTGTTAAAGAGAGGGGAGCAGGGATTGATGGAGAGAATGTGTGAAAGAGAGGGGAGGTAGGATTGATAGAGAGACTGTGTTAAAGAGAGGGGTGCTTGGGATTGATTGACTGTGTTAAAGAGAGGGGAGCTAGGATTGATGGAGAGACTGTGTTCAAGAGAGGGGAGCTGGGATTGATGGAGAGACTGTGTTAAAGAGAGGGGAGCTGAGATTTATAGAGAGACTGTGTTAAAGAGAGGGGAGCTGGGATTGATAGAGAGACTGTGTTAAATAGAGCGCAGCTTGGGATTGATAGATTGTGTTAAATAGAGGGGAGCTGGGATTGAAATAGAGACTATGTTAGAGAGGGGAGCTGGGATTGATAGAGAGACTGTGTTAAAGTTAGGGGAGCTGGGATTGATAGAGAGACTGTGTGAAAGAGAGGGGAGATGGGATTGATAGAGAGACTGTGTTAAAGAAAGGGGAGCTGGGATTGATAGAGAGACTGTGTTAAAGAGAGGGGAGCTGGGATTGATAGAGAGACTGTGTGAAAGAGAGGGGAGCTGGGATTGATAGATTGACTATGTTAAAGAGAGGGGAGCTGGGATTGGTAGAGAGACTGTGTTAAAGAGAGGGGAACAGGGATTGATAGACTGTGTTAAAGAGAGTGGAACAGGGATTGATAGACTGTGTTAAAGTGAGGGGAGTTGGGATTGATGGAGAGACTGTGTTAAAGAGCGGGGAGCTGGGATTGATGGAGAGAATGTGTGAAAGAGATGGGAGGTGGGATTGATAGAGAGACTGTGATAAAGAGAGGGGTGCTTGGGAATGATAGACTGTTTTAAAGAGAGGGGAGCTGGGATTGATAGAGAGACTGTGTAAGAGAGGGGAGCTGGGATTGATAGAGAGACTGTGTTAAAGAGAGGTGAGCTGGGAGTGATACAGAGGCTGTGTTAAAGAGAGGGGAGCTCGGGATTGATAGAGAGACTGTGTTCAAGAGATGGGAGCTGGGATTGATGGAGAGACTGTGTTAAAGAGAGGGGAGCTGGGATTTATAGAGTGACTGTGTTAAAGAGAGGGGAGCTGGGATTGATGGAGAGAATGTGTTAAAGAGAGGGGAGCTGACATTGATGGAGAGACTGTGTTCAAGAGATGGGAGCTGGGATTGATGGAGAGACTGTGTTAAAGAGAGGGGAGCTGGGATTTATAGAGTGACTGTGTTAAAGAGAGGGGAGCTGGGATTGATGGAGAGAATGTGTGAAAGAGAGGGGAGTAGGATTGATTGAGAGACTGTGTTAAAGAGAGGGGAGCAGGGATTGATGGAGAGAATGTGTGAAAGAGAGGGGAGGTAGGATTGATAGAGAGACTGTGTTAAAGAGAGGGGTGCTTGGGATTGATTGACTGTGTTAAAGAGAGGGGAGCTAGGATTGATGGAGAGACTGTGTTCAAGAGAGGGGAGCTCGGATTGATGGAGAGACTGTGTTAAAGAGAGGGGAGCTGAGATTTATAGAGAGACTGTGTTAAAGAGAGGGGAGCTGGGATTGATAGAGAGACTGTGTTAAATAGAGCGCAGCTTGGGATTGATAGATTGTGTTAAATAGAGGGGAGCTGGGATTGAAATAGAGACTATGTCAGAGAGGGGAGCTGGGATTGATAGAGAGACTGTGTTAAAGTTAGGGGAGCTGGGATTGATAGAGAGACTGTGTGAAAGAGAGGGGAGATGGGATTGATAGAGAGACTGTGTTAAAGAAAGGGGAGCTGGGATTGATAGAGAGACTGTGTTAAAGAGAGGGGAGCTGGGATTGATAGAGAGACTGTGTAAAAGAAAGGGGAGCTGGGATTGATAGAGAGACTGTGTTAAAGAGAGGGGTGTTTGGATTGATAGAGAGACTTTGTTAAAGAGAGGGGAGCAGGGATCGATCGAGAGACTGTGTTAAAGAGAGGGGAGCTGGGATTGATAGAGAAACTGTGTTAAAGAAAGGTGAGCTGGGATTGACAGAGAGACTGTGTAAAAGAGAGGGCAGTTTAGATTGATAGAGAGACTGTGTAAAAGAGAAGGGAGTTTAGTTTGATAGAGAGACTGTGTTAAAGAGAAGGGAGCTGGGATTGATGGAGTGACTGTGTTAAAGACAGGGGATTTTAGATTGATAGAGAGACTGTGTTAAAGAGAAGGGAGCTGGGATTGATAGAGAGACTGTGTTAAAGAGAGGGGAGCTGGGATTGATGGAGAGACTGTGTTAAAGAGAGGGTAGCTGGGATTGATAGACTGTGTGAAAGAGAGGGGAGGTGGGATTGATAGAGAGACTGTGTTAAATTGAGGCGTGCTTGGGAGTGATAGACTGTGTTAAAGAGAGGGGAGCTGGGATTGATAGACTATGTTGGAGAGGGGAGCTGGGATTGATAGAGAGACTGTGTTAAAGAGAGGGGAGCTGGGATTGATGGAGAGACTGTGATAAAGAGAGTGGTGCTGGGATCGATAGACAGACTGTGTTAAAGATAGTGAGCTGGGATTGATAGAGAGACTGTGTAAAACAGAGGGGAGCTGGGATTGATAGAGAGACTGTGTGAAAGAGAGGGGAGCTGGGATTGATAGAGAGACTGTGTTAAAGAGAGGTGAGCTGGGATTGATAGACATACTGTGTTAAAGAGAGGGGAGCTGGGATTTATAGGGAGACTGTGTTCAAGAGAGGGGAGTTGGGATTGATAGAGAGACTGTGTTAAAGAGAGGGGAGCTGGGATTAATAGAGAGACTGTTTTAAAGAGAGGGGAGTTGTGATTGATAGACTATGTTAAAGAGAGGGGAGCTGGGATTGATGGAGAGTCTGTGTTAGAGAGGGGAGCTGCGATTGATACAGAGACAATGTTAATGAGAGGGGAGCTGGGATTGATAGAGAGACTGTGTTAAAGAGAGGGGAACAGGGATTGATAGACTGTGTTAAAGAGAGGGGAGCTGGGATTGATGGAGAGACTGTGTTAAAGAGAGGGGAGCTGGGATTGATGGAGAGATTGTGTTAAAGAGAGGTGAGCTGGGATTGATAGAGAGACTGTGTGAAAGAGAGGGGAGGTGGGATTGATAGAGGGACTGTGTTAAAGAGAGGGGTGCTTGGGATTGATAGACTGTGTTAAAGAGAGGGGATCTGGGATCGATAGAGAGACTGTGTTAAAGAGAGGTGAGCTGGGAGTGATAGAAAGACTGTGTTAAAGAGAGGGGAGCTGGGATTGTTGGAGAGACTGTGTTAAAGAGAGGGGAGCTGGGATTGATGGAGAGACTGTGTTAAAGAGAGGGGAGCTGGGATTGATAGAGAGACTGTGTTAAATAGAGGGGAGCTTGGGATTGATAGACTTAAATAGAGGGGATCTGCGATTGAAATAGAGACAGTGTTAGAGAGGGGAGCTGGGATTGATAGAGCGACTGTGTTAAATAAAGGGGAGCTGGGATCGAAAGAGAGACTGTGTTAAAGATAGGGGATCTTGGATTGATAGATAGATTGTTTTAAAGAGAGGGGAGCTGGGATTGATAGACAGTCTGTGTTAAAGAGAGGGGAGCTGGGATTGATTGAGAGAATGTGTTAAAGAAAGGGGAGCTGGGATTGATAGAGAGACTTTGTTAAAGAGAGGGGTGTTTGGATTGATAGAGAGACTTTGTTAAAGAGAGGGCAGTTGGGATCGATAGAGAGACGGTGTAAAAGAGAGGGGAGCTGGGATTTATAGAGAGACTGAGTTAAAGAGAGGTGAGCTGGGATTGACAGATAGACTGTGTTAAAGAGAGGGGAGTTTAGATTGATAGAGAGACTGTGTTAAAGAGAAGGGAGTTTAGATTGTTAAAGAGACTGTGTTAAAGAGAAGGGAGCTGGGATTGATAGAGAGACTGTTAAAGAGAGGGGAGTTTACATTGATAGAGAGACTTAGTTAAAGAGAAGGGAGCTGGGATTGATAGAGAGATGGTGTTAAATAGAGGGGAGCTGGGATTGATGGAGAGAATGTGTGAAAGAGAGGGGAGGTGGGATTGATAGAGAGACTGTGTTAAAGAGAGGGGTGCTTGGGATTGATAGACTGTTTTAAAGAGAGGGGAGCTGGGATTGATAGAGAGACTGTGTTAAAGAGAGATGAGCTGGGAGTGATAGAGACACTGTGTAAAAGAGAGGGGAGCTCGGGATTGATAGAGAGACTGTGTTAAAGAGAGGGGTACAGGGATTGATTGACTGTGTTAAAGAGAGGGGAGCTGGGATTGATGGAGAGACTGTGTTAAAGAGAGGGGAGCTGGTATTGATGGAGAGACTGCGTTCAAGAGAGGGGAGCTGGGATTGATGGAGAGACTGTGTTAAAGAGAGGGGAGCTGACATTTATAGAGAGACTGTGTTAAAGAGAGGGGAGCTGGGATTGATAGAGAGACTTTGTTAAATAGAGGGGAGCTTGGGATTGATAGATTGTGTTAAATAGAGGGGAGCTGGGATTGAAATAGAGACTGTGTTAGAGAGGGGAGATGGGATTGATAGAGAGACTGTGTTAAAGAGAGGGGAGCTGGGATTGATAGAGAGACTGTGTTAAAGAGAGGGGAGCTGGGATTGATAGAGAGACTGTGTTAAAGAAAGGGGAGCTGGGATTGATAGAGAGACTGTGTTAAAGAGAGGGGTGTTTGGATTGATAGAGAGACTTTGTTAAAGAGAGGGGAGCTGGGATCGATCGAGAGACTGTGTTAAAGAGAGGGGAGCTGGGATTGATAGAGAGACTGTGTTAAAGAGAGGGGAGTTTAGATTGATAGACAGACTGTGTTAAAGAGAGGGGAGTTTAGATTGATAGAGAGAATGTGTTAAAGAGAAGGGAGTTTAGTTTGATAGAGAGACTGTGTTAAAGAGAAGGGAGCTGGGATTGATAGAGAGACTCTGTTAAAGAGAGGGGAACAGGGATTGATAGACTTTGTTAAAGAGAGGGGAGCTGGGATTGATGGAGAGACTGTGTTAAAGAAAGGGGAGCTGGGATTGATAGACTGTGTGAAAGAGAGGGAGGCTGGGATTGAGAGAGAGACTGTGTTAAATAGAGGCGTGCTTGGGATTGATAGACTGTGTTAAAGAGAGGGGAGCTGGGATTGATAGAGAGACTGTGTTGGAGAGGGGAGCTGGGATTCATAGAGAGACTGTGTTAAAGAGAAGGGAGCTGCGATTGATAGAGAGACTGTGTGAAAGAGGGGGGGGCTGGGATTGATAGATTGACTATGTTAAAGAGAGGGGAGCTGGGATTGATAGAGAGACTGTGTTAAAGAGAGGGGAACAGGGATTGATAGACTGTGTTAAAGAGAGGGGAGCTGGAATTGATGGAGAGACTGTGTTAAATAGAGTGGAACAGGGATTGATAGACTGTGTTAAAGTGAGGGGAGTTGGGATTGATGGAGAGACTGTGTTAAACAGCGGGGAGCTGGGATTGATGGAGAGACTGTGTTAGAGAGGGCAGCTGGGATTGATAGAGAGACTGTGTTAAAGAGAGGTGAGCTGGGATTGATACAGAGGCTGTGTTAAAGAGAGGGGAGCTCGGGATTGATAGAGAGACTGTGTTAAAGAGGGGGGAACAGGGATTGATTGACTGTGTTAAAGAGAGGGGATCTGGAATTGATGGAGAGACTGTGTTAAAGAGAGCGGAGCTGGGATTGATGGAGAGACTGTGTTCAAGAGAGGGGAGCTGGGATTGACGGAGAGACTGTGTTAAAGAGAGGGGAGTTGGGATTGATGGAGAGACTGTGTTAAAGAGCGGGGAGCTGGGATTGATGGAGAGAATGTGTGAAAGAGAGGGGAGGTAGGATTGATAGAGGGACTGTGTTAAAGAGATGGGTGCTTGGGATTGATAGACTGTTTCAAAGAGAGGGGAGCTGGGATTGATGGAGAGACTGTGTTCGAGATGGGAGCTGGGATTGATAGAGAGACTGTGTTAAACAGAGGTGAGCTGGGAGTGATAGAGAGACTGTGTTAAAGAGAGGGGATCACGGGATTGATAGAGAGACTGTGTTAAAGACAGGGGTACAGGGATTGATTGACTGTGTTAAAGAGAGGGGAACTGGGATTGATGGAGAGACTGTGTTCAAGAGAGGGGAGCTGGGATTGATGGAGAGACTGTGTTAAAGAGAGGGGAGCTGAGATTTATAGAGAGACTGTGTTAAAGAGAGGGGAGCTGGGATTGATAGAGAGACTGTGTTAAATAGAGGGGAGCTTGGGATTGATAGATTGTGTTCAATAGAGGGGAGCCGGCATTGAAATAGAGACTGTGTTAGAGAGGGGAGCAGGGATTGATAGAGAGACTGGGTTAAAGATAGGGGAGCTGGGATTGATAGAGAGACTGTGTTATAGAAAGGGGAGCTGGGATTGAAAGAGAGACTGTGTTAAAGAGAGGGGTGTTTGGATTGATAGAGAGACTTTGTTAAAGAGAGGGGAGCTGGGATCGATCTAGAGACTGTGTTAAAGAGAGGGCAGCTGGAATTGATAGAGAGACTGAGTTAAAGAGAGGGCAGGTAGGGTTGATAGAGAGACTGTGTTAAAGAGAGGGGAGCTGGGATTGATAGAGCGATTGTGTTAAATAGAGGGGAGCTGGGATTGATAGAGATGCTGTGTTAAAGAGAGGGCTGCTCGGATTGATAGAGAGACTGTGTTAAAGAGAGGGGAGCTGGGATAGATAGAGAGACTGTGTTAAAGAGATGGGAGCTGGGATTGATAGAGAGTCTCTGTTTATGAGAGGGGTGCTGGGATTGATAGAGAGACTGTGTTAAAGAGATGGGAGCTGGGATTGATAGAGAGACTGTGTTAAAGAGATGGGAGCTGGGATTGATAGAGAGACTGTGTGAAAGTGAGGGGAGCTGGGATCGATAGAGAGACTGTGTTTAGGAGAGGGGAGCTGGGATTGATAGAGAGAATGTCTTAAAGAGAGGTGAGCTGTGATCGATAGAGAGACTGTGTTATAAAGAGGGAAACTGGGATTGATAGAGAGACTGTGTTAAAGTGAGGGGAGCTGGGATTGATAGAGAGGCTGTGTGAAAGAGAGGGGAGCTGGGATTGATAGAGAGACTGTGTGGAAGAGAGGGGAGATGGGATTGATAGAGAGACTGTGTTAAAGAGAGGGGAGCTGGGATTGATAGTCTGTGTGAAAGAGAGGGGAGCTGGGATCGATAGAGAGACTGTGTTAAACAGGGGGGAGCTGGGATTGATGGAGAGACTGTGTAAAAGAGAGGGGAGCTGGGATTGATAGAGACACTGTTTAAAAGAGAGGGCAGCTGGGATTGATAGAGAGACAGTGTAAAAGAGAGGAGAGGTGGGATTGATAGAGAGTCTGTGTTAAAGAGAGGTGAGCTGGGATTGATAGAGAGACTGTGTTAAAGAGAGGGCAGCTGGAATTGATAGAGAGACTGTGTTAAAGCGAGGGCACGTAGGGTTGATAGAGAGACTGTGTTAAAGAGAGGGGAGCTGGGATTGATAGAGCGACTGTGTTAAATAGAGGGGAGCTGGGATTGATAGAGAGACTGTGTTAAAGAGAGGGCAGCTCGGATTGATAGAGAGACTGTGTTAAAGAGTGGGGAGCTGGGATAGATAGAGAGACTGTGTTTATGAGAGGGGTGCTGGGATTGATAGAGAGACTGTGTTAAAGAGATGGGAGCTGGGATTGATAGAGAGACTGTGTTTAAGAAAGGGGTTCTGGGATTGATAGAGAGATTGTGTTAAAGAGAGGGGAGCTGGGATTGATAGAGAGATGGTGTGAAAGAGAGGGGAGCTGGGATTGATAGAGAGACTGTGTTAAAGAGAGGGGAGCTGGGATTGATAGAGAGACAGTGTTAAAGAGATGGGAGCTGGGATTGATAGAGAGACTGTGTTAAAGAGAGGGGAGCTGGGATTGATAGAGAGACTGTGTTAAAGATCGGGGAGCTGGGATTAATCGAGAGACTGTGTGAAAGAGAGTGGAGCTGGGATTGATATAGAGACTGTGTTAAAGAGAGGGGAGCTGGGATTGATAGAGAGACCGTGTTAAAGAGCGGGGAGCTGAGATTGATGGAGAGACTGTGTTAAAGATCGGGGAGCTGGGATTAATCGAGAGACTGTGTGAAAGAGAGTGGAGCTGGGATTGATAGAGAGACTGTATTAAAGAGAGGGGAGCTGGGATCGATAGAGAGACTGTGTTAAAGAGAGGTGAGCTGGCATTGATAGAGAGAATGTGTAAAAGAGAGGGGAGCTGCGATTGATAGTGAGAATGTGTTAAAGAGAGGGGAGCCGGGATCGATAGAGTGACTGTGTTAAAAAGAGGGAAATTGGGATTGATAGAGAGACTGTGTTAAAGAGAGGGAGCTGGATTGATAGAGAGACTGTGTTAAAGAGAGGTGAGCTGGGATTGATTGAGAGACTGTGTGAAAGAGAGGGCGCTGGGATTGATAGAGAGAATGTGTAAAAGAGAGGGGAGCTGGGATTGATAGAGAGAATGTGTAAAAGAGAGGGGAGCTGGGATTGATAGAGAGAATGTGTAAAAGAGAGGGGTGCTGGGATTGATAGAGAGACTGTGTGAAATAGAGGGATTCGGGGATTGATAGAGAGACTGTGTTAAAGAGAGGGGAGCTGGGATTGATGGAGAGACTGTGTTAAAGAGAGGGGTGCTGGGATCGATAGAGAGACTGTGTTTCAGAGAGGGGGGCTGGGATTGATAGAGAGACTGTGTTAAAGAGAGGGGAGCTGGGATTGATAGTGAGACTGTGTTAAAGAGAGGAGAACTGGGATTGATAGAGAGACTGTTTTAAAGAGATGGTAGCTGGGATAGATAGAGAGAATTTGTGAACGAGAGGGGACCTGGGATTGATAGAGAGACTGTGTTAAAGAGATGGGAGCTGGGATTGATAGAGAGACTGTGTTAAAGAGAGGGGTGCTGGGAACGATAGAGAGACTGTGTTAAAGAGAGGGGGGCTGGCATTGATAGAGAGACTGTGTTAAAGAGAGAGGAACTGGGATTGATAGAGAGACTGTGTTAAAGAGAGATGAACTGGGATTGATAGAGAGACTGTTTTAAAGAGATGGGAGCTGGGATAGATAGAGAGACTTTGTGAACGAGAGAGGAACTGGGATTGATAGAGAGACTGTGTTAAAGAGAGGGGAGCTGGGATTGATAGACTGTGTGAAATAGAGGGGAGCTGGGATTGATAGAGAGACTGTGTGAAAAGGAGGGGAGCTGGGATCGATCGAGAGACAGTGTTTAAGGGAGGGGAGCTGGGATTGATAGAGAGACTGTGTGAAAGTGAGGGGATTTGCGATCGATACAGAGACTGTGTTAAAATGAGGGAAACTGGGATTGATAGAGAGACTGTGTTAAAGTGAGGGGAGCTGGGATTGATAGAGTGACTGTGTTAAAGAGAGGGGAGCTGGGATTGATAGAGAGACTGTGTTAAAGAGAGGGGAGCTGCGATTGCTAGAGAGATTGTGTTAAAGAGAGGGAAGCTGGGATTGATAGAGAGACTGTGTTAAAGAGAGGGGAAATGGGATTGATAGAGAAACTGTGTAAAAGAGAGGGGAGCTGGGATTGACAGAGAGACTGTGTGAAAGAAAGGGGAGCTGGGATTGATAGAGAGACTGTGTTAAATAGAGGGGAGCTGGGATTGAAAGAGAGACTGTGTTAAATAGAGGGGAGCTGGGATTGAAAGAGAGACTGTGTGAAAGAAAGGGGAGCTGGGATTGATAGAGAGACTGTGTTAAATAGAGGGGAGCTGGGATTGATAGAGATACTCTTTTAAAGAGAGGGGAGCTGGGATTGATAGAGAGACTGTGTAAAAGAGAGGGGATCTGGAATTGATAGAGAGTCTGTGTTAAAGAGAGGGGAGCTGGGATTGATAGAGAGACTGTGTTAAAGAGAGGGGAGCTGGGATTGATAGACTGTGTGAAAGAGAGAGGAGCTGGGATTGACAGAGAGACTGTGTTAAAGAGATGGTAGCTGGGAATAATCGACAGTGTGAAAGAGAGGGGAGCTGGGATCGAAAGAGAGACTGTGTTAACGAGAGGGGAGATGGGTTTGATGGAGTGACTGTGTAAAAGAGAGGGGAGCTGGGATTGATCGAGAGACTGTGTTAAAGAGAGAGTAGCTGTGATTGATAGAGAGACTGTGTTAAAGAGAGGGGAGCTGGGATTGAAGGAGAGACTGTGTTAAAGAGAGGGGATCTGGGATTGATGGAGAGACTGTGTGAAAGAGAGTGGAGCTGCGATTGATAGAGTGTCTGTATTAAAGAGAGGACCTGGGATTGATAGAGAGATCGTGTTAAAGAGAGGGGAGCTGGGATCAATAGAGAGACTGTGTTAACGAGAGGGGAGCTGGGATTGATAGAGAGAATGTGTAAAAGAGATGGGAGGTGGGATTGATAGAGAGACTGTGTTAAAGAGAGGGGAGTTGGGATTGATAGAGAGACAGTGATAAAGAGAGGAGAGCTGGGATTGATAGAGAGACAGTGTTAAAGAGAGGGCTGCTGGGATTGATAGAGAGACTGTGTTAAAGAGAGGGGAGCTGGGATTGATAGACTGTGTGAAATAGAGGAGAGCTGGGATTGATAGAGAGACTGTGTTAAAGAGAGGGGAGCTGGGTTTGATACAGAGAGTGTGTGAAAGAGAGGGGAGCTGGGATCGATCGAGAGACTGAGTTAAAGAGAGGGGAGCTGAGATTGATAGAGAGACTGTGTTAAAGTGAGGGGAACTGGGATTAATAGAGATACTGTGTTAAAGAGAGGGGAGCTGGGATCGATCGAGAGACTGTGTTAAAGAGAGGGGAGCTGGGATCGATAGAGAGACTGTGTTAAAGAAAGGGAAACTGGGATTGATAGAGAGACTGTGTGAAAGAGAGGGGAGCTGGGATTGATAGAGAGACTGTGTTAAAGAGAGGGGAGCTGGGATTGTTGGAGAGACTGTGTGAAAGAGAGGGGAGCTGGGATTGATAGAGAGACTGTGTTACAGAGAGGGGAGCTGGGATTGAGAGAGAGACTGTGTTAAAGAGATGGGAGGTGGGATTGATAGAGAGACTGTGTTAAAGAGAGGGCAGCTGGGATTGATAGAGAGACTGTTAAAGAGAGGGCAGCTGGGATTGATAGAGAGACTGTGCTAAAGAGAGGGGAGCTGGGATTGATAGAGAGACTGTGTTAAAGAGAGGGGAGCTGGGATTGATAGAGAGACTGTGTTAAAGTGAGGGGAGCTGGGATTGATAGAGGGACCGTGTTAAAGATCGGGGAGCTGGGATTAATCGAGAGACTGTGTGAAAGAGAGTGGAGCTGGGATTGATAGAGACACTGTATTAAAGAGAGGGGAGCTGGGATTGATAGAGAGACTGTTTTTAAAGAGAGGGGAGCTGGGATTGATAGAGAGAATGTGTAAAAGAGAGGGGAGCTGGGATTGATAGTGAGACTGTGTTAATGAGAGGGGAGCTGTGATTGATAGAGAGACTGTGTGAAAGAGAGGGGAGCTGGGATTGACAGAGAGACTGTGTTAAAGAGAGTGGATCAGGCATTGATAGAGAGACTGTGTTAAAGAGAGGGGAGCTGGGATTAATCGAGAGACTGTGTGAAAGAGAATGTAGCTGGGATTGATAGAGACACTGTGTTAAGGAGAGGGGAGCTGGGATTGATAGAGAGATCGTGTTAAAGAGAGGGGAGATGTAATCGATAGAGAGACTGTGTTAAAGTGAGGGGAGCTGGGATTGATTTAGAGACTGTGTTAAAGAGAGGGGATGGGATTGATAGAGAGACCGTGTTAAAGAGAGGGGAGATGGGATCGATTGATTGACTGTGTTAAAGAGAGGTGATCTGGGATCGATAGAGAGTCTGTGTTAAAGCGAGTGGAGCTGGGATCGATAGAGAGACTGTGTTAAAGAGAGGGGAGCTGGGATCGATAGAGAGACTGTGTTAAAGCGAGGGGAGCTGGGATTGATAGAGAGACTGTGTTAAAGAGAGGGGAGCTGGGATTGATAGAGAGACTGTGTTAAAGAGCGTTGTGCTGGGATTGATAGAGAGACTTTGCGAAAGAGAGGGGAGCTTGGTTTGATAGAGAGACTGTGTTAAAGAGAGGGGAGTTGGGATTGATGGAGACACTGTGTTAAAGAGACGGGAGCTGGGAATGATAGAGAGACTGTGTTAAAGAGAGGGGAGCTGGTATTGATATAGAGACTGTGTTTAAGAGAGGGTAGCTCGGATTGATAGCGAGGCTGTGTTTAAGAGAGAGGAGCTGGGATCGATAGAGAGACTGTGTTACAGAGAGGGGAGCTGGGATTGAGAGAGAGACTGTGTTAAAGAATTGGGAGGTGGGATTGATAGAGAGACTGTGTTAAAGAGAGGGGAGCTGGGATTGATCGAGAGACTGTGTTAAAGAGAGAGTAGCTGTGATTGATAGAGAGACTGTGTTAAAGAGAGGGGAGCTGGGATTGAAGGAGAGACTGTGTTAAAGAGAGGGGATCTGGGATTGATGGAGAGACTGTGTGAAAGAGAGTGGAGCTGCGATTGATAGAGTGTCTGTATTAAAGAGAGGACCTGGGATTGATAGAGAGATCGTGTTAAAGAGAGGGGAGCTGGGATCAATAGAGAGACTGTGTTAAAGAGAGGGGAGCTGGGATTGATAGAGAGAATGTGTAAAAGAGATGGGAGGTGGGATTGATAGAGAGACTGTGTTAAAGAGAGGGGAGCTGGGATTGATGGAGAGACTGTGTAAAAGAGAGGTGAGCTGGGATTGATAGAGAGACTGTGTTAAAGAGAGGGGAGCTGGGATTGATAGAGAGACTGTGTTAAAGAGAGGGGATCTGGGATTGATGGAGAGACTGTGTGAAAGAGAGTGGAGCTGCGATTGATAGAGTGTCTGTATTAAAGAGAGGACCTGGGATTGATAGAGAGATCGTGTTAAAGAGAGGGGAGCTGGGATCAATAGAGAGACTGTGTTAACGAGAGGGGAGCTGGGATTGATAGAGAGAATGTGTAAAAGAGATGGGAGGTGGGATTGATAGAGAGACTGTGTTAAAGAGAGGGGAGCTGGGAATGATAGACAGACTGTGTTAAAGAGAGGAGGACTGGGATTGATAGAGAGACTGTGTTAAAGAGATGGGAGCTGGGATTTATAGAGAGACTGTGTTTTAGAGAGGGGAGCTGGGATTGATAGAGAGACTGTGTTAAAGAGAGGGGAGTTGGGATTGATAGAGAGACTGTGTTAATGAGAGGGGAGCTTGAATTGATAGAGAGACTGTGTGAAAGAGAGTGGTGCTGGGATTGATGGAGAGACAGTGTGAAAGAGAGGGGAGCTGGGATTGATGGAGAGACTGTGTGAAAGAGAGGGGAGCTGGGATTGACAGAGAGACTGTGTTAAAGAGAGTGGATCAGGCATTTAATAGAGAGACTGTGTTAAAGAGAGGGGAGCTGGGATTAATCGAGAGACTGTGTGAAAGAGAATGTAGCTGGGATTGATAGAGACACTGTGTTAAGGAGAGGGGAGCTGGGATTGATAGAGAGATCGTGTTAAAGAGAGGGGAGATGTAATCGATAGAGAGACTGTGTTAAAGTGAGGGGAGCTGGGATTGATTTAGAGACTATGTTAAAGAGAGGGGAGCTGGGATTGATAGAGAGACCGTGTAAAAGAGAGGGGAGATGGGATCGATTGATTGACTGTGTTAAAGAGAGGTGATCTGGGATCGATAGAGAGTCTGTGTTAAAGCGAGTGGAGCTGGGATCGATAGAGAGACTGTGTTAAAGAGAGGGGAGCTGGGATCGATAGAGAGACTGTGTTAAAGCGAGGGGAGCTGGGATTGATAGAGAGACTGTGTTAAAGAGAGGGGAGCTGGGATTGATAGAGAGACTGTGTTAAAGAGCGTTGTGCTGGGATTGATAGAGAGACTTTGCGAAAGAGAGGGGAGCTTGGTTTGATAGAGAGACTGTGTTAAAGAGAGGGGAGTTGGGATTGATGGAGAGACTGTGTTAAAGAGACGGGAGCTGGGAATGATAGAGAGACTGTGTTAAAGAGAGGGGAGCTGGTATTGATATAGAGACTGTGTTTAAGAGAGGGTAGCTCGGATTGATAGCGAGGCTGTGTTTAAGAGAGAGGAGCTGGGATCGATAGAGAGACTGTGTTACAGAGAGGGGAGCTGGGATTGAGAGAGAGACTGTGTTAAAGAATTGGGAGGTGGGATTGATAGAGAGACTGTGTTAAAGAGAGGGCAGCTGGGATTGATAGAGAGACTGTGTTAAAGAGAGGGGAGCTGGGATTGATAGAGAGAATGTGTAAAAGAGATGGGAGGTGGGATTGATAGAGAGACTGTGTTAAAGAGAGGGGAGCTGGGAATGATAGACAGACTGTGTTAAAGAGAGGAGGACTGGGATTGATAGAGAGACTGTGTTAAAGAGATGGGAGCTGGGATTTATAGAGAGACTGTGTTTTAGAGAGGGGAGCTGGGATTGATAGAGAGACTGTGTTAAAGAGAGGGGAGTTGGGATTGATAGAGAGACTGTGTTAAAGAGAGGGGAGCTTGAATTGATAGAGAGACTGTGTGAAAGAGAGTGGTGCTGGGATTGATGGAGAGACAGTGTGAAAGAGAGGGGAGCTGGGATTGATGGAGAGACTGTGTTAAAGAGACTGGAGCTGGGATTGATATAGAGTCGGTGTTAAATAGAGGGGAGCTGGGATTGATAGAGAGACTGTGTTAAAGAGAGTGGAGCTGGGATTGACAGAGAGACTGTGTTAAAGAGAGGGGAGCTGGGATTGATAGAGAGACTGTGTTAAAGAGAGGGGAGCTGGGATTGATAGAGAGACTGTGTTAAAGAGCGTTGTGCTGGGATTGATAGAGAGACTTTGCGAAAGAGAGGGGAGCTTGGTTTGATAGAGAGACTGTGTTAAAGAGAGGGGAGTTGGGATTGATGGAGAGACTGTGTTAAAGAGACGGGAGCTGGGAATGATAGAGAGACTGTGTTAAAGAGAGGGGAGCTGGTATTGATATAGAGACTGTGTTTAAGAGAGGGTAGCTCGGATTGATAGCGAGGCTGTGTTTAAGAGAGAGGAGCTGGGATCGATAGAGAGACTGTGTTACAGAGAGGGGAGCTGGGATTGAGAGAGAGACTGTGTTAAAGAATTGGGAGGTGGGATTGATAGAGAGACTGTGTTAAAGAGAGGGGAGCTGGGATTGATCGAGAGACTGTGTTAAAGAGAGAGTAGCTGTGATTGATAGAGAGACTGTGTTAAAGAGAGGGGAGCTGGGATTGAAGGAGAGACTGTGTTAAAGAGAGGGGATCTGGGATTGATGGAGAGACTGTGTGAAAGAGAGTGGAGCTGCGATTGATAGAGTGTCTGTATTAAAGAGAGGACCTGGGATTGATAGAGAGATCGTGTTAAAGAGAGGGGAGCTGGGATCAATAGAGAGACTGTGTTAAAGAGAGGGGAGCTGGGATTGATAGAGAGAATGTGTAAAAGAGATGGGAGGTGGGATTGATAGAGAGACTGTGTTAAAGAGAGGGGAGCTGGGATTGATGGAGAGACTGTGTAAAAGAGAGGTGAGCTGGGATTGATAGAGAGACTGTGTTAAAGAGAGGGGAGCTGGGATTGATAGAGAGACTGTGTTAAAGAGAGGGGATCTGGGATTGATGGAGAGACTGTGTGAAAGAGAGTGGAGCTGCGATTGATAGAGTGTCTGTATTAAAGAGAGGACCTGGGATTGATAGAGAGATCGTGTTAAAGAGAGGGGAGCTGGGATCAATAGAGAGACTGTGTTAACGAGAGGGGAGCTGGGATTGATAGAGAGAATGTGTAAAAGAGATGGGAGGTGGGATTGATAGAGAGACTGTGTTAAAGAGAGGGGAGCTGGGAATGATAGACAGACTGTGTTAAAGAGAGGAGGACTGGGATTGATAGAGAGACTGTGTTAAAGAGATGGGAGCTGGGATTTATAGAGAGACTGTGTTTTAGAGAGGGGAGCTGGGATTGATAGAGAGACTGTGTTAAAGAGAGGGGAGTTGGGATTGATAGAGAGACTGTGTTAAAGAGAGGGGAGCTTGAATTGATAGAGAGACTGTGTGAAAGAGAGTGGTGCTGGGATTGATGGAGAGACAGTGTGAAAGAGAGGGGAGCTGGGATTGATGGAGAGACTGTGTTAAAGAGACTGGAGCTGGGATTGATATAGAGTCGGTGTTAAATAGAGGGGAGCTGGGATTGATAGAGAGACTGTGTTAAAGAGAGTGGAGCTGGGATTGACAGAGAGACTGTGTTAAAGAGAGGGGAGCTGGGATTGATAGAGAGACTGTGTAAAAGAGAGGGGAGCAGGGATTGATAGAGAGAATGTGTTAAAGAGAGGGGAGCTGGGATTGATGGAGAGACTGTGTTAAAGAGAGGGGAGCTGGGATTGATAGAGATACTGTGTTAAAGTGAGGGGAGCTGGGATTGATAGAGAGATCGTGTTAAAGAGAGTGGATCAGGCATTGATAGAGAGACTGTGTTAAAGAGAGGGGAGCTGGGATTAATCGAGAGACTGTGTGAAAGAGAATGTAGCTGGGATTGATAGAGACACTGTGTTAAGGAGAGGGGAGCTGGGATTGATAGAGAGATCGTGTTAAAGAGAGGGGAGATGTAATCGATAGAGAGACTGTGTTAAAGTGAGGGGAGCTGGGATTGATTTAGAGACTGTGTTAAAGAGAGGGGAGCTGGGATTGATAGAGAGACCGTGTAAAAGAGAGGGGAGATGGGATCGATTGATTGACTGTGTTAAAGAGAGGTGATCTGGGATCGATAGAGAGTCTGTGTTAAAGCGAGTGGAGCTGGGATCGATAGAGAGACTGTGTTAAAGAGAGGGGAGCTGGGATCGATAGAGAGACTGTGTTAAAGCGAGGGGAGCTGGGATTGATAGAGAGACTGTGTTAAAGAGAGGGGAGCTGGGATTGATAGAGAGACTGTGTTAAAGAGCGTTGTGCTGGGATTGATAGAGAGACTTTGCGAAAGAGAGGGGAGCTTGGTTTGATAGAGAGACTGTGTTAAAGAGAGGGGAGTTGGGATTGATGGAGAGACTGTGTTAAAGAGACGGGAGCTGGGAATGATAGAGAGACTGTGTTAAAGAGAGGGGAGCTGGTATTGATATAGAGACTGTGTTTAAGAGAGGGTAGCTCGGATTGATAGCGAGGCTGTGTTTAAGAGAGAGGAGCTGGGATCGATAGAGAGACTGTGTTACAGAGAGGGGAGCTGGGATTGAGAGAGAGACTGTGTTAAAGAATTGGGAGGTGGGATTGATAGAGAGACTGTGTTAAAGAGAGGGCAGCTGGGATTGATAGAGAGACTGTGTTAAAGAGAGGGGAGCTGGGATTGATAGAGAGAATGTGTAAAAGAGATGGGAGGTGGGATTGATAGAGAGACTGTGTTAAAGAGAGGGGAGCTGGGAATGATAGACAGACTGTGTTAAAGAGAGGAGGACTGGGATTGATAGAGAGACTGTGTTAAAGAGATGGGAGCTGGGATTTATAGAGAGACTGTGTTTTAGAGAGGGGAGCTGGGATTGATAGAGAGACTGTGTTAAAGAGAGGGGAGTTGGGATTGATAGAGAGACTGTGTTAAAGAGAGGGGAGCTTGAATTGATAGAGAGACTGTGTGAAAGAGAGTGGTGCTGGGATTGATGGAGAGACAGTGTGAAAGAGAGGGGAGCTGGGATTGATGGAGAGACTGTGTTAAAGAGACTGGAGCTGGGATTGATATAGAGTCGGTGTTAAATAGAGGGGAGCTGGGATTGATAGAGAGACTGTGTTAAAGAGAGTGGAGCTGGGATTGACAGAGAGACTGTGTTAAAGAGAGGGGAGCTGGGATTGATAGAGAGACTGTGTAAAAGAGAGGGGAGCAGGGATTGATAGAGAGAATGTGTTAAAGAGAGGGGAGCTGGGATTGATGGAGAGACTGTGTTAAAGAGAGGGGAGCTGGGATTGATAGAGATACTGTGTTAAAGTGAGGGGAGCTGGGATTGATAGAGAGATCGTGTTAAAGAGAGGGGAGCTGGGATTGATAGAGAGAATGTGTAAAAGAGAGGGGAGCTGTGATTGATAGTGAGACTGTGTTAATGAGAGGGAAGCTGTGAGTGATAGAGAGACTGTGTGAAAGAGAGGGGAGCTGGAATTGATACAGAGACTGTGTTAAAGAGAGGGGATCTGGGATTGATAGAGAGACTGTGTTAAAGACAGGGGATTAGCGATTGAGAGTGAGACTGTGTTAAAGAGATGGGAGGTGGGATTGATACAGAGACTGTGTTAAAGTGAGGGCAGCTGGGATTGATAGACAGTGTGAAATAGAGGAGAGCTGGGATTGATAGAGAGACTGTGTTACAGAGAGGGGAGTTGGGATTGATAGAGAGACTGTGATAAAGAGAGGAGATCTGGGATTGATAGAGAGACTGTGTTAAAGAGAGTGGATTAGGGATTGATAGAGAGACTGTGTTAAAGAGAGGGGAGCTGGGATTGATAGAGAGACTGTGTTAAAGACAGGGGATTAGCGATTGAGAGTGAGACTGTGTTAAAGAGATGGGAGGTGGGATTGATACATAGACTGTGTTAAAGAGAGGGCAGCTGGGATTGATAGACAGTGTGAAATAGAGGAGAGCTGGGATTGATAGAGAGACTGTGTTAGAGAGAGGGGAGTTGGGATTGATAGAGAGACAGTGATAAAGAGAGGGGATCTGGGATTGATAGAGAGACAGTGTTAAAGAGAGGGCTGCTGGGATTGATAGAGAGACTGTGTTAAAGAGAGGGGAGCTGGGATTGATAGACTGTGTGAAATAGAGGTGAGCTGGGATTGATAGAGAGACTGTGTTAAAGAGAGGGGAGCTGGGTTTGATACAGAGAGTGTGTGAAAGAGAGGGGAGCTGGGATCGATCGAGAGACTGAGTTAAAGAGAGGGGAGCTGAGATTGATAGAGAGACTGTGTTAAAGTGAGGGGAACTGGGATTAATAGAGATACTGTGTTAAAGAGAGGGGAGCTGGGATCGATCGAGAGACTGTGTTAAAGAGAGGGGAGCTGGGATCGATAGAGAGACTGTGTTAAAGAAAGGGAAACTGGGATTGATAGAGAGACTGTGTGAAAGAGTGGGGAGCTGGGATTGATAGACTGTGTGAAAGAGAGGGGAGCTGGGATTGATAGAGAGTCTGTGTTAAAGAGAGGGGAGCTGGGATTGTTGGAGAGACTGTGTGAAAGAGAGGGGAGCTGGGATTGATAGAGAGACTGTGTTACAGAGAGGGGAGCTGGGATTGAGAGAGAGACTGTGTTAAAGAGATGGGAGGTGGGATTGATAGAGAGACTGTGTTAAAGAGAGGGCAGCTGGGATTGATAGAGAGACTGTTAAAGAGAGGGCAGCTGGGATTGATAGAGAGACTGTGTTAAAGAGAGGGGAGCTGGGATTGATAGAGAGACTGTGTTAAAGAGAGGGGAGCTGGGATTGATAGAGAGACTGTGTTAAAGTGAGGGGAGCTGGGATTGATAGAGGGACCGTGTTAAAGATCGGGGAGCTGGGATTAATCGAGAGACTGTGTGAAAGAGAGTGGAGCTGGGATTGATAGAGACACTGTATTAAAGAGAGGGGAGCTGGGATTGATAGAGAGACTGTTTTTAAAGAGAGGGGACCTGGGATTGATAGAGAGAATGTGTAAAAGAGAGGGGAGCTGGGATTGATAGTGAGACTGTGTTAATGAGAGGGGAGCTGTGATTGATAGAGAGACTGTGTGAAAGAGAGGGGAGCTGGGATTGACAGAGAGACTGTGTTAAAGAGAGTGGATCAGGCATTGATAGAGAGACTGTGTTAAAGAGAGGGGAGCTGGGATTAATCGAGAGACTGTGTGAAAGAGAATGTAGCTGGGATTGATAGAGACACTGTGTTAAGGAGAGGGCAGCTGGGATTGATAGAGAGATCGTGTTAAAGAGAGGGGAGATGTAATCGATAGAGAGACTGTGTTAAAGTGAGGGGAGCTGGGATTGATTTAGAGACTGTGTTAAAGAGAGGGGAGCTGGGATTGATAGAGAGACCATGTTAAAGAGAGGGGAGATGGGATCGATTGATTGACTGTGTTAAAGAGAGGTGATCTGGGATCGATAGAGAGTCTGTGTTAAAGCGAGTGGAGCTGGGATCGATAGAGAGACTGTGTTAAAGAGAGGGGAGCTGGGATCGATAGAGAGACTGTGTTAAAGCGAGGGGAGCTGGGATTGATAGAGAGACTGTGTTAAAGAGAGGGGAGCTGGGATTGATAGAGAGACTGTGTTAAAGAGCGTTGTGCTGGGATTGATAGAGAGACTTTGCGAAAGAGAGGGGAGCTTGGTTTGATAGAGAGACTGTGTTAAAGAGAGGGGAGCTGGGATTGATGGAGAGACTGTGTTAAAAGACGGGAGCTGGGAATGATAGAGAGACTGTGTTAAAGAGAGGGGAGCTGGTATTGATATAGAGGCTGTGTTTAAGAGAGGGTAGCTCGGATTGATAGCGAGGCTGTGCTTAAGAGAGAGGAGCTGGGATCGATAGAGAGACTGTGTTACAGAGAGGGGAGCTGGGATTGAGAGAGAGACTGTGTTAAAGAATTGGGAGGTGGGATTGATAGAGAGACTGTGTTAAAGAGAGGGCAGCTGGGATTGATAGAGAGACTGTGTTAAAGAGAGGGCAGCTGGGATTGATAGAGAGACTGTGTTAAAGAGAGCGGAGCTGGGATTGATAGACTGTGTGAAATAGAGGGGAGCTGGGATTGATACAGAGACTGTGTTAAAGAGAGGTGAGCTGGGTTTGATACAGAGACTGTGTGAAAGAGAGGGGAGCTGGGATCGTTCGAGAGACTGTGTTAAAGAGAGCGGAGCTGGGATCGATAGAGAGACTGTGTTAAAGAAAGGGAAACTGGGATTGATAGAGAGACTGTGTGAAAGAGTGGGGAGCTGGGATTGATAGACTGTGTGAAAGAGAGGGGAGCTGGGATTGATAGAGAGACTGTGTTAAAGAGAGGGGAGCTGGGATTGTTGGAGAGACTGTGTGAAAGAGAGGGGAGCTGGGATTGATAGAGAGACTGTGTTACAGAGAGGGGAGCTGGGATTGAGAGAGACACTGTGTTAAAGAGATGGGAGGTGGGATTGATAGAGAGACTGTCTTAAAGAGAGGGCAGCTGGGATTGATAGAGAGACTGTTAAAGAGAGGGCAGCTGGGATTGATAGAGAGACTGTGCTAAAGAGAGGGGAGCTGGGATTGATAGAGAGACTGTGTTAAAGAGAGGGGAGCTGGGATTGATAGAGAGACTGTGTTAAAGTGAGGGGAGCTGGGATTGATAGAGGGACCGTGTTAAAGATCGGGGAGCTGGGATTAATCGAGAGACTGTGTGAAAGAGAGTGGAGCTGGGATTGATAGAGACACTGTATTAAAGAGAGGGGAGCTGGGATTGATAGAGAGACTGTTTTTAAAGAGAGGGGAGCTGGGATTGATAGAGAGAATGTGTAAAAGAGAGGGGAGCTGGGATTGATAGTGAGACTGTGTTAATGAGAGGGGAGCTGTGATTGATAGAGAGACTGTGTGAAAGAGAGGGGAGCTGGGATTGACAGAGAGACTGTGTTAAAGAGACTGGATCAGGCATTGATAGAGAGACTGTGTTAAAGAGAGGGGAGCTGGGATTAATCGAGAGACTGTGTGAAAGAGAATGTAGCTGGGATTGATAGAGACACTGTATTAAGGAGAGGGGAGCTGGGATTGATAGAGAGATCGTGTTAAAGAGAGGGGAGATGTAATCGATAGAGAGACTGTGTTAAAGTGAGGGGAGCTGGGATTGATTTAGAGACTGTGTTAAAGAGAGGGGAGCTGGGATTGATAGAGAGACCGTGTTAAAGAGAGGGGAGATGGGATCGATTGATTGACTGTGTTAAAGAGAGGTGATCTGGGATCGATAGAGAGTCTGTGTTAAAGCGAGTGGAGCTGGGATCGATAGAGAGACTGTGTTAAAGAGAGGGGAGCTGGGATCGATAGAGAGACTGTGTTAAAGCGAGGGGAGCTGGGATTGATAGAGAGACTGTGTTAAAGAGAGGGGAGCTGGGATTGATAGAGAGACTGTGTTAAAGAGCGTTGTGCTGGGATTGATAGAGAGACTTTGCGAAAGAGAGGGGAGCTTGGTTTGATAGAGAGACTGTGTTAAAGGAGGGGAGCTGGGATTGATGGAGACACTGTGTTAAAGAGACGGGAGCTGGGAATGATAGAGAGACTGTGTTAAAGAGAGGGGAGCTGGTATTGATATAGAGACTGTGTTTAAGAGAGGGTAGCTCGGATTGATAGCGAGGCTGTGTTTAAGAGAGAGGAGCTGGGATCGATAGAGAGACTGTGTTACAGAGAGGGGAGCTGGGATTGAGAGAGAGACTGTGTTAAAGAATTGGGAGGTGGGATTGATAGAGAGACTGTGTTAAAGAGAGGGCAGCTGGGATTGATAGAGAGACTGTGTTAAAGAGAGGGCAGCTGGGATTGATAGAGAGACTGTGTTAAAGAGAGCGGAGCTGGGATTGATAGACTGTGTGAAATAGAGGGGAGCTGGGATTGATACAGAGACTGTGTTAAAGAGAGGTGAGCTGGGTTTGATACAGAGACTGTGTGAAAGAGAGGGGAGCAGGGATCGTTCGAGAGACTGTGTTAAAGAGAGCGGAGCTGGGATCGATAGAGAGACTGTGTTAAAGAAAGGGAAACTGGGATTGATAGAGAGACTGTGTTAAAGAGAGGGGAGCTGGGATTTATAAAGAGACTGTGTGAAAGAGAGAGTTGCTGGGATTGAAATAGAGACTGTGTTAAAGAGAGGGGACCGGGGATTGATAGACTGCTTGAAAGAGAGGGGTGTTGGGATTGACACAGAGACTGTGTTAAAGAGAGGGTAGCTGGGATTGATCGACTGTGTGAAAGACAGGGGAGCTTGGATCGATAGAGAGACTGTGTTAAAGAGAGGGGAGCTGGGATTGTTGGAGAGACTGTGTAAAAGAGAGGGGAGCTGGGATTGATAGAGAGACTGTGTTAAAGAGAGGGGAGCTTGGATTGATAGAGTGATGGTGTGAAAGAGAAGGGAGCTGGGATTGATAGAGAGACTGTGTTAAAGAGAGGGGAGCTGGGATTGATATAGAGACTGTCTTAAAATGAGGGGAACTGGGATTGATAGAGAGACTGTGTTAAATATCGGGGAGCTGGGATTAATCGAGAGACTGTGTGAAAGAGAGTGGAGCTGGGATTGATAGAGACACTGTATTAAAGAGAGGGGAGCTGGGATTGATAGAGAGATCGTGTTAAAGAGAGGGGAGCTGGGATCGATAGAGAGACTGTGTTAAAGAGATGGGAGCTGGGATTGATAGAGAGAATGTGTAAAAGAGAGGGGAGCTGGGATTGATAGTGAGACTGTGTTAATGAGAGGGGAGCTGTGATTGATAGAGAGACTGTGTGAAAGAGAGGGGAGCTGGGATTGATAGAGAGACTGTATTAAAGAGAGGATATCTGGGATTGATTGAGAGACTGTGTTAAAGAGACGGGATCTGGGATTGATAGAGAGACTGTTTTAAAGAGAGGGGATTAGGGATTGATAGAGAGACTGTGTTAAATAGAGGGGACCTGGGATTGATAGAGAGACTGTGTTAAAGACAGGGGACTAGCGATTGAGAGTGAGACTGTGTAAAAGAGATGGGAGGTGGGATTGATACAGAGACTGTGTTAAAGAGAGGGCAGCTGGGATTGATAGACAGTGTGAAATAGAGGAGAGCTGGGATTGATAGAGAGACTGTGTTACAGAGAGGGGAGTTGGGATTGATAGAGAGACTGTGATAAAGACAGGAGATCTGGGATTGATAGAGAGACTGTGTTAAAGAGAGGGCAACTGGAATTGATAGAGAGACTGTGTTAAAGAGAGGGCAGCTGGGATTGACAGAGAGACTGAGTTAAAGAGAGTGGAGCTGGGATTGATTGACAGTGTGAAATAGAGGAGAGCTGGGATTGATAGAGAGACTGTGTTACAGAGTGGGGAGTTGGGATTGATAGAGAGACTGTGATAAAGAGAGGAGATCTGGGATTGATAGAGAGACTGTGATAAATAGAGGGCAGCTGGAATTGATAGAGAGACTCTGTTAAAGAGAGGGGAGCTGGGATTGATAGACTGTGTGAAAAAGAGGGGAGCTGGGATTGATAGAGAGACTGTGTTAAAGAGAGTGGAGCTGGGTTTGATACAGAGACTGTGTGAAAGAGAGGGGAGCTGGGATCGATCGAGTGACTGTGTTAAAGAGAGGGGATCTGGGATCGATAGAGAGACTGTGTTAAAGAAAGGGAAACTGGGATTGTTAGAGAGACTGTGTTAAAGAGAGGGGAGCTGGGATTGATAAAGAGACTGTGTGAAAGAGAGGTGAGCTGGGATTGATAGAGAGACTGTGTTAAAGAGAGGGGAGGTGGGATTGACTCAGAGACTGTGTTAAAGAGAGGGTAGCTGGGATTGATCGACTGTGTGAAAGAGAGGGGAGCTTGGATCGATAGAGAGACTGTGTTAAAGAGAGGGGAGCTGGGATTGATGGAGAGACTGTGTTAAAGAGAGGGGAGCTTGGATTGATAGAGAGACTGTGTTAAAGAGAGGGGAACTGGGATTGACAGAGAGTCTGTGTTAAAGAGAGGGGAGCTGGGACTGATAGAGAGACTGTGTTAAAGAGAGGGGAGCTGGGATTGATAGAGAGACTGTGTAAAAGAGAGGTGAGCTAGGATTGATTGAGATACTGTGTTAAAGAGAGGGGTGCTGGGATTGATAGAGTGTCTGTGTAAAAGAGAGGGGATGCTGCGATTGATAGAGAGCTGTGTGAAAGAGAGTGGAGCTGGGATTGATAGAGAGACTATTAAATAGAGGGGAGCTGGGATTGATAGAGAGACTGTGTTAAAGAGAGGGGAGCTGGGATTGATAGAGAGACTGTGTTAAAGAGAGGGGAGATGGGATCGTTAGAGAGACTGTGAAAAAAAGAGGGAAACTGGGATTGATAGAGAGACTGTGTTAAAGAGAGGGGAGCTGGGATTGATAGAGAGACTGTGTTAAAGAGAGGGGAGCTGGGATTGATAGACAGATGTTGTAAAAGAGTGGGGAGCTGGGATTGATAGAGAGACTGTGTGAAAGAGAGGGGAGCTGGAATTGAAGAGAGACTGTGTGAAAGAGAGGGGAGCTGGGATTGAGAGAGAGACTGTGTTAAAGAGATGGGAGGTGGGATTGATAGAGAGACTGTGTAAAAGAGAGGGCAGCTGGGATTGATAGAGAGACTGTGTTAAAGAGAGGGCAGCTGGGATTGATAGAGAGACTGTGTTAAAGAGAGGGGAGCTGGGATTGATAGAGAGACTGTGTTAAAGAGAGGAGAACTGGGATTGATAGAGAGACTGTGTTGAAGAGATGGGAGCTGGGATCGATAGAGAGACTGTGTTAAAGAGGGGGGAGCTGGGATTGATAGAGAGACTCTTTTAAAGAAAGGAGAGCTGGGATTGTTAGAGAGACTGTGTTAAAGAGAAGGGAGCTGGGATTGATAGAGAGACTGTCTAAAAGAGAGGGGATCTGGAATTGATAGAGAGTCTGTGTTAAAGATAGGGGAGCTGGGATTGATAGAGAGACTATCTGAAAGAGAGGGGAGCTGGGATTGATAGAGAGACTGTGTTATAGTTAAGGGAGGTGGGATTGATAGACAGACTGTGTTAAAGATAGGGCAGGAGGGATTGATAGAGAGACTGTGATAAAGAGAGGGCAGCTGGGATTGATAGAGAGACTGTGTTAAAGAGAGGAGAACTGGGATTGATAGAGAGACTGTGTTAAAGAGATGGGAGCTGGGATTGATAGAGAGACTGTGTTAAAGAGAGGGGAGCTGGGATTGATAGAGAGACTGTGTTTAAGAGAGGGTTGCTGGGATTGATAGAGAGACTGTGTGAAAGAGAGGGGAGCTTGGATTGATAGAGAGACTGTGTGAAAGAGAGGGGAGCTGGGATTGATAGAGAGACTGTGTTAAAGAGAGGGGAGTTGGGATTGATAGAGAGAATGTTTAAAAGAGAGGGGAGCTGGGATCGATAGAGAGACTGTGTTAAAGAGAGGGGAGTTGGGATTGATAGAGAGACTGTCTTAAAGAGAGGGGATCTTGGATTGATAGAGAGACTGAGTTAAAGAGAGGGGAGCTGGGATTGATGGAGAGACTGTGTTAAAGAGTGGGGATCTGGGATTGATAGACTGTTTGAAAGAGAGG
Source organism: Isurus oxyrinchus (assembly GCA_026770705.1). Taxonomy (NCBI): domain Eukaryota; kingdom Metazoa; phylum Chordata; class Chondrichthyes; order Lamniformes; family Lamnidae; genus Isurus; species Isurus oxyrinchus. The sequence continues at coordinate 189,312 of JANJGN010000622.1, forward strand.
GGAGCTGGGATTGAGAGAGAGACTGTGTTCAAGAGAGGGGAGGTGGGATTGATAGAGAGACTGTGTTAAAGAGACGGAAACTGGGATTGATAGAGAGACTGTGTTAAAGAGAGGCGAGCTGGGATTGATAGAGAGTCTGTTTTAAAGAGAGGGAGGCTGGGATTGATAGAGAGACTGTGTTAAAGAGAGGGGAGCTGGGATCGATCGAGAGACTTTGTGAAAGAGAGGGGAGCTGAGATTGATGGAGAGACTGTGTTAAAGTAAAGGGAGATGGGATCGTTTGAAAGACTCTGTTAAAAAGAGGGAAACTGGGATTGATAGAGAGACTTTGTTAAAGAGAGAGGAGCTTGGATTGATAGACAGACTGTGTTAAAGAGAGGGGAGCTGGGATTGCTGGAGAGACTGTGTGAAAGAGAGGGGAGCTGGTATTGATAGAGAGACTGTGTTAAAGAGATGGGAGGTGGGATTGATAGAGAGAATGTGTTAAAGAGAGGGCAGCTGGGATTGATAGAGAGACTGTGTTAAAGAGACGGCAGCAGGGATTGATAGAGAGATTATGTTAAAGAGAGGGGAGCTGGGATTGATAGAGAGACTGTTCTTAAGATAGGGGTGCTGGGATTGATAGAGAGAGTGTGTTAAAAAGAGGGGAGCTTGGATAGATAGAGAGACTTTGTGAAAGAGGGGGGAACTGGGATTGATAGAGAGACTGTGTTAAAGAGAGGGGAGCTGGGATTGTTAGACTGTGAGAAATCGAGGGGAGCTGGGATTGATAGAGAGACTGTGTGAAAGAGAGGGGAGCTGGGATCGATCGAGAGACTGTGTTATAGAGAGGGGAGCTGAGATTGATGGAGATACTGTGTCAAAGAGAGGGGAGCTGGGATCGATAGAGAGACTGTGGTAAAGAGAGGTGAGCTGGGATTGATAGAGAGACTGTGTTAAAGAGAGGGGAGATGGAATTGATAGAGTGACTGTGTTAAAGAGAGGGCAGCTGGGATTGATAGAGAGACTGTGTGAAAGAGAGGGGAGATGGAATTGATAGAGAGACTGTGTGAAAGAGAGGGCAGCTGGGATTGATAGTGAGACTGTGTTTAAGAGAGGGGAGCTGGGATTGATAGAGAGACTGTGTTAAAGGGAGGGGAGCTGGGATTGATAGAGAGACTGTTTTAAAGAGATTGTTGCTGGGATTGATTGAGAGACTGTGTTAAAGATCACACAATTCGGATCGATAGAGAGACTGTGTTAACGAGATGGGAGCTGGGATTGATAGAGAGACTGTATTTAAGAGATGGGTGCTGGGATTGATAGAGAGAGTGTGTTAAAAAGAGGGGAGCTGTGATTGATAGAGAGACTGTGTTAAAGAGAGGGGAGCAGGGATTGATAGAGAGACTGTGTTAAAGAGAGGGGAGATGGAATTGATAGAGTGACTGTGTTAAAGAGAGGGGAGCTGGGATTGATAGAGAGACTGTGTTAAAGAGAGGGGAGCTGGGATTGATAGACTGTGTGAAATAGAGGGGAGCTGGGATTGATAGAGAGACTGTGTTAAAGAGAGGGGAGCTGGGATTGATACAGAGACTCTGTGAAAGAGACGGGAGCTGGGATCGATCGAGAGACTGTGTTAAAGAGAGGGGAGCTGGGATTGATAGACTGTGTTAAAGAGAGGGGAGCTGGGATCGATAGAGAGACTGTGTTAAAGAGATGGATACTGGGATTGATAGAGAGACTATGTTAAAGAGAGGGCAGCTGGGATTGATTGAGAGACTGTTGAACGATAGGGGAGCTGGGATTGATAGAGAGACTGTGTTAAAGAGATGGGAGCTGGGATTGATAGAGAGACTGTGTTAAAGAGAGGGGAGCTGGGATGGATAGAGAGAGTGTGTTAAATAGAAGGGAGCTGGGATAGATAGAGAGACTTTGTGAAAGAGAGGGGTGCTTGGATTGATAGAGAGACTGTGTTAAAGCGAGGGGATCTGGGATTGATAGAAAGTGTGAAGTGGAGGGGAGCTGGGATTGATAGAGAGAATGTGTTAAAGAGAGGGGAGCTGGGATTGATAGACTGTGTGAAATAGAGGGGAGCTGGGATTGATAGAGAGACTGTGTTAAAGAGAGGGGAGCTGGGATTGATAGACTGTGTGAAATAGAGGGGAGCTGGGATTGATAGAGAGACTGTGTTAAAGAGAGGGGAGCTGGGATTGATACAGAGACTCTGTGAAAGAGACGGGAGCTGGGATCGATCGAGAGACTGTGTTAAAGAGAGGGGAGCTGGGATTGATAGACTGTGTTAAAGAGAGGGGAGCTGGGATCGATAGAGAGACTGTGTTAAAGAGATGGATACTGGGATTGATAGAGTGACTGTGTTAAAGAGAGGGGAGTGGGACTGATAGAGAGAATGTGTTAAAGTGACGGGAGCTGGGATTGATAGAGAGACTGTGTGAAAAAGAGGGGAGATGGAATTGATAGAGAGACAGTGTGAAAGAGAGGGGAGCTGGGATTGATAGAGAGACTGTGTTAAATAGAGGGGAGCTGGGAGTGATAGAGAGACTGTGTTAAAGAGAGGGGATCTGGGATTGATAGAGAGTATGTGTTAAAGAAAAGGGATCTGGGATTGATAGAGAGACCGTGTTAAAGAGAGGAGAGCAGGGATTGATAGAGAGACTGTGTTAAAGAGAGGAAAACAGGGATTGATAGAGAGACTGTGTTAATGAGAGGGGAGCTGGGATTGATAAAGAGACTATGTGAAAGAGAGGGGAGCTAGGATTGATAGAGAGACTGTGTTAAAGATAGAGGAGCTGGGATTGATACACTGTGTGAAAGAGAGGGGAGCTGGGATCGATAGAGAGACTGTGTTAAAGAGAGGGGAGCTGGGATCCATAGAGAGACTGTGTTAAAGAGAGGGGAGCTGGGATTGATAGAGAGACTTTGTTAAAGAGAGGGGAGCTGGGATTGATAGAGAGACTGTGTAAAAGAGAGGGGAGCTGGGATTGATAGAGAGACTGTTTTAAAGAGAGTGGAGCTTGGATTGATAGAGAGACTGTGTTAAAGAGAATGGAGCTGGGATTGATAGAGAGACTGTGCTAAAGAGAGGGGAGCTGGGATTGATAGACTGTGTGAAAGAGAGGGGAGCTGGGATCGATAGAGAGACTGTGTTAAAGAGAGGGGAGCTGGGATCCATAGAGAGACTGTGTTAAAGAGAGGGGAGCTGGGATTGATAGAGAGACTTTGTTAAAGAGAGGGGAGCTGGGATTGATAGAGAGACTGTGTAAAAGAGAGGGGAGCTGGGATTGATAGAGAGACTGTTTTAAAGAGAGTGGAGCTTGGATTGATAGAGAGACTGTGTTAAAGAGAATGGAGCTGGGATTGATAGAGAGTCTGTTTTAAAGAGAGGGAGGCTGGGATTGATAGAGAGACTGTGTTAAAGAGAGGGGAGCTGGGATCGATCGAGAGACTTTGTGAAAGAGAGGGGAGCTGAGATTGATGGAGAGACTGTGTTAAAGTAAAGGGAGATGGGATCGTTTGAAAGACTCTGTTAAAAAGAGGGAAACTGGGATTGATAGAGAGACTTTGTTAAAGAGAGAGGAGCTTGGATTGATAGACAGACTGTGTTAAAGAGAGGGGAGCTGGGATTGCTGGAGAGACTGTGTGAAAGAGAGGGGAGCTGGTATTGATAGAGAGACTGTGTTAAAGAGATGGGAGGTGGGATTGATAGAGAGAATGTGTTAAAGAGAGGGCAGCTGGGATTGATAGAGAGACTGTGTTAAAGAGACGGCAGCAGGGATTGATAGAGAGATTATGTTAAAGAGAGGGGAGCTGGGATTGATAGAGAGACTGTTCTTAAGATAGGGGTGCTGGGATTGATAGAGAGAGTGTGTTAAAAAGAGGGGAGCTTGGATAGATAGAGAGACTTTGTGAAAGAGGGGGGAACTGGGATTGATAGAGAGACTGTGTTAAAGAGAGGGGAGCTGGGATTGTTAGACTGTGAGAAATCGAGGGGAGCTGGGATTGATAGAGAGACTGTGTGAAAGAGAGGGGAGCTGGGATCGATCGAGAGACTGTGTTATAGAGAGGGGAGCTGAGATTGATGGAGATACTGTGTCAAAGAGAGGGGAGCTGGGATCGATAGAGAGACTGTGGTAAAGAGAGGTGAGCTGGGATTGATAGAGAGACTGTGTTAAAGAGAGGGGAGATGGAATTGATAGAGTGACTGTGTTAAAGAGAGGGCAGCTGGGATTGATAGAGAGACTGTGTGAAAGAGAGGGGAGATGGAATTGATAGAGAGACTGTGTGAAAGAGAGGGCAGCTGGGATTGATAGTGAGACTGTGTTTAAGAGAGGGGAGCTGGGATTGATAGAGAGACTGTGTTAAAGGGAGGGGAGCTGGGATTGATAGAGAGACTGTTTTAAAGAGATTGTTGCTGGGATTGATTGAGAGACTGTGTTAAAGATCACACAATTCGGATCGATAGAGAGACTGTGTTAACGAGATGGGAGCTGGGATTGATAGAGAGACTGTATTTAAGAGATGGGTGCTGGGATTGATAGAGAGAGTGTGTTAAAAAGAGGGGAGCTGTGATTGATAGAGAGACTGTGTTAAAGAGAGGGGAGCAGGGATTGATAGAGAGACTGTGTTAAAGAGAGGGGAGATGGAATTGATAGAGTGACTGTGTTAAAGAGAGGGGAGCTGGGATTGATAGAGAGACTGTGTTAAAGAGAGGGGAGCTGGGATTGATAGACTGTGTGAAATAGAGGGGAGCTGGGATTGATAGAGAGACTGTGTTAAAGAGAGGGGAGCTGGGATTGATACAGAGACTCTGTGAAAGAGACGGGAGCTGGGATCGATCGAGAGACTGTGTTAAAGAGAGGGGAGCTGGGATTGATAGACTGTGTTAAAGAGAGGGGAGCTGGGATCGATAGAGAGACTGTGTTAAAGAGATGGATACTGGGATTGATAGAGAGACTATGTTAAAGAGAGGGCAGCTGGGATTGATTGAGAGACTGTTGAACGATAGGGGAGCTGGGATTGATAGAGAGACTGTGTTAAAGAGATGGGAGCTGGGATTGATAGAGAGACTGTGTTAAAGAGAGGGGAGCTGGGATGGATAGAGAGAGTGTGTTAAATAGAAGGGAGCTGGGATAGATAGAGAGACTTTGTGAAAGAGAGGGGTGCTTGGATTGATAGAGAGACTGTGTTAAAGCGAGGGGATCTGGGATTGATAGAAAGTGTGAAGTGGAGGGGAGCTGGGATTGATAGAGAGACTGTGTTAAAGAGAGGGGAACTGGGATCGATAGAGAGACTGTGTTAAAGAGAGGGGAGCTGGGATTGATAGACTGTGTGAAATAGAGGGGAGCTGGGATTGATAGAGAGACTGTGTTAAAGAGAGGGGAGCTGGGATTGATAGACTGTGTGAAATAGAGGGGAGCTGGGATTGATAGAGAGACTGTGTTAAAGAGAGGGGAGCTGGGATTGATACAGAGACTCTGTGAAAGAGACGGGAGCTGGGATCGATCGAGAGACTGTGTTAAAGAGAGGGGAGCTGGGATTGATAGACTGTGTTAAAGAGAGGGGAGCTGGGATCGATAGAGAGACTGTGTTAAAGAGATGGATACTGGGATTGATAGAGTGACTGTGTTAAAGAGAGGGGAGTGGGACTGATAGAGAGAATGTGTTAAAGTGACGGGAGCTGGGATTGATAGAGAGACTGTGTGAAAAAGAGGGGAGATGGAATTGATAGAGAGACAGTGTGAAAGAGAGGGGAGCTGGGATTGATAGAGAGACTGTGTTAAATAGAGGGGAGCTGGGAGTGATAGAGAGACTGTGTTAAAGAGAGGGGATCTGGGATTGATAGAGAGTATGTGTTAAAGAAAAGGGATCTGGGATTGATAGAGAGACCGTGTTAAAGAGAGGAGAGCAGGGATTGATAGAGAGACTGTGTTAAAGAGAGGAAAACAGGGATTGATAGAGAGACTGTGTTAATGAGAGGGGAGCTGGGATTGATAAAGAGACTATGTGAAAGAGAGGGGAGCTAGGATTGATAGAGAGACTGTGTTAAAGATAGAGGAGCTGGGATTGATACACTGTGTGAAAGAGAGGGGAGCTGGGATCGATAGAGAGACTGTGTTAAAGAGAGGGGAGCTGGGATCCATAGAGAGACTGTGTTAAAGAGAGGGGAGCTGGGATTGATAGAGAGACTTTGTTAAAGAGAGGGGAGCTGGGATTGATAGAGAGACTGTGTAAAAGAGAGGGGAGCTGGGATTGATAGAGAGACTGTTTTAAAGAGAGTGGAGCTTGGATTGATAGAGAGACTGTGTTAAAGAGAATGGAGCTGGGATTGATAGAGAGACTGTGCTAAAGAGAGGGGAGCTGGGATTGATAGACTGTGTGAAACAGAGGAGAGCTGGGATTGATAGAGAGACTGTGTGAAAGAGAGGGGAGCTGGGATTGTTGGAGAGACTGTGTAAAAGAGAGGGGAGCTGGGATTGATAGAGAGACTGTGTTAAAGAGAGGAGAGCTGGGATTGTTGGAGAGACTGTGTAAAAGAGAGGGGAGCTGGGATTGATAGAGAGACTGTGTTAAAGAGAGGGTAACTGGGATTGATAGAAAGACTGTGCTAAAGAGAGGGGAGCTGGGACTGATAGAGAGACTGTGTTAAAGAGAGGGGAGCTGGGATCGATAGAGTGATGGTGTGAAAGAGAAGGGAGCTGGGATTGATAGAGAGACTGTGTTAAAGAGAGGGGAGCTGGGATTGATTTAGAGACTGTATTAAAATGAGGGGAGCTGGGATTGATAGAGAGACTGTGTTAAAGAGAGGGGAGCTGGGATTAATCGAGAGACTGTGTGAAAGAGAGTGGAGCTGGGATTGATAGAGACACTGTATTAAAGAGAGGGGAGCTGGGATTGATAGAGAGATCGTGTTAGAGGGGAGCTGGGATCGATAGAGGGACTGTGTTAAAGAGAGGGGAGCTGGGATTGATAGAGAGAATGTGTAAAAGAGAGGGGAGCTGGGATTGATAGTGAGACTGTGTTAATGAGAGGGGAGCTGTGATTGATAGAGAGACTGTGTGAAAGAGAGGGGAGCAGGGATTGATAGAGAGACTGTGTTAAAGAGAGGGGATCTGGGATTGATGGAGAGACTGTGTTAAAGAGAGGGGATCTGGGATTGATAGAGAGACTGTGTTAAAGAGAGGGGATTAGGGATTGATAGAGAGACTGTGTTAAAGAGAGGGGAGCTGGGATTGATAGAGAGACTGTGTTAAAGACAGCAGATTAGCGATTGAGAGTGAGACTGTGTTAAAGAGATGGGAGGTGGGATTGATAGAGAGACTGTGATAAAGAGAGGAGAGCTGGGATTGATAGAGAGACAGTGTTAAAGAGAGGGCAGCTGGGATTGATAGAGAGACTGTGTTAAAGAGAGGGGAGCTGGGTTTGATACAGAGACTGTATGAAAGAGAGGGGAGCTGGGATTGATAGAGATACTGTGTTAAAGAGAGGGGAGCTGGGATCGATCGAGAGACTGTGTTAAAGAGAGGGGAACTGGGATTGATAGAGATACTGTGTTAAAGAGAGGGGAGCTGGGATCGATCGAGAGACTGTGTTAAAGAGAGGGGAGCTGGGATCGATAGAGAGACTGTGTTAAAGAAAGGGAAACTGGGATTGATAGAGAGACTGTGTTAAAGAGAGGGGTGCTGCGATTGATAAAGAGACTGTGTGAAAGAGTGGGGAGCTGGGATTGATAGACTGTTTGAAAGAGCGGTGAGTTAGGATTGACACAGAGACTGTGTTAAAGAGAGTGTAGCTGGGATTGATCGACTGTGTGAAAAAGAGGGGAGCTTGGATCGATAGAGAGACTGTGTTAAAGAGAGGAGAGCTGGGATTGTTGGAGAGACTGTGTAAAAGAGAGGGGAACTGGGATTTATAGAGAGACTGTGTTAAAGAGAGGGGAGCTGGGACTGATAGAGGGACTTTGTTAAAGAGAGGGGAGCTTGGATTGATAGAGTGATGGTGTGAAAGAGAAGGGAGCTGGGATTGATAGAGAGACTGTGTTAAAGAGAGGGGAGCTGGGATTGATATTGAGACTGTATTAAAATGAGGGGAGCTGGGATTGATAGAGAGACTGTGTTAAAGAGAGGGGAGCTGGGATTAATCGAGAGATTGTGTGAAAGAGAGTGGAGCTGGGCTTGATAGAGACACTGTATTAAAGAGAGGGGAGCTGGGATTGATAGAGAGATCGTGTTAAAGAGAGGGGAGCTGGGATCGATAGAGAGACTGTGTTAAAGAGAGGGGAGCTGGGATTGATAGAGTGAATGTGTAAAAGAGAGGGGAGCTGGGATTGATAGAGAGACTGTGTGAAAGAGAGGGCAGCTTGGATTGATAGAGAGACTGTGTAAAAGAGAGGGTATCTGAGATTGATAGAGAGACTGTGTTAAAGAGAGGGGATTAGGGATTGATAGAGAGACTGTTTAAAAGAGAGGGTTGCTGGGATTGATAGAGAGACTGTGTTAAAGAGAGGGGATTAGCGATTGAGAGTGAGACTGTGTTAAAGAGATGGGAGGTGGGATTGATAGAGAGGCTGTGATAAAGAGAGTGCAGCTGGGATTGATAGAGAGACTGTGTTAAAGAGAGAGGAGCTGGGATTGATGGAGAGACTGTGTGGAAGAGAGGGGAGATGGGATTGATAGAGTGACTGTGTAAAAGAGAGGGGAGCTGGGATTGATAGACTGTGTGAAAGAGCGGGGAGCTGGTATTCACATAGAGACCGTGTTAAAGAGAGGGTAGCTGGGATTGATCGACTGTGTGAAAGAGAGTGGATCTGGGATCGATAGAGAGACTGTGTTAAAGAGAGGGGAGCTGGGATTGATGGAGAGACTGTGTAAAAGAGAGGGGAGCTGGGATTGATAGAGAGACTGTGTTAAATAGAGGGGAGCTGGGATTGATAGAGAGACTCTTTTAAAGAGAGGAGAGCTGGGATTGATAGAGAGACTGTGTTAAAGAGAAGGGAGCTGGGATTGATAGAGAGACTGTGTAAAAGAGAGGGGATCTGGAATTGATAGAGACTCTGTGTTAAAGAGCGGGGAGCTGGGATTGATAGAGAGACTGTGTTAAAGAGAGGTGAGCTAGGATTGATCGAGATACTGTGTTAAAGAGAGGGGTGCTGGGATTGATAGAGAGTCTCTGTAAAAGAGCGGGGAGCTGCGATTGATAGAGTGTGTTAAAGAGAGGAGATCTGGGATTGGTAGAGAGACTGTGTTAAAGAGAGGGGATCTGGGATTGATAGAGAGACTGTGTTAAAGAGAGGAGAACTTGGATTGATAGAGAGACTGTGTTAAAGAGAGGGGAGCTGGGATTGATAGAGAGACTGTGTGAAATAGAGGGGAGCTGGGATTGATAGAGAGACTCTGTTAAAGAGAGGGGAGTTGGGATTGATAGAGAGACTGTGTTAAAGAGAGGGGAGCTGGGATTGATAGAGAGACTATGATAAAGAGAGGAGAACTGGGATTGATAGAGAGACTGTGTTAAAGAGAGGGGAGCTGGGATTGATAGAGAGACTGTGTGAAATAGAGGGGAGCTGGGATTGATAGAGAGACTGTATTAAAGAGAGGGGAGCTGGGATTGATAGAGAGATCGTGTTAAAGAGAGGGGAGCTGGGCTTGATAGAGAGACTGTGTAAAAGAGAGGGGAGCTGGGATTGATCGAGAGACTGTGTTAAAGAGAGGAGAACTAGGATTGATAGAGAGACTGTGGTAAATAGATGGGAGCTGGGATTGATAGAGAGACTGTGTTAAACAAAGGGGAGCTGGGATCGATAGAGAGACTCTGTTAAAGAGAGGGGAGTTGGGATTGATAGAGAGACTGTGTTAAAGAGAGGGGAGCTGGGATTGATAGACTGTGTGAAATAGAGGGGAGCTGGGATTGATACAGAGAATGTGTGAAAAGTAGGGTAGCTGGGATCGATCGAGAGACTTTGTTAAAGAGAGGGGAGCTGGGATTGATAGAGAGACTGTGTTAAACAGAGGGGAGCTGGGATTGATAGAGAGACTGTGTAAAAGAGAGGGGAGCTGGGATCGATAGAGAGAATGTGTTAAAGAGAGGGAAACTGGGATTGTTAGAGAGACTGTGTTAAAGAGTGGGGAGCTGGGATTGATAGAGAGAATGTGTTAAAGAGAGGGGAGCTGGGATCGATAGAGAGACTGTGTTAAAAAGAGGGAAACAGGGATTGATAGAGAGACTGTGTTAAAGAGAGAGGAGCTGGGATCGATTCAGAGACTGTGTGAAAGAGAGGGGAGCTGGGATTGATAGAGAGACTGTGTGAAAGAAAGGGGAGCTGGGATTGATAGAGAGAATGAGTTAAAGAGAGGTTAGCTGGGATCGATAGAGATACTGTGTTAAAGAGAGGGGAGCTGGGATTGATAGAGAGTCTGTGTAAAAGAGAGGGGAGCTGCGATTGACAGAGTGTGTTAAAGTGAGGGGAGCTGGGATTTATAGAGAGACTGTGTGAAAGTGAGGGGAGCTGGGATTGATAGAGAGACTGTGTGAAAGAGAGTGGAGCTGGGATTGATAGAGAGACTGTGTTTAAGATCGGGGAGCTGGGATTAATCGAGAGACTGTGTGAAAGAGAGTGGAGCTGGAATTGATAGAGAGACTGTATTAAATATAGGGGAGCTGGGATTGATAGAGAGTCCGTGCTAAACAGAGGGGAGCAGGGATCGACAGAGAGACTGTGTTAAAAAGAGGGGAGCTGGGATTGATACAGATACTGTGTTAAAGAGAGGGGAGCTGGGATTGATACAGAAACTGTATTAAAGAGAGGGGAGCTGGGATTGATAGAGAGAATGTGTTAAATAGAGGGAAACTGGGATTGATAGAGAGACTGTGTTAAAGAGAGGGGATTAGGGATTGATAGAGAGACTGTGTAAAAGAGAGGGTAGCTGGGATGGATAGAGAGACTGTGTGAAAGAAAGGGGAGAAGAGATTGAGAGAGAGACTGTGTTAAAGAGATGGGAGGTGGGATTGATAGAGAGACTGTGTTAAAGAGAGGGCAGCTGGGATTGACAGAGAGACTGTGTTAACGAGTGAGGAGCTGGGATCAATAGAGAGACTGTGTTAAAGAGAGGGGAGCTGGGATTGATAGAGACACTGTGTTAAATAGATGGTAGCTGGGATTGATAGAGAGACTGTGTTAAAGAGAGGGGAGCTGGGATCGATAGAGAGACTCTGTTAAAGAGAGGGGAGTTGGGATTGATAGAGAGACTGTGTTAAAGTGAGGGGAGCTGGGTTTGATGGAGAGACTGTGTTAAAGAGAGGAGAACTAGGATTTAAATAGAGACTGTGTTAAAGAGACGGGAGCTGGGATCGTTAGAGAGACTCTGTTAAAAAGAGGGAAACTGGGATTGATAGAGAGACTGTTAAAGAGTAAGATGAGGGATTGTTAGAGAGACTGTGTTAAAGAGAGATTTGCTGGGATTGATAGATAGACTTTGTTAAAGAGAGCGGATTAGGGATTGATAGAGAGACTGTGTAAAAGAGAGGGGAGCTGGGATTGATAGACAGACTGTGTGAAAGAAAGGGGAGAAGAGATTGAGAGAGAGACTGTGTTAAAGAGAGGGGAGCTGGGATCGATAGGGAGACACTGTTAAAGAGAGGGGAGTTGGGATTGATAGAGAGACTGTGTCAAAGTGAGGGGAGCTGGGATTGACAGTGAGACTTTGTTACAGAGAGGGGAGTTGGGATTGATAGTGAGACTGTGATAAAGATTGGGGAGCTGGGATCGATAGATAGACTGTGTTAACGAGAGGGGAGCTGGGATTGATAGAGAGACTGTGTCAAAGAGTGGGGAACTGGGATTGATAGAGAGACTGTGTTAAAGAGAGGAGAACTGGGATTGATAGAGACACTGTGTTAAATAGATGGGAGCTGGGATTGATAGAGACACTCTGTTAAAGAGAGGGGAGTTGGGATTGATAGAGAGACTATGTTAAAGTGAGGGGAGCTGGGTTTGATAGAGAGACCGTGTGAAAGAGAGGAGAACTGGGATTGATAGAGAGACTGTGTTAAAGAGATGGGAGCTGGGATTTATAGAGAGACTGTGTATTAGAGAGGGGTGCTGGGATTAATAGAGAGACTCTGTGAAAGCGAGGGGAGCTGGGATAGATAGAGAGACTTTGTGAACGTGAGGGGAACTGGGATTGATAGAGAGATTGTATTAAAGAGAGGGGAGCTGGGATTGATAGACTGTGTGAAATAGAGGGGAGCTGGGATTGATAGAGAGACTGTGTTAAAGAGAGGGGAGCTGGGATTGATAGGGAGACTGTGTGAAAGTGAGGGGAGCTGGGATCGATAGAGAGAATGTGTTAAAGAGAGGGAAACTGGGATTGTTAGAGAGACGGTGTTAAAGAGTGGGGAGCTGGGATTGATAGAGAGACTGTGTTAAAAAGAGGGAAACTGGGATTGATAGAGAGACTGTGTTAAAGAGAGGGGAGCTGGGATCGATACAGAGCCTGTGTGAAAGAGAGGGGAGCTGGGATCGATAGAGAGTCTTTGTGAAAGAGAGGGGAGCAGGGATTGATTAGAGACTGTGTTAAAGAGAGGGGAGCAGGGATTGATAGAGAGACTGAGTTAAAGAGAGGGTAGCTGGGATCGAAAGAGATTCTGTGTGAAAGAGAGGGGAGCTGGGATTGATTGAGAGACTGTGTTAAAGAGAGGGGAGCTGGGATTGATAGACAGTGTTAAAGAGAGGGGAACTGGGATTGACAGAGAGACTGTGTTAAAAAGAGGATAGAAGGATTGATCGACTGTGTGAAAGAGAGGGGAGCTGGGATCGATAGAGAGACTGTGTTAAAGAGAGGGGAGCTGGGATTGATTGAGAGACTGTGTTAAAGAGTGGGCAGCTGGGATTTATAGAGAGACTGTGTATTAGAGAGGGGTGCTGGGATTAATAGAGAGACTCTGTGAAAGCGAGGGGAGCAGGGATAGATAGAGAGACTTTGTGAACGTGAGGGGAACTGGGATTGATAGAGAGATTGTGTTAAAGAGAGGGGAGCTGGGATTGATAGACTGTGTGAAATAGAGGGGAGCTGGGATTGATAGAGAGACTGTGTTAAAGAGAGGGGATCTGGGATTGATAGAGAGACTGTGTGAAATGTAGGGGAGCTGGGATCGATCGAGAGACTGTGTTAGAGAGTGGAGCTGGGATTGATAGAGAGACTGTGTTAAAGAGAGGGGAGCTGCGAATGATAGAGAGACTGTGTGAAAGTGAGGGGAGCTGGGATCGATAGAGAGAATGTGTTAAAGAGAGGGAAACTGGGATTGTTAGAGAGACGGTGTTAAAGAGTGGGGAGCTGGGATTGATAGAGAGAATGTGTTAAAGTGAGGGGAACTGGGATCGATAGAGAGACTGTGTTAAAAAGAGGGAAACTGGGATTGATAGAGAGACTGTGTTAAGGAGAGGGGAGCTGGGATCGATACAGAGCCTGTGTGAAAGAGAGGGGAGCTGGGATCGATAGAGAGACTGTGTTAAAGAGAGGGGAGCTGGGATTGATAGACTGTGTTAAAGAGAGGGGAACTGGGATTGACAGAGAGACTGTGTTAAAAAGAGGGGAGCTGGGATTGATCGACTGTGTGAAAGAGAGGGGAGCTGGGATCGATAGAGAGACTGTGTTAAAGAGAGGGGAGCTGGGATTGATAGAGAGACTGTGTTAAAGAGTGGGGAGCTGGGATTGATAGAGAGACTGTGTTAAAGTGAGGGGAACTGGGATTGATAGAGATACCGTGATAAAGAGAGGGGAGCTGGGATCGATCGAGAGACTGTGTTAAAGAGAGGGGAGCTGGGATCGACAGAGAGACTGTGTTAAAGAAAGGGAAACTGGGATTGTTAGAGAGACTGTGTTAAAGAGAGGGGTGCTTGGATTGATAAAGAGACTGTGTGAAAGAGTGGGGAGCTGGGATTGATAGACTGTTTGAAAGAGAGGGGAACTGGGATTAATCGAGAGACTGTGTGAAAGAGAGTGGAGCTGGGATTGATAGAGACACTGTATTAAACAGAGGGGAGCTGGGATTGATAGAGAGATCGTGTTAAAGAGAGGGGAGATGGGATCGATAGAGAGACTGTGTTAAAGAGAGGGGAGCTGGGATTGATAGAGAGACTGTGTTAAAGTTAGGGGAGCTGGGATTGATATAGAGACTGTGTTAAAGAGAGGGGAGCTGGAATTGATAGAGATAATGTGTAAAAGAGAGGGGATCTGGAATTGATAGAGAGACTGTGTTAAAGATAGGGGAGTTGGGATTGATAGAGAGACTGTGTAACAGAGAGGGGAGCTGGGATTGAGAGAGAGACTGTGTTAAAGAGATGGGAGGTGGGATTGATAGAGAGACTGTGTTAAAGAGAGGGCAGCTGGGATTGATAGAGAGACTGTGTTAAAGAGAGGGCAGCTGGGATTGAAAGAGAGACTGTGTTAAAGATAGGGGAGCTGGGATTGATAGACTGTGTGAAATAGAGGGGCGCTGGGATTGATAGAGAGACTGTGTTAAGGAGAGGGGAGCTGGGTTTGATACACAGACTGTGTGAAAGAGAGGGGAGCTGGGATCGATCGAGAGACTGTGTTAAAGAGAGGGGAACTGAGATTGATAGAGAGACTGTGTTAAAGTGAGGGGAAATGGGATTGATAGAGAGACTGTGTTAAAAGAGGGGAGCTGGGATCGTTCGAGAAACTGTGTTAAAGAGAGGGGAGCTGGGATCGATAGAGAGACTGTGTTAAAGAAAGGGAAACTGGGATTGATATAGAGACTGTGTTAAAGAGAGGGGAGCGGGGATTGATAGACTTTTTGAAAGAGGGGGGAGTTGGGATTGACACAGAGACTGTGTAAAAGAGAGGGGAGCTGGGATTGATAGAGAGACTGTGTTAAAGAGAGGGGAGGTGGGATTGATAGAGAGACTGTGTTAAAGAGAGGGGAACTGGGATTGATAGAGAGACTGTGTTAAAGAGAGGGGAGCTGGGATCGTTCGAGAAACTGTGTTAAAGAGAGGGGAGCTGGGATCGATAGAGAGACTGTGTTAAAGAAAGGGAAACTGGGATTAATAGAGAGACTGTGTTAAAGAGAGGGGAGCTGGGATTGATAGAGAGACTGTGTTAAATAGAGGGGATTCGGGATTGATAGCGAGACTGTGTTAAAGAGAGGGTTGCTGCGATTGATAGAGAGACTGTGTTAAAGATAGGGGATTAGCGATTGAGAGTGAGACTGTGTTAAAGAGATGGGAGCTGGGATTGATAGAGAGACTGTGATAAAGAGAGGGGAGCTGGGATTGATAGAGAGACTGTGTTAAAGAGAGGGGAGCTGGGATTGATAGAGAGACTTTGTGAAAGAGATGGGAGCTGGGATTGATAGAGAGACTGTGTTAAAGAGAGGAGAACTGGGAATGATAGAGAGACTGTGTTAAAGAGAGAGGAGCTGGCATTGATCGACTGTGTGCAAAAGAGGGGAGCTCGGATCGATCGAGAGACTGTGTTAAAGAGAGGGTAGCTGGGATTGATGGAGAGACTGTGTAAAAGAGAGGGGAGCTGGGATTGATAGAGAGACTGTGTTAAAGAGAGGGGAGCTGGGATTGATAGAGAGACTGTGTTAAATAGAGGGGTGCTGGGAATGATAGAGAGAATGTGTAAAAGAGTGGGAATCTGGAATTGATAGAGAGTCTGTGTCAAAAGATAGGGGAGCTGGGATTGATAGAGAGACTGTGTGAAACAGAGGGGAGCTGGGATTGATAGAGAGACTGTGTTTAAGTTATGGGAGGTGGGATTGATAGAGAGACTGTTTTAAAGATAGGGCAGCTGGGATTGATAGAGAGACTGTGTTAAAGAGAGGGCAGCTGGGATTGATAGAGAGACTGTGTTAAAGGGAGGGGAGCTGGGATTGATAGAGAGACTGTGTTAAAGAGAGGAGAACTGGGATTGATAGAGAGACTGTGTTAAAGAGATGGGAGCTGGGATTGATAGAGAGACTGTGTTTAAGAGAGGGGTGCTGGGATTGATAGAGAGAGTGTGTTACAAAGAGGGAAGCTGGGATAGATAGAGAGACTTTGTGAAAGAGAGGGGAGCTGGGTTTGACAGAGAGACTGTGTTAAAGAGAGGGGAACTGGGATTGATACAGAGACTGTGTGAAAGTGAGGGGAGCTGGGATCGATCGAGAGACAGTGTTAAAGAGAAGGGAGCTGGGATCGATAGAGAGACTGTGTTAAAGAGAGGGGAGCTGGGATTGATAGACTGTTTGAACGAGAGGGGAGTTGGGATTGACACAGAGACCGTGTTAAAGAGAGGGGAGCCGGGATCGACAGAGAGACTGTGTTAAAGAGAGGGGAGCTGGGATTGATAGAGAGACAGTGTTAAAGAGAGGGGAGCTGGGACTGATAGAGTGATGGTGTGAAAGAGTGGGGAGCTGGGATTGATAGAGAGACTGTGTTAAAGAGAGGGGAGCTGGGATTGATATAGAGACTGTATTAAAATGAGGGGAGCTGGAATTGATAGAGAGACTGTGTGAAAGAGAGGTGTGCTGGGATTGATAGAGAGACTGTGTTAAAGATCGGGGAGCTGGGATTTATCGAGAGACTGTGTGAAAGAGAGTGGAGCTGGGATTGATAGAGACACTGTATTAAAGAGAGGGTTGCTGGGATTGATAGAGAGATCGTGTAAAAGAGAGGGGATCTGGAATTGATAGAGAGTCTGGGTTAAAGATAGGGGAGCTGGGATTGATAGAGAGACTGTGTTAAAGAGAGGGGAACTGGGATTGATAGATTGTGTTAAAGAGAAGGGAGCTGCGATTGATAGAGAGACTGTGTGAAAGTGAGGGGAGCTGGGATCGATAGAGAGACTGTGTTAAAGAGAGGGGAGCTGGGATTGATAGAGAGTCTGCGTAAAAGAGAGGGGAGCTGCGATTGACAGAGTGTGTTAAAGTGAGGGGAGCTGGGATTGATAGAGAGACTGTGTGAAAGTGAGGGCAGCTGGGATTGATAGAGAGACTGTGTGAAAGAGTGGGGAGCTGGGATTGATAGAGAGACTGTGTTAAAGATCGGGGAGCTGGGATTAATCGAGAGACTGTGTGAAAGAGAGTGGAGCTGGAATTGATAGAGAGACTGTATTAAATATAGGGGAGCTGGGATTGATAAAGAGACCGTGTTAAAGAGAGGGGAGCCGGGATCGACAGAGAGACTGTGTTAAAGAGAGGGGAGCTGGGATTGATAGAGAGAATGTGTTAAAGAGAGGGGAGCTGGGATTGATAGAGAGACTGTTAAAGAGAGGGAATCTGGGATTGATAGAGAGACTGTGTTAAAGAGAGGGGAGCTGGGATTGATGGAGAGACTGTGTTAAAGAGAGGGGAGCTGGGATTGATAGAGAAACTGTGTTAAAGAGTGGGGAGCTGGGATTGATAGAGAGAATGTGTTAAAAAGAGGGAAACTGGGATTGATAGAGATACTGTGTTAAAGTGAGGGGAGCTGGGATTGATAGAGAGACTGTGTGAAAGAGCGGGGAGATGGAATTGATAGAGAGACAGTGTGAAAGAGAGGGGAGAAGGGATTAATAGAGAGACTGTGTTAAAGAGATGGAAGCTGGGATTGATAGAGAGACTGTGTTAAAGAGAGGGGAGCTGGGATCGTTAGAGAGACTGTGTAAAAAGAGGGAAACTGGGATTGATAGAGAGACTGTGTTAAAGAGAGGGGATTCGGGATTGATAGAGAGACTGTGTAAAAGATATGGGAGCTGGGATTGATAGAGAGACTGTGTGAAAGAAAGGGGAGAAGAGATTGAGAGAGAGACTGTGTTAAAGAGATGGGATGTGGGATTGATAGAGAGACATTGTTAAAGAGAGGGCAGCTGCGATTGACAGAGAGACTGTGTTACAGAGAGGGGAGTTGGGATTGATAGAGATATCGTGTAAAAGCGAGGGGATCTGGAATTGATAGAGAGTTTGGGTTAAAGATAGGGGAGCTGGGATTGATAGAGAGACTGTGTTAAAGAGTGGAGAACTGGGATTGATAGAGACACTGTGTTAAATAGTTGGGAGCTGGGATTGATAGAGAGACTGTGTTAAAGAGAGGGGAGTTGGGATTGATAGAGAGACTGTGTTAAAGAGATGGGAGCTGAGATTTATAGAGAGACTGTGTATTAGAGAGGCGTGCTGGGAATAAAAGAGAGCCTCTGTGAAAGAGAGGGGAGCTGGGAAAGATAGAGAGACTTTGTGAACGAGAGGGGAACTGGGATTGATAGAGAGATTGTGTTAAAGAGAGGGGAGCTGGGATTGATAGACTGTGTGCAATAGAGGGGAGCTGGGATTGATAGAGAGACTCTGTTAAAGAGAGGGGAGCTGGGATTGATTCAGAGACTTTCTGAAAAGTAGGGGAGCTGGGATCGATCGAGAGACTGTGTTAGAGAGTGGAGCTGGGATTGATAGAGAGACTGTGTTAAAGAGTGGGGAGCTGGGATTGATAGAGAGAATGTGTTAAAGAGAGGGGAACTGGGTTCGATAGAGAGACTGTGTTAAAAAGAGGGAAACTGGGATTGATAGAGAGACTGTGTTAAAGAGAGGGGAGCTGGGATCGATACAGTGAATGTGTGAAAGAGAGGGGAGCTGGGATCGATAGAGAGTCTGTGTGAAAGAAAGGGGAGCAGGGATTGATATAGAGACAGAGTTAAAGAGAGGGTAGCTGGGATCGATAGAGAGACTGTGTGAAAGAATGGGGAGCTGGGATTGATAGAGAGACTGTGTTAAAGAGAGGGGAGCTGGGATTGATAGAGAGACTGTGTGAAAGAGAGGGGAGCTGGGATTGATGGAGAGACTGTGTAAAAGAAAAGGGAGCTGGGATTGATAGAGAGACTGTGTTAAAGAGATGGGAGCTGGGATTGATAGAGAGACTGTGCTAAAGAGAGGGGAGCAGGGATTGATAGAGAGACTGTGTAAAAGAGATGGAAGCTGGGATTGATAGAGAGACTGTGTGAAAGTGAGGGGAGCTGGGTTCGATAGAGAGACTGTGTTAAAGAGAGGGGAGCTGGGATTTATAGAGGGTATGTGTAAAAGAGAGGGGAGCTGCGATTGATAGAGTGTGTTAAAGTGAGGGGAGCTGGGATTGATAGAGAGACTGTGTGAAAGAGAGGGGAGCTGGGATTGATAGAGAGACTGTGTTAAAGATCGGGGAGCTGGGATTAATCGAGAGACTGTGTGAAAGAGAGTGGAGCTGGGATTGATAGAGACACTGTATTAAATATAGGGGAGCTGGGATTGAAAGAGAGACCGTGTTAAAGAGACGGGAGCTGGGATCGACAGAGAGACTGTGTTAAAGAGAGGGGAGCTGGGATTGATAGAGAGGATGTGTAAAAGAGAGGGGAGCTGGGATTGATAGAGAGACTGTGTTAAAGGGAGGGGAACTGGGACCGATAGAGAGTCTGTGTTAAAGAGAGGGAAACTGTGAATGATAGAGAGACTGTGTTAAAGAGAGGGGAGCTGGGATTGATGGAGAGACTGTGTTAAAGAAAGGAGAGCTGGGATTGATAGAGAAACTGTGTTAAAGAGAGGGGAGCTGGGATTGAAAGTGAGAATGTGTTAAAAAGAGGGAAACTGGGATTGATAGAGAGACTGTGTTAAAGTGAGGGGAGCTGGGATTGATAGAGAGACTGTGTGAAAGAGCGGGGAGATGGAATTGATCGAGAGAAAGTGTGAAAGAGAGGGGAGAAGGGATTGATAGAGAGACTGTGTTAAAGAGAGGGGAGCTGGGATTGATAGAGAGACTCTGTTAAAGTGAGGGGAGCTGGGATTGATAGAGAGACTGTGTTAAAGAGAAGGGAGCTGGGATTGATAGAGAGACTGTGTGAAAGAGAGGGGAACTGGGATTGATAGAGAGACTGTGTGAAAGAGAGGGCAGATGGGATTGATAGAGAGACTGTGTTAAAGAGAGGGGAGCTGGGATTGATAGTGAGACTCTGTTAAAGAGAGGGGAGCTGGGATCGATGGAGACAATTTGTTAAAGAGAGGTGAGGAGGGATTGATAGAGAGACTGTGAAAGAGTGGGGAGCTGGGTACGATAGAGTGACTGTGTTAAAGAGAGGAGAGCTGGGATTGATAGAGGGACTGTGTTAAAGTGAAGTGAGCTGGCATTGATAGAGAGACTGTGTGAAAGAGAGGGGAGTTGGGATTGACAGAGACACTGTGTGAAAGTGAGGGGAGCTGAGATTGATAGAGAGACTGTGTTAAAGAAAAGGGAGCTGGGATTGATAGAGAGACTGTGTTAAAGAGAGGGGAGCTCTGATTGATAGAGAGACTGTATAAAAGAGCGGGGAGCTGGAATTGATAGAGAGACTGTGTTAAAGAGAGGTGAGTTATGATTGATAGAGAGACTGTGTTAAAGAGTGGGGAGCTGGGATTGATAGAGAGACTGTGTGAAAGTGAGGGGAGCTGGGATCGATAGAGAGACTGTGTTAAAGAGAGGGGAGCTGGGATTTGTAGAGGGTCTGTGTAAAAGAGAGGGGAGCTGCGATTGATAGAGTGTGTTAAAGTGAGGGGAGCTGGGATTGATAAAGAGACTGTGTGATAGTGAGGGGAGCTGGGAATGATAGAGAGACTCTGTGAAAGAGTGGGGAGCTGGGATTGATAGAGAGACTGTGTTAAAGATCAGGGAGCTGGGATTAATCGAGAGACTGTGTGAAAGAGAGTGGAGCTGGGATTGATAGAGAGACTGTATTAAAAGTAGGGGAGCTTGGATTGATAGAGATACCGTGTTAAAGAGAGGGGAGCTGGGATCGACAGAGAGACTGTGTTAAAGAGAGGGGAGCTGGGATTGATAGAGAGGATGTGTAAAAGAGAGGGGAGCTGGGATTGATAGAGAGACTATCTTAAAGTGAGGGTAACTGGGATCGATAGAGAGTCTGTGTTAAAGAGAGGGAAACTATGATTGATAGAGAGACTGTTTTAAAGAGAGGGGAGCTGGGATTGATGGATAGACTGTGTTAAAGAGAGGGGAGCTGGGATTGATAGAGAAACTGTGTTAAAGAGAAGGGAGCTGGGATTGAAGAGAGAATGTGTTAAAGAGAGGGAAACTGGGATTGATAGAGAGATGTTAAAGTGAGGGGAGCTGGGATTGATAGAGAGACTGTGTGAAAGAGCGGGGAGATGGAATTGATAGAGAGACAGTGTGAAAGAGAGGGGAGAAGGGAATGATAGAGAGACAGTGTTAAAGAGAGGGGAACTGGAATTGATAGAGAGACTGTGAAAGAGAGGGCAGATGGGATTGATAGTGAGACTCCGTTAAAGAGAGGGGAGCTGGGATCGATGGAGACACTTTGTTAAAGAGAGGTGAGGAGGGATTGATAGAGAGACTGTGAAAGAGTGGGGAGCTGGGTACGATAGAGTGACTGTGTTAAAGAGAGGAGAGCTGGGATTGATAGCGGGACTGTGTTAAAGTGAAGGGAGCTGGCATTGATAGAGAGACTGTGTGAAAGAGAGGGGAGCTGGGATTGACAGAGAGACTGTGTGAAAGAGAGGGGAGCTGAGATTGATAGAGAGACTGTGTTAAAGAAAAGGGAGCTGGGATTGATAGAGAGACTGTATAAAAGAGCGGGGAGCTGGGTTGATAGAGAGACTGTGTTAAAGAGAGGTGAGTTATGATTGATAGAGAGACTGTGTTAAAGAGTGGGGAGCTGGGATTGATAGAGAGTCTGTGTAAAAGAGAGGGGAGCTGCAATTGACAGGATGTGTTAAAGAGTGTGGAGCTGGGATTGATAGAGAGACTGTTTGAAAGTGTGTGGAGCTGGGATCGATAGAGAGACTGTGTGAAAGTGAGGGGAGCTGGCATTGATAGAGAGACTGTTTTAAAGATCGGGGAGCTGGGATCGATAGAGAGACTGTTTTAAAGAGAGCAGAGCTGGGATTGATAGAGAGACTGGGTTAAAGAGAGGGGAACTGGGTTCGATAGAGAGACTGTGTTAAAGAGAGGGAAACTGGGATTGATTGAGAGATTGTGTGAAAGAGAGGGGAGCTGAGATTGATAGACTGTTTTAAAGATCGGGGAGCTGTGATTAATCGAGAGACTGTATTAAAGAGAGGAGAGCCGGGATTGATAGAGAGACCGTGTTAAAGAGAGGGGTGCTGGGATCGATAGAGAGACTGTGTTAAAGAGAGTGGAGATGGGATTGATACAGAGACTGTCTTAAAGAGAGGGGATCTGGGATTGATAGAGAAACTGTGTTAAAGAGAGGGGAGCTGGGATCGATGGAGACACTTTGTTAAAGAGAGGTGAGGAGGGATTGATAGAGAGACTGTGAAAGAGTGGGGAGCTGGGATTGATAGAGAGACTGTGTTAAAGAGAGGAGAATTCGGATCGATAGAGAGACTGTGTTAAAGAGAGGGGAGCTTGGATTGATAGAGAGACTGTGTTTAAGAGAGGGGTGCTGGGATTGATAGAGAGAGTGTGTTAAAAGGAGGGGAGCTGGGATAGATAGAGAGACTTTGTGAAAGAGAGGCGAACTGGGATTGATAGAGAGACTGTGTTAAAGAGAGGGGAGCTGGGATTGATAGACTGTGTGAAATAGAGGGGAGCTGGGATTGATAGAGAGACTGTGTTAAAGAGAGGGGAGCTGGGATTGATAGAGAGACTGAGTTAAAGAGAGGGTAGCTGGGATCGATAGAGAGTCTGTGTGAAAGAGAGGGGAGCTGGGATTGATGGAGAGACTGTGTAAAAGAGAGGGGAGCTGGGATTGATAGAGACACTGTGTTAAAGAGAGGGGAGCTGGGATTAATAGAGAGACTGTGTTAAAGAGTGGGGAGCTGGGATTGATAGAGAGACTGTGATAAAGAGAGGGGAGCTGGAATTGAGAGAGAGACTGTGTAAAAGAGTGGGCATCATGAATTGATAGAGAGTCTGTGTTAAAGATAGGGGAGCTGGGATTGATAGAGAGACTGTGAAAGAGAGGGGAGCTGGGATTGATAGAGAGATTGTGTTAAAGATCGGGGAGCTGGGATTAATCGAGAGACTGTGTGAAAGAGAGTGGAGCTGGGATTGATAGAGAGACTGTATTAAATATAGGGGAGCTGGGATTTATAGAGAGACCGTGTTAAAGAAGGGGAGCTGGGATGGACAGAGAGACTGCGTTAAAGAGAGGGTAGCTGGGATTGATAGAGAGAATGTGTAAAAGAGAGGGGAGCTGGGATTGATAGAGAGACTGTGTTAAAGAGAGGGGAACTGGGATCGATAGAGAGACTGTGTTAAAGAGAGGGAAACTGGGATTGATAGAGAGACTCTGTTAAAGAGAGGGGAGCTGGGATTGATGGAGAGACTGTGTTAAAGAGAGGGGACCTGGGATTGATAGAGAAACTGTGTTAAAGAGAGGGGAGCTGGGATTGATAGAGAGAATGTGTTTAAAAGTGGGGAACTGGGATTGATAGAGAGACTGTGTTAAAGTGAGGTGTGCTGGGATTGATAGAGAGACTGTGTTAAAGAGAGGGGAACTGGGATCGATAGAGAGACTGTGTTAAAGAGAGGGAAACTGGGATTGATAGAGAGACTCCGTTAAAGAGAGGGGAGCTGGGATTGATGGAGAGACTGTGTTAAAGAGAGGGGACCTGGGATTGATAGAGAAACTGTGTTAAAGAGAGGGGAGCTGGGATTGATAGAGAGAATGTGTTTAAAAGTGGGGAACTGGGATTGATAGAGAGACTGTGTTAAAGTGAGGTGTGCTGGGATTGATAGAGAGACTGTGTTGAAGAGAGGGGAACTGGTATTGATAGAGAAACTGTCTGAAAGAGAGGGCAGATGGGATTGACAGAGAGACTCTGTTAAAGAGAGGGGAGCTAGGATCGATGGAGACACTTTGTTAAAGAGAGGTGAGGAGGGATTGATAGAGAGACTGTGAAAGATTGGGGAGCTGGGATTGATAGAGAGACTGTGTTAAAGAGAGGGGATTAGGGATTGATAGAGAGACTGTGTAAAAGAGTGGGGAGCTGGGATTGATAGAGAGACTGTGTGAAAGAAAGGGGAGAAGGGATTGAGAGAGAGACTGTGTTAAAGAGATGGGAGGTGGGATTGATAGAGAGACTGTGTTAAAGGGAGGGCATGTCTGATTGACAGAGAGACTGTATTACAGAGAGGGGAGTTGGGATTGATAGAGAGACTGTGTTAAATAGAGGGGAGCTGGGATTGATAGAGAGACTGTGTTAAAGAGAGGGGAGTGGGGATTGATAGAGAGACTGTGTGAAAGTGAGGGGAGCTGGGATGGATAGAGAGAATGTGTTAAAGAGAGGGAAATTGGGATTGTTAGAGAGACTGTGTTAAAGAGTGGGGAGCTGGGATTGATAGAGAGAATGTGTTAAAGAGAGGGGAGCTGGGATCGATAGAGAGACTGTGTTAAAAAGAGGGATACTGGGATTGATAGAGAGACTGTGTTAAAGAGAGGGGAGCTGGGATCGATACAGAGACTGTGTGAAAGAGAGGGGAGCTGGGATTGATAGAGAGACTGTGTGAAAGAAAGGCGAGCTGGGATTGATAGAGATACTGAGTTAAAGAGAGGGTAGCTGGGATCGATAGAGTGTCTGTGTGAAAGAGAGGGGAGCTGGGATTGATAGAGAGACTGTGTTAAAAAGAGGGAAACTGGGATTGATAGAGAGACTGTGTTAAAGAGAGGGGAGCTGGGATCGATACAGAGACTGTGTGAAAGAGAGGGGAGGTGGATTGATAGAGAGACTCTGTGAAAGAAAGGGCAGCTGGGATTGATAGAGAGACTGATTTAAAGAGAGGGTAGCTGGGATCGATAGAGAGTCTGTGTGAAAGAGACAGGAGCTGGGATTGATGGAGAGACTTTGTAAAAGAGAGGGGAGCTGGGATTGATAGAGAGACTGTGTTAAAGAGAGGGGAGCTGGGATTAATAGAGAGACTGTGTTAAAGAAGGGGAGCAGAGATTGATAGAGAGACTGTGCTAAAGAGAGGGGAGCTGGGATTGATAGAGAGACTGTGTAAAAGAGAGGGGATCTGGAATTGATAGAGAGTCTGTGTTAAAGATAGGGGAGCTGGGGTTGATAGAGAGACTGTGTGAAAGAGAGGGGAGCTGGGATTGATAGAGAGACTGTGTTAAAGAGAGGGGATTAGGGATTGATAGAGAGACTGTGTAAAAGAGTGGGGAGCTGGGATTGATAGAGAGACTGTGTGAAAGAAAGGGGAGAAGGGACTGAGAGAGAGACTGTGTTAAAGAGATGGGAGGTGGGATTGATAGAGAGACTGTGTTAAAGGGAGGGCATGTCTGATTGACAGAGAGACTGTGTTACAGAGAGGGTTGTTGGGATTGATAGAGAGACTGTGTTAAATAGAGGGGAGCTGGGATTGATAGAGAGACTGTGTTAAAGAGAGGGGAGTGGGGATTGATAGAGAGACTGTGTGAAAGTGAGGGGAGCTGGGATCGATAGAGAGAATGTGTTAAAGAGAGGGAAATTGGGATTGTTAGAGAGACTGTGTTAAAGAGAGGGGAGCTGGGATCGATACAGAGAATGTGTTAAAGAGAGGGGAGCTGGGATCGATAGAGAGACTGTGTTAAAAAGAGGGATACTGGGATTGATAGAGAGACTGTGTTAAAGAGAGGGGAGCTGGGATCGATACAGAGACTGTGTGAAAGAGAGGGGAGGTGGATTGATAGAGAGACTCTGTGAAAGAAAGGGCAGCTGGGATTGATAGAGAGACTGATTTAAAGAGAGGGTAGCTGGGATCGATAGAGAGTCTGTGTGAAAGAGACAGGAGCTGGGATTGATGGAGTCACTTTGTAAAAGAGAGGGGAGCTGGGATTGATAGAGAGACTGTGTTAAAGAGAGGGGAGCTGGGATTAATAGAGAGACTGTGTTAAAGAGAGGGGAGCAGGGATTGATAGAGAGACTGTGCTAAAGAGAGGGGAGCTGGGATTGATAGAGAGACTGTGTAAAAGAGAGGGGATCTGGAATTGATAGAGAGTCTGTGTTAAAGATAGGGGAGCTGGGATTGATAGAGAGACTGTGTGAAAGAGAGGGGAGCTGGGATTGATAGAGAGACTGTGTTAAAGAGAGGTGTGCTGGGATTGATAGAGAGACTGTGTTGAAGAGAGGGGAGCTGGGATTGATGGAGAGACTGTGTTAAAGAGAGGGGACCTGGGATTGATAGAGAAACTGTGTTAAAGAGAGGGGAGCTGGGATTGATAGAGAGAATGTGTTTAAAAGTGGGGAACTGGGATTGATAGAGAGACTGTGTTAAAGTGAGGTGTGCTGGGATTGATAGAGAGACTGTGTTGAAGAGAGGGGAACTGGTATTGATAGAGAAACTGTCTGAAAGAGAGGGCAGATGGGATTGACAGAGAGACTCTGTTAAAGAGAGGGGAGCTAGGATCGATGGAGACACTTTGTTAAAGAGAGGTGAGGAGGGATTGATAGAGAGACTGTGAAAGATTGGGGAGCTGGGATTGATAGAGAGACTGTGTTAAAGAGAGGGGATTAGGGATTGATAGAGAGACTGTGTAAAAGAGTGGGGAGCTGGGATTGATAGAGAGACTGTGTGAAAGAAAGGGGAGAAGGGATTGAGAGAGAGACTGTGTTAAAGAGATGGGAGGTGGGATTGATAGAGAGACTGTGTTAAAGGGAGGGCATGTCTGATTGACAGAGAGACTGTGTTACAGAGAGGGGAGTTGGGATTGATAGAGAGAATGTGTTAAATAGAGGGGAGCTGGGATTGATAGAGAGACTGTGTTAAAGAGAGGGGAGTGGGGATTGATAGAGAGACTGTGTGAAAGTGAGGGGAGCTGGGATGGATAGAGAGAATGTGTTAAAGAGAGGGAAATTGGGATTGTTAGAGAGACTGTGTTAAAGAGTGGGGAGCTGGGATTGATAGAGAGAATGTGTTAAAGAGAGGGGAGCTGGGATCGATAGAGAGACTGTGTTAAAAAGAGGGATACTGGGATTGATAGAGAGACTGTGTTAAAGAGAGGGGAGCTGGGATCGATACAGAGACTGTGTGAAAGAGAGGGGAGCTGGGATTGATAGAGAGACTGTGTGAAAGAAAGGCGAGCTGGGATTGATAGAGATACTGAGTTAAAGAGAGGGTAGCTGGGATCGATAGAGTGTCTGTGTGAAAGAGAGGGGAGCTGGGATTGATAGAGAGACTGTGTTAAAAAGAGGGAAACTGGGATTGATAGAGAGACTGTGTTAAAGAGAGGGGAGCTGGGATCGATACAGAAACTGTGTGAAAGAGAGGGGAGGTGGATTGATAGAGAGACTCTGTGAAAGAAAGGGCAGCTGGGATTGATAGAGAGACTGATTTAAAGAGAGGGTAGCTGGGATCGATAGAGAGTCTGTGTGAAAGAGACAGGAGCTGGGATTGATGGAGAGACTTTGTAAAAGAGAGGGGAGCTGGGATTGATAGAGAGACTGTGTTAAAGAGAGGGGAGCTGGGATTAATAGAGAGACTGTGTTAAAGAAAGGTGAGCAGGGATTGATAGAGAGACTGTGCTAAAGAGAGGGGAGCTGGGATTGATAGAGAGACTGTGTAAAAGAGAGGGGATCTGGAATTGATAGAGAGTCTGTGTTAAAGATAGGGGAGCTGGGATTGATAGAGAGACTGTGTGAAAGAGAGGGGAGCTGGGATTGATAGAGAGACTGTGTTAAAGAGAGGGGATTAGGGATTGATAGAGAGACTGTGTAAAAGAGTGGGGAGCTGGGATTGATAGAGAGACTGTGTGAAAGAAAGGGAAGAAGGGACTGAGAGAGAGACTGTGTTAAAGAGATGGGAGGTGGGATTGATAGAGAGACTGTGTTAAAGGGAGGGCATGTCTGATTGACAGAGAGACTGTGTTACAGAGAGGGTTGTTGGGATTGATAGAGAGACTGTGTTAAATAGAGGGGAGCTGGGATTGATAGAGAGACTGTGTTAAAGAGAGGGGAGTGGGGATTGATAGAGAGACTGTGTGAAAGTGAGGGGAGCTGGGATCGATAGAGAGAATGTGTTAAAGAGAGGGAAATTGGGATTGTTAGAGAGACTGTGTTAAAGAGAGGGGAGCTGGGATCGATATAGAGAATGTGTTAAAGAGAGGGGAGCTGGGATCGATAGAGAGACTGTGTTAAAAAGAGGGATACTGGGATTGATAGAGAGACTGTGTTAAAGAGAGGGGAGCTGGGATCGAGACAGAGACTGTGTGAAAGAGAGGGGAGGTGGATTGATAGAGAGACTCTGTGAAAGAAAGGGCAGCTGGGATTGATAGAGAGACTGATTTAAAGAGAGGGTAGCTGGGATCGATAGAGAGTCTGTGTGAAAGAGACAGGAGCTGGGATTGATGGAGAGACTTTGTAAAAGAGAGGGGAGCTGGGATTGATAGAGAGACTGTGTTAAAGAGAGGGGAGCTGGGATTAATAGAGAGACTGTGTTAAAGAGAGGGGAGCAGGGATTGATAGAGAGACTGTGCTAAAGGGAGGGGAGCTGGGATTGATAGAGAGACTGTGTAAAAGAGAGGGGATCTGGAATTGATAGAGAGTCTGTGTTAAAGATAGGGGAGCTGGGATTGATAGAGAGACTGTGTGAAAGAGAGGGGAGCTGGGATTGATAGAGAGACTGTGTTAAAGAGAGGTGTGCTGGGATTGATAGAGAGACTGTGTTGAAGAGAGGGGAACTGGTATTGATAGAGAGACTGTCTGAAAGAGAGGGGAGCTGGGATTGATAGTGAGACTCTGTTAAAGAGAGGGGAGCTAGGATCGATGGAGACACCTTGTTAAAGAGAGGTGAGGAGGGATTGATAGAGAGACTGTGAAAGAGTGGGGAGCTGGGATTGATAGAGAGACTGTGTTAAAGAGAGGAGAATTCGGATCGATAGAGAGACTGTGTTAAAGAGAGGGGAGCGTGGATTGATAGAGAGACTGTGTTTAAGAGAGGGGTGCTGGGATTGATAGAGAGAGTGTGTTAAAGGAGGGGAGCTGGGATAGATAGAGAGACTTTGTGAAAGAGACGCGAACTGGGATTGATAGAGAGACTGTGTTAAAGAGAGTGGTGCTGGGATTGATAGACTGTGTGAAATAGAGGGTAGCTGGGATTGATAGAGAGACTGTTTGAAAGAGAGGGGAGATGGAATTGATAGATAGACTGTGTTAAAGAGATGGGAGCTGGGATTGACAGAGAGACTGGGTTAAAGAGAGGGGAGCTGGGATTGATAGAGAGACTGTGTTAAAGATCGGGGAGCTGGGATTCATCGAGAGACTGTGTGAACGAGAGGGGGGCAGGGATTGATACAGAGACTGTATTAAAGAGAGGGGTGCTGGGATTGATAGAGAGACTGTATTAAAGAGAGCGGAGCTGGGATTGATAGAGAGATCGTGTTAAAGAGAGGGGAGCTGGGATCGGTAGAGAGAATGTGTTAAAGAGAGGGGTGCTGGGATTGATAGAGAGAATGTGTGAAAGAGAGGGGGGCTGGGTTTGATAGAGAGACTGTGTTAAAGAGAGGGGAGCTGGGAATGATAGAGAGACTGTGTGAAAGAGAGGGGGGCTGGGATTGATAGAGAGACTGTGTTAAAGAGAGGGGAGCTGGGATTGATAGAGAGACTGTGTGAAAGAGAGGGGAGCTGGGATTGATAGAGAGACTGTGTTAAAGAGAGGGGAGCTGGGATCGATAGAGAGACTGTGTTAAAAAGAGGGATACTGGGATTGATAGAGAGACTGTGTTAAAGAGAGGGGAGCTGGGATCGATACAGAGACTGTGTGAAACAGAGGGGAGCTGGGATTGATAGAGAGACTGTGTGAAAGAAAGGCGAGCTGGGATTGATAGAGATACTGAGTTAAAGAGAGGGTAGCTGGGATCGATAGAGTGTCTGTGTGAAAGAGAGGGGAGCTGGGATTGATAGAGAGACTGTGTTAAAAAGAGGGAAACTGGGATTGATAGAGAGACTGTGTTAAAGAGAGGGGAGCTGGGATCGATACAGAGACTGTGTGAAAGAGAGGGGAGGTGGATTGATAGAGAGACTCTGTGAAAGAAAGGGCAGCTGGTATTGATAGAGAGACTGATTTAAAGAGAGGGTAGCTGGGATCGATAGAGAGTCTGTGTGAAAGAGACAGGAGCTGGGATTGATGGAGAGACTTTGTAAAAGAGAGGGGAGCTGGGATTGATAGAGAGACTGTGTTAAAGAGAGGGGAGCTGGGATTAATAGAGAGACTGTGTTAAAGAAAGGGGAGCAGGGATTGATAGAGAGACTGTGCTAAAGAGAGGGGAGCTGGGATTGATAGAGAGACTGTGTAAAAGAGAGGGGATCTGGAATTGATAGAGAGTCTGTGTTAAAGATAGGGGAGCTGGGATTGATAGAGAGACTGTGTGAAAGAGAGGGGAGCTGTGATTGATAGAGAGACTGTGTTAAAGACAGGGGATTAGGGATTGATAGAGAGACTGTGTAAAAGAGTGGGGAGCTGGGATTGATAGAGAGACTGTGTGAAAGAAAGGGGAGAAGGGACTGAGAGAGAGACTGTGTTAAAGAGATGGGAGGTGGGATTGATAGAGAGACTGTGTTAAAGGGAGGGCATGTCTGATTGACAGAGAGACTGTGTTACAGAGAGGGTTGTTGGGATTGATAGAGAGACTGTGTTAAATAGAGGGGAGCTGGGATTGATAGAGAGACTGTGTTAAAGAGAGGGGAGTGGGGATTGATAGAGAGACTGTGTGAAAGTGAGGGGAGCTGGGATCGATAGAGAGATTGTGTTAAAGAGAGGGAAATTGGGATTGTTAGAGAGACTGTGTTAAAGAGAGGGGAGCTGGGATCGATATAGAGAATGTGTTAAAGAGAGGGGAGCTGGGATCGATAGAGAGACTGTGTTAAAAAGAGGGATACTGGGATTGATAGAGAGACTGTGTTAAAGAGAGGGGAGCTGGGATCGAGACAGAGACTGTGTGAAAGAGAGGGGAGGTGGATTGATAGAGAGACTCTGTGAAAGAAAGGGCAGCTGGGATTGATAGAGAGACTGATTTAAAGAGAGGGTAGCTGGGATCGATAGAGAGTCTGTGTGAAAGAGACAGGAGCAGGGATTGATGGAGAGACTTTGTAAAAGAGAGGGGAGCTGGGATTGATAGAGAGACTGTGTTAAAGAGAGGGGAGCTGGGATTAATAGAGAGACTGTGTTAAAGAGAGGGGAGCAGGGATTGATAGAGAGACTGTGCTAAAGGGAGGGGAGCTGGGATTGATAGAGAGACTGTGTAAAAGAGAGGGGATCTGGAATTGATAGAGAGTCTGTGTTAAAGATAGGGGAGCTGGGATTGATAGAGAGACTGTGTGAAAGAGAGGGGAGCTGGGATTGATAGAGAGACTGTGTTAAAGAGAGTTCTGCTGGGATTGATAGAGAGACTGTGTTGAAGAGAGGGGAACTGGTATTGATAGAGAGACTGTCTGAAAGAGAGGGGAGCTGGGATTGATAGTGAGACTCTGTTAAAGAGAGGGGAGCTAGGATCGATGGAGACACCTTGTTAAAGAGAGGTGAGGAGGGATTGATAGAGAGACTGTGAAAGAGTGGGGAGCTGGGATTGATAGAGAGACTGTGTTAAAGAGAGGAGAATTCGGATCGATAGAGAGACTGTGTTAAAGAGAGGGGAGCGTGGATTGATAGAGAGACTGTGTTTAAGAGAGGGGTGCTGGGATTGATAGAGAGAGTGTGTTAAAGGAGGGGAGCTGGGATAGATAGAGAGACTTTGTGAAAGAGACGCGAACTGGGATTGATAGAGAGACTGTGTTAAAGAGAGTGGTGCTGGGATTGATAGACTGTGTGAAATAGAGGGTAGCTGGGATTGATAGAGAGACTGTTTGAAAGAGAGGGGAGATGGAATTGATAGAGAGACTGTGTTAAAGAGATGGGAGCTGGGATTGACAGAGAGACTGGGTTAAAGAGAGGGGAGCTGGGATTGATAGAGAGACTGTGTTAAAGATCGGGGAGCTGGGATTCATCGAGAGACTGTGTGAACGAGAGGGGGGCAGGGATTGATACAGAGACTGTATTAAAGAGAGGGGTGCTGGGATTGATAGAGAGACTGTATTAAAGAGAGCGGAGCTGGGATTGATAGAGAGATCGTGTTAAAGAGAGGGGAGCTGGGATCGGTAGAGAGAATGTGTTAAAGAGAGGGGTGCTGGGATTGATAGAGAGAATGTGTGAAAGAGAGGGGGGCTGGGTTTGATAGAGAGACTGTGTTAAAGAGAGGGGAGCTGGGAATGATAGAGAGACTGTGTGAAAGAGAGGGGGGCTGGGATTGATAGAGAGACTGTGTTAAAGAGAGGGGAGCTGGGATTGATAGAGAGACTGTGTGAAAGAGAGGGGAGCTGGGATTGATAGAGAGACTGTGTTAAAGAGAGGGGATTAGGGATTGATAGAGAGACTGTGTAAAAGAGTGGGGAGCTGGGATTGATAGAGAGACTGTGTGAAAGAAAGGGGAGAAGGGACTGAGAGAGAGACTGTGTTAAAGAGATGGGAGGTGGGATTGATAGAGAGACTGTGTTAAAGGGAGGGCATGTCTGATTGACAGAGAGACTGTGTTACAGAGAGGGTTGTTGGGATTGATAGAGAGACTGTGTTAAATAGAGGGGAGCTGGGATTGATAGAGAGACTGTGTTAAAGAGAGGGGAGTGGGGATTGATAGAGAGACTGTGTGAAAGTGAGGGGAGCTGGGATCGATAGAGAGAATGTGTTAAAGAGAGGGAAATTGGGATTGTTAGAGAGACTGTGTTAAAGAGAGCGGAGCTGGGATCGATATAGAGAATGTGTTAAAGAGAGGGGAGCTGGGATCGATAGAGAGACTGTGTTAAAAAGAGGGATACTGGGATTGATAGAGAGACTGTGTTAAAGAGAGGGGAGCTGGGATCGAGACAGAGACTGTGTGAAAGAGAGGGGAGGTGGATTGATAGAGAGACTCTGTGAAAGAAAGGGCAGCTGGGATTGATAGAGAGACTGATTTAAAGAGAGGGTAGCTGGGATCGATAGAGAGTCTGTGTGAAAGAGACAGGAGCTGGGATTGATGGAGAGACTTTGTAAAAGAGAGGGGAGCTGGGATTGATAGAGAGATCGTGTTAAAGAGAGGGGAGCTGGGATCGGTAGAGAGAATGTGTTAAAGAGAGGGGTGCTGGGATTGATAGAGAGAATGTGTGAAAGAGAGGGGGGCTGGGTTTGATAGAGAGACTGTGTTAAAGAGAGGGGAGCTGGGAATGATAGAGAGACTGTGTGAAAGAGAGGGGGGCTGGGATTGATAGAGAGACTGTGTTAAAGAGAGGGGAGCTGGGATTGATAGAGAGACTGTGTGAAAGAGAGGGGAGCTGGGATTGATAGAGAGACTGTGTTAAAGAGAGGGGAGCTGGGATCGATAGAGAGACTGTGTTAAAAAGAGGGATACTGGGATTGATAGAGAGACTGTGTTAAAGAGAGGGGAGCTGGGATCGATACAGAGACTGTGTGAAACAGAGGGGAGCTGGGATTGATAGAGAGACTGTGTGAAAGAAAGGCGAGCTGGGATTGATAGAGATACTGAGTTAAAGAGAGGGTAGCTGGGATCGATAGAGTGTCTGTGTGAAAGAGAGGGGAGCTGGGATTGATAGAGAGACTGTGTTAAAAAGAGGGAAACTGGGATTGATAGAGAGACTGTGTTAAAGAGAGGGGAGCTGGGATCGATACAGAGACTGTGTGAAAGAGAGGGGAGGTGGATTGATAGAGAGACTCTGTGAAAGAAAGGGCAGCTGGTATTGATAGAGAGACTGATTTAAAGAGAGGGTAGCTGGGATCGATAGAGAGTCTGTGTGAAAGAGACAGGAGCTGGGATTGATGGAGAGACTTTGTAAAAGAGAGGGGAGCTGGGATTGATAGAGAGACTGTGTTAAAGAGAGGGGAGCTGGGATTAATAGAGAGACTGTGTTAAAGAAAGGGGAGCAGGGATTGATAGAGAGACTGTGCTAAAGAGAGGGGAGCTGGGATTGATAGAGAGACTGTGTAAAAGAGAGGGGATCTGGAATTGATAGAGAGTCTGTGTTAAAGATAGGGGAGCTGGGATTGATAGAGAGACTGTGTGAAAGAGAGGGGAGCTGTGATTGATAGAGAGACTGTGTTAAAGACAGGGGATTAGGGATTGATAGAGAGACTGTGTAAAAGAGTGGGGAGCTGGGATTGATAGAGAGACTGTGTGAAAGAAAGGGGAGTGGGGATTGATAGAGAGACTGTGTGAAAGTGAGGGGAGCTGGGATCGATAGAGAGAATGTGTTAAAGAGAGGGAAATTGGGATTGTTAGAGAGACTGTGTTAAAGAGAGGGGAGCTGGGATCGATATAGAGAATGTGTTAAAGAGAGGGGAGCTGGGATCGATAGAGAGACTGTGTTAAAAAGAGGGATACTGGGATTGATAGAGAGACTGTGTTAAAGAGAGGGGAGCTGGGATCGAGACAGAGACTGTGTGAAAGAGAGGGGAGGTGGATTGATAGAGAGACTCTGTGAAAGAAAGGGCAGCTGGGATTGATAGAGAGACTGATTTAAAGAGAGGGTAGCTGGGATCGATAGAGAGTCTGTGTGAAAGAGACAGGAGCTGGGATTGATGGAGAGACTTTGTAAAAGAGAGGGGAGCTGGGATTGATAGAGAGACTGTGTTAAAGAGAGGGGAGCTGGGATTAATAGAGAGACTGTGTTAAAGAGAGGGGAGCAGGGATTGATAGAGAGACTGTGCTAAAGGGAGGGGAGCTGGGATTGATAGAGAGACTGTGTAAAAGAGAGGGGATCTGGAATTGATAGAGAGTCTGTGTTAAAGATAGGGGAGCTGGGATTGATAGAGAGACTGTGTGAAAGAGAGGGGAGCTGGGATTGATAGAGAGACTGTGTTAAAGAGAGGGGATTAGGGATTGATAGAGAGACTGTGTAAAAGAGTGGGGAGCTGGGATTGATAGAGAGACTGTGTGAAAGAAAGGGAAGAAGGGACTGAGAGAGAGACTGTGTTAAAGAGATGGGAGGTGGGATTGATAGAGAGACTGTGTTAAAGGGAGGGCATGTCTGATTGACAGAGAGACTGTGTTACAGAGAGGGTTGTTGGGATTGATAGAGAGACTGTGTTAAATAGAGGGGAGCTGGGATTGATAGAGAGACTGTGTTAAAGAGAGGGGAGTGGGGATTGATAGAGAGACTGTGTGAAAGTGAGGGGAGCTGGGATCGATATAGAGAATGTGTTAAAGAGAGGGGAGCTGGGATCGATAGAGAGACTGTGTTAAAAAGAGGGATACTGGGATTGATAGAGAGACTGTGTTAAAGAGAGGGGAGCTGGGATCGAGACAGAGACTGTGTGAAAGAGAGGGGAGGTGGATTGATAGAGAGACTCTGTGAAAGAAAGGGCAGCTGGGATTGATAGAGAGACTGATTTAAAGAGAGGGTAGCTGGGATCGATAGAGAGTCTGTGTGAAAGAGACAGGAGCTGGGATTGATGGAGAGACTTTGTAAAAGAGAGGGGAGCTGGGATTGATAGAGAGACTGTGTTAAAGAGAGGGGAGCTGGGATTAATAGAGAGACTGTGTTAAAGAGAGGGGAGCAGGGATTGATAGAGAGACTGTGCTAAAGGGAGGGGAGCTGGGATTGATAGAGAGACTGTGTAAAAGAGTGGGGAGCTGGGATTGATAGAGAGACTGTGTGAAAGAAAGGGGAGTGGGGATTGATAGAGAGACTGTGTGAAAGTGAGGGGAGCTGGGATCGATAGAGAGAATGTGTTAAAGAGAGGGAAATTGGGATTGTTAGAGAGACTGTGTTAAAGAGAGGGGAGCTGGGATCGATATAGAGAATGTGTTAAAGAGAGGGGAGCTGGGATCGATAGAGAGACTGTGTTAAAAAGAGGGATACTGGGATTGATAGAGAGACTGTGTTAAAGAGAGGGGAGCTGGGATCGAGACAGAGACTGTGTGAAAGAGAGGGGAGGTGGATTGATAGAGAGACTCTGTGAAAGAAAGGGCAGCTGGGATTGATAGAGAGACTGATTTAAAGAGAGGGTAGCTGGGATCGATAGAGAGTCTGTGTGAAAGAGACAGGAGCTGGGATTGATGGAGAGACTTTGTAAAAGAGAGGGGAGCTGGGATTGATAGAGAGACTGTGTTAAAGAGAGGGGAGCTGGGATTAATAGAGAGACTGTGTTAAAGAGAGGGGAGCAGGGATTGATAGAGAGACTGTGCTAAAGGGAGGGGAGCTGGGATTGATAGAGAGACTGTGTAAAAGAGAGGGGATCTGGAATTGATAGAGAGTCTGTGTTAAAGATAGGGGAGCTGGGATTGATAGAGAGACTGTGTGAAAGAGAGGGGAGCTGGGATTGATAGAGAGACTGTGTTAAAGAGAGGGGATTAGGGATTGATAGAGAGACTGTGTAAAAGAGTGGGGAGCTGGGATTGATAGAGAGACTGTGTGAAAGAAAGGGAAGAAGGGACTGAGAGAGAGACTGTGTTAAAGAGATGGGAGGTGGGATTGATAGAGAGACTGTGTTAAAGGGAGGGCATGTCTGATTGACAGAGAGACTGTGTTACAGAGAGGGTTGTTGGGATTGATAGAGAGACTGTGTTAAATAGAGGGGAGCTGGGATTGATAGAGAGACTGTGTTAAAGAGAGGGGAGTGGGGATTGATAGAGAGACTGTGTGAAAGTGAGGGGAGCTGGGATTGATAGAGAGAATGTGTTAAAGAGAGGGAAATTGGGATTGTTAGAGAGACTGTGTTAAAGAGAGGGGAGCTGGGATCGATATAGAGAATGTGTTAAAGAGAGGGGAGCTGGGATCGATAGAGAGACTGTGTTAAAAAGAGGGATACTGGGATTGATAGAGAGACTGTGTTAAAGAGAGGGGAGCTGGGATCGAGACAGAGACTGTGTGAAAGAGAGGGGAGGTGGATTGATAGAGAGACTCTGTGAAAGAAAGGGCAGCTGGGATTGATAGAGAGACTGATTTAAAGAGAGGGTAGCTGGGATCGATAGAGAGTCTGTGTGAAAGAGACAGGAGCTGGGATTGATGGAGAGACTTTGTAAAA
The DNA here is from genome assembly GCA_026770705.1 of Isurus oxyrinchus. Lineage (NCBI taxonomy): Eukaryota > Metazoa > Chordata > Chondrichthyes > Lamniformes > Lamnidae > Isurus > Isurus oxyrinchus. The sequence continues at coordinate 226,303 of JANJGN010000622.1, forward strand.
GAGAGGGGAGCTGGGATTGATAGAGAGACTGTGTTAAAGAGAGGGGAGCTGGGATTAATAGAGAGACTGTGTTAAAGAGAGGGGAGCAGGGATTGATAGAGAGACTGTGCTAAAGGGAGGGGAGCTGGGATTGATAGAGAGACTGTGTAAAAGAGAGGGGATCTGGAATTGATAGAGAGTCTGTGTTAAAGATAGGGGAGCTGGGATTGATAGAGAGACTGTGTGAAAGAGAGGGGAGCTGGGATTGATAGAGAGACTGTGTTAAAGAGAGGTGTGCTGGGATTGATAGAGAGACTGTGTTGAAGAGAGGGGAACTGGTATTGATAGAGAGACTGTCTGAAAGAGAGGGGAGCTGGGATTGATAGTGAGACTCTGTTAAAGAGAGGGGAGCTAGGATCGATGGAGACACCTTGTTAAAGAGAGGTGAGGAGGGATTGATAGAGAGACTGTGAAAGAGTGGGGAGCTGGGATTGATAGAGAGACTGTGTTAAAGAGAGGAGAATTCGGATCGATAGAGAGACTGTGTTAAAGAGAGGGGAGCGTGGATTGATAGAGAGACTGTGTTTAAGAGAGGGGTGCTGGGATTGATAGAGAGAGTGTGTTAAAGGAGGGGAGCTGGGATAGATAGAGAGACTTTGTGAAAGAGACGCGAACTGGGATTGATAGAGAGACTGTGTTAAAGAGAGTGGTGCTGGGATTGATAGACTGTGTGAAATAGAGGGTAGCTGGGATTGATAGAGAGACTGTTTGAAAGAGAGGGGAGATGGAATTGATAGATAGACTGTGTTAAAGAGATGGGAGCTGGGATTGACAGAGAGACTGGGTTAAAGAGAGGGGAGCTGGGATTGATAGAGAGACTGTGTTAAAGATCGGGGAGCTGGGATTCATCGAGAGACTGTGTGAACGAGAGGGGGGCAGGGATTGATACAGAGACTGTATTAAAGAGAGGGGTGCTGGGATTGATAGAGAGACTGTATTAAAGAGAGCGGAGCTGGGATTGATAGAGAGATCGTGTTAAAGAGAGGGGAGCTGGGATCGGTAGAGAGAATGTGTTAAAGAGAGGGGTGCTGGGATTGATAGAGAGAATGTGTGAAAGAGAGGGGGGCTGGGTTTGATAGAGAGACTGTGTTAAAGAGAGGGGAGCTGGGAATGATAGAGAGACTGTGTGAAAGAGAGGGGGGCTGGGATTGATAGAGAGACTGTGTTAAAGAGAGGGGAGCTGGGATTGATAGAGAGACTGTGTGAAAGAGAGGGGAGCTGGGATTGATAGAGAGACTGTGTTAAAGAGAGGGGAGCTGGGATCGATAGAGAGACTGTGTTAAAAAGAGGGATACTGGGATTGATAGAGAGACTGTGTTAAAGAGAGGGGAGCTGGGATCGATACAGAGACTGTGTGAAACAGAGGGGAGCTGGGATTGATAGAGAGACTGTGTGAAAGAAAGGCGAGCTGGGATTGATAGAGATACTGAGTTAAAGAGAGGGTAGCTGGGATCGATAGAGTGTCTGTGTGAAAGAGAGGGGAGCTGGGATTGATAGAGAGACTGTGTTAAAAAGAGGGAAACTGGGATTGATAGAGAGACTGTGTTAAAGAGAGGGGAGCTGGGATCGATACAGAGACTGTGTGAAAGAGAGGGGAGGTGGATTGATAGAGAGACTCTGTGAAAGAAAGGGCAGCTGGTATTGATAGAGAGACTGATTTAAAGAGAGGGTAGCTGGGATCGATAGAGAGTCTGTGTGAAAGAGACAGGAGCTGGGATTGATGGAGAGACTTTGTAAAAGAGAGGGGAGCTGGGATTGATAGAGAGACTGTGTTAAAGAGAGGGGAGCTGGGATTAATAGAGAGACTGTGTTAAAGAAAGGGGAGCAGGGATTGATAGAGAGACTGTGCTAAAGAGAGGGGAGCTGGGATTGATAGAGAGACTGTGTAAAAGAGAGGGGATCTGGAATTGATAGAGAGTCTGTGTTAAAGATAGGGGAGCTGGGATTGATAGAGAGACTGTGTGAAAGAGAGGGGAGCTGTGATTGATAGAGAGACTGTGTTAAAGACAGGGGATTAGGGATTGATAGAGAGACTGTGTAAAAGAGTGGGGAGCTGGGATTGATAGAGAGACTGTGTGAAAGAAAGGGGAGAAGGGACTGAGAGAGAGACTGTGTTAAAGAGATGGGAGGTGGGATTGATAGAGAGACTGTGTTAAAGGGAGGGCATGTCTGATTGACAGAGAGACTGTGTTACAGAGAGGGTTGTTGGGATTGATAGAGAGACTGTGTTAAATAGAGGGGAGCTGGGATTGATAGAGAGACTGTGTTAAAGAGAGGGGAGTGGGGATTGATTGAGAGACTGTGTGAAAGTGAGGGGAGCTGGGATCGATAGAGTGAATGTGTTAAAGAGAGGGAAATTGGGATTGTTAGAGAGACTGTGTTAAAGAGAGGGGAGCTGGGATCGATATAGAGAATGTGTTAAAGAGAGGGGAGCTGGGATCGATAGAGAGACTGTGTTAAAAAGAGGGATACTGGGATTGATAGAGAGACTGTGTTAAAGAGAGGGGAGCTGGGATCGAGACAGAGACTGTGTGAAAGAGAGGGGAGGTGGATTGATAGAGAGACTCTGTGAAAGAAAGGGCAGCTGGGATTGATAGAGAGACTGATTTAAAGAGAGGGTAGCTGGGATCGATAGAGAGTCTGTGTGAAAGAGACAGGAGCTGGGATTGATGGAGAGACTTTGTAAAAGAGAGGGGAGCTGGGATTGATAGAGAGACTGTGTTAAAGAGAGGGGAGCTGGGATTAATAGAGAGACTGTGTTAAAGAGAGGGGAGCAGGGATTGATAGAGAGACTGTGCTAAAGGGAGGGGAGCTGGGATTGATAGAGAGACTGTGTAAAAGAGAGGGGATCTGGAATTGATAGAGAGACTGTGTTAAAGATAGGGGAGCTGGGATTGATAGAGAGACTGTGTGAAAGAGAGGGGAGCTGGGATTGATAGAGAGACTGTGTTAAAGAGAGGTGTGCTGGGATTGATAGAGAGACTGTGTTGAAGAGAGGGGAACTGGTATTGATAGAGAGACTGTCTGAAAGAGAGGGGAGCTGGGATTGATAGTGAGACTCTGTTAAAGAGAGGGGAGCTAGGATCGATGGAGACACCTTGTTAAAGAGAGGTGAGGAGGGATTGATAGAGAGACTGTGAAAGAGTGGGGAGCTGGGATTGATAGAGAGACTGTGTTAAAGAGAGGAGAATTCGGATCGATAGAGAGACTGTGTTAAAGAGAGGGGAGCGTGGATTGATAGAGAGACTGTGTTTAAGAGAGGGGTGCTGGGATTGATAGAGAGAGTGTGTTAAAGGAGGGGAGCTGGGATAGATAGAGAGACTTTGTGAAAGAGACGCGAACTGGGATTGATAGAGAGACTGTGTTAAAGAGAGTGGTGCTGGGATTGATAGACTGTGTGAAATAGAGGGTAGCTGGGATTGATAGAGAGACTGTTTGAAAGAGAGGGGAGATGGAATTGATAGAGAGACTGTGTTAAAGAGATGGGAGCTGGGATTGACAGAGAGACTGGGTTAAAGAGAGGGGAGCTGGTATTGATAGAGAGACTGTGTTAAAGATCGGGGAGCTGGGATTCATCGAGAGACTGTGTGAACGAGAGGGGGGCAGGGATTGATACAGAGACTGTATTAAAGAGAGGGGTGCTGGGATTGATAGAGAGACTGTATTAAAGAGAGCGGAGCTGGGATTGATAGAGAGATCGTGTTAAAGAGAGGGGAGCTGGGATCGGTAGAGAGAATGTGTTAAAGAGAGGGGTGCTGGGATTGATAGAGAGAATGTGTGAAAGAGAGGGGGGCTGGGTTTGATAGAGAGACTGTGTTAAAGAGAGGGGAGCTGGGAATGATAGAGAGACTGTGTGAAAGAGAGGGGGGCTGGGATTGATAGAGAGACTGTGTTAAAGAGAGGGGAGCTGGGATTGATAGAGAGACTGTGTGAAAGAGAGGGGAGCTGGGATTGATAGAGAGACTGTGTTAAAGAGAGGGGATTAGGGATTGATAGAGAGACTGTGTAAAAGAGTGGGGAGCTGGGATTGATAGAGAGACTGTGTGAAAGAAAGGGGAGAAGGGACTGAGAGAGACACTGTGTTAAAGAGATGGGAGGTGGGATTGATAGAGAGACTGTGTTAAAGGGAGGGCATGTCTGATTGACAGAGAGACTGTGTTACAGAGAGGGTTGTTGGGATTGATAGAGAGACTGTGTTAAATAGAGGGGAGCTGGGATTGATAGAGAGACTGTGTTAAAGAGAGGGGAGTGGGGATTGATAGAGAGACTGTGTGAAAGTGAGGGGAGCTGGGATCGATAGAGAGAATGTGTTAAAGAGAGGGAAATTGGGATTGTTAGAGAGACTGTGTTAAAGAGAGGGGAGCTGGGATCGATATAGAGAATGTGTTAAAGAGAGGGGAGCTGGGATCGATAGAGAGACTGTGTTAAAAAGAGGGATACTGGGATTGATAGAGAGACTGCGTTAAAGAGAGGGGAGCTGGGATCGAGACAGAGACTGTGTGAAAGAGAGGGGAGGTGGATTGATAGAGAGACTCTGTGAAAGAAAGGGCAGCTGGGATTGATAGAGAGACTGATTTAAAGAGAGGGTAGCTGGGATCGATAGAGAGTCTGTGTGAAAGAGACAGGAGCTGGGATTGATGGAGAGACTTTGTAAAAGAGAGGGGAGCTGGGATTGATAGAGAGACTGTGTTAAAGAGAGGGGAGCTGGGATTAATAGAGAGACTGTGTTAAAGAGAGGGGAGCAGGGATTGATAGAGAGACTGTGCTAAAGGGAGGGGAGCTGGGATTGATAGAGAGACTGTGTAAAAGAGAGGGGATCTGGAATTGATAGAGAGTCTGTGTTAAAGATAGGGGAGCTGGGATTGATAGAGAGACTGTGTGAAAGAGAGGGGAGCTGGGATTGTTAGAGAGACTGTGTTAAAGAGAGGTGTGCTGGGATTGATAGAGAGACTGTGTTGAAGAGAGGGGAACTGGTATTGATAGAGAGACTGTCTGAAAGAGAGGGGAGCTGGGATTGATAGTGAGACTCTGTTAAAGAGAGGGGAGCTAGGATCGATGGAGACACCTTGTTAAAGAGAGGTGAGGAGGGATTGATAGAGAGACTGTGAAAGAGTGGGGAGCTGGGATTGATAGAGAGACTGTGTTAAAGAGAGGAGAATTCGGATCGATAGAGAGACTGTGTTAAAGAGAGGGGAGCGTGGATTGATAGAGAGACTGTGTTTAAGAGAGGGGTGCTGGGATTGATAGAGAGAGTGTGTTAAAGGAGGGGAGCTGGGATAGATAGAGAGACTTTGTGAAAGAGACGCGAACTGGGATTGATAGAGAGACTGTGTTAAAGAGAATGGTGCTGGGATTGATAGACTGTGTGAAATAGAGGGTAGCTGGGATTGATAGAGAGACTGTTTGAAAGAGAGGGGAGATGGAATTGATAGAGAGACTGTGTTAAAGAGATGGGAGCTGGGATTGACAGAGAGACTGGGTTAAAGAGAGGGGAGCTGGGATTGATAGAGAGACTGTGTTAAAGATCGGGGAGCTGGGATTCATCGAGAGACTGTGTGAACGAGAGGGGGGCAGGGATTGATACAGAGACTGTATTAAAGAGAGGGGTGCTGGGATTGATAGAGAGACTGTATTAAAGAGAGCGGAGCTGGGATTGATAGAGAGATCGTGTTAAAGAGAGGGGAGCTGGGATCGGTAGAGAGAATGTGTTAAAGAGAGGGGTGCTGGGATTGATAGAGAGAATGTGTGAAAGAGAGGGGGGCTGGGTTTGATAGAGAGACTGTGTTAAAGAGAGGGGAGCTGGGAATGATAGAGAGACTGTGTGAAAGAGAGGGGGGCTGGGATTGATAGAGAGACTGTGTTAAAGAGAGGGGAGCTGGGATTGATAGAGAGACTGTGTGAAAGAGAGGGGAGCTGGGATTGATAGAGAGACTGTGTTAAAGAGAGGGGAGCTGGGATTGATAGAGAGAATGTGTAAAAGAGAGGGGAGCTGGGATTAATCGAGAGACTGTGTTAAAGAGAGGGGAGCTGGGATTGATAGAGAGATTGTGTGAAAGAGAGGGGAGCTGGGATTGATAGAGAGACTGTGTTAAAGAGAGCGGAGCTGGGATTGATAGAGAGACTGTGTTAAAGAGTGGGGATTAGGGATTGATAGAGAGACTGTGTAAAAGAGTGGGGAGCTGGGATTGACAGAGAGACTGTGTGAAAGAAAGGGGACAAGGGATTGAGAGAGAGACTGTGTTAAAGAGATGGGAGGTGGGATTGATAGAGAGACTGTGTTAAAGAGAGGGCAGCTGCGATTGACAGAGAGACTGTGTTACAGAGAGGGGAGTTGGGATTGATAGAGAGACTGTGTTAAATAGAGGGTAGCTGGGATTGATAGAGAGACTGTGTTAAAGAGAGGGGAGTTGGGATTGATAGGGAGACTGTGTGAAAAGTAGGGGAGCTGGGATCGATCGAGAGACTGTGTTAAAGAGAGGGGAGCGGCGAATGATAGAGAGACTGTGTGAAAGTGAGGGGAGCTGGGATCGATAGAGAGAATGTGTTAAAGAGATGGTAACTGGGATTGTTAGAGAGACTGTGTTAAAGAGTGGGGAGCTGGGATTGATAGAGAGAATGTGTTAAAGAGAGGGGAGCTGGAAACGATAGAGAGACTGTGTTATAAGAGGGAAACTGGGATTGATAGAGAGACTGTGTTAAAGAGAGTGGAGATGGGATCGATACAGAGACTGTGTGAAAGAGAGGGAAGCTGGGATTTATAGGGAGAGTCTGTGAATGAAAGGGCAGCTGGGATTGATAGAGAGACTGGTTTAAAGAGAGGGTAGCTGGGATCGATAGAGAGTCTGTGTGAAAGAGAGGGGAGCTGGGATTAATGGAGAGACTTTGTAAAAGAGAGGGGAGCTGGGATTGATAGAGAGACTGTGTTAAAGAGAGGGGAGCTGGGATTAATAGAGAGACTGTGTTAAGGAGTGGGGAGCTGGGATTGATAGAGAGACTGTGCTAAAGAGAGGGGAGCTGGGATTGATAGAGAGACTGTGTAAAAGAGAGGGGATCTGGAATTGATAGAGAGTCTGTGTTAAAGATAGGGGAGCTGGGTTTGATAGAGAGACTGTGTTAAAGAGAGGGAAACTGGGATTGATAGAGTGTGTTAAACTGAGGAGAGCTGGGATTGATAGAGAGACTGTGTGGAAGTGAGGGGAGCTGGGATTGATAGAGGGACTGTGTGAAAGAGAGGGGAGCTGGGATTGATAGAGAGATTGTGTTAAAGATCGGGAAGCTGGGATTAATCGAGAGACTGTGTGAAAGAGAAAGGAGCTGGGATTGATAGAGAGACTGTATTAAATATAGAGGAGCTGGGATTGATAGAGACACCGTGTTAAAGAGAGGGGAGGTGGGATCGACAGAGAGACTGCGTTAAAGAGAGGGGAGCTGGGATTGATAGAGAGACTGTGTTAAAGAGAGGGGAGTGGGGATTGATAGAGAGACTGTGTTAAAGAGAGGGGATTAGGGATTGATAGAGAGACTGTGTAAAAGAGTGGGGAGCTGGGATTGACAGAGAGACTGTGTGAAAGAAAGGGGAGAAGGGATTGAGAGAGAGACTGTGTTAAAGAGATGGGAGGTGGGATTGATAGAGAGACTGTGTTAAAGAGAGGGCAGCTGCGATTGACAGAGAGACTGTGTTACAGAGAGGGGAGTTGGGATTGATAGAGAGACTGTGTTAAATAGAGGGTAGCTGGGATTGATAGAGAGACTGTATTAAATATAGAGGAGCTGGGATTGATAGAGAGACCGTGTTAAAGAGAGGGGAGGTGGGATCGACAGAGAGACTGCGTTAAAGAGAGGGGAGCTGGGATTGATAGAGAGACTGTGTTAAAGAGAGGGGAGTGGGGATTGATAGAGAGACTGTGTTAAAAAGAGGGGATTAGGGATTGATAGAGAGACTGTGTAAAAGAGTGGGGAGCTGGGATTGACAGAGAGACTGTGTGAAAGAAAGGGGAGAAGGGATTGAGAGAGAGACTGTGTTAAAGAGATGGGAGGTGGGATTGATAGAGAGACTGTGTTAAAGAGAGGGCAGCTGCGATTGACAGAGAGACTGTGTTACAGAGAGGGGAGTTGGGATTGATAGAGAGACTGTGTTAAATAGAGGGTAGCTGGGATTGATAGAGAGACTGTGTTAAAGAGAGGGGAGTTGGGATTGATAGGGAGACTGTGTGAAAAGTAGGGGAGCTGGGATCGATCGAGAGGCTGTGTTAAAGAGAGGGGAGCGGCGAATGATAGAGAGACTGTGTGAAAGTGAGGGGAGCTGGGATCGATAGAGAGAATGTGTTAAAGAGATGGTAACTGGGATTGTTAGAGAGACTGTGTTAAAGAGTGGGGAGCTGGGATTGATAGAGAGAATGTGTTAAAGAGAGGGGAGCTGGAAACGATAGAGAGACTGTGTTATAAGAGGGAAACAGGGATTGATAGAGAGACTGTGTTAAAGAGAGTGGAGATGGGATCGATAGAGAGTCTGTGTGAAAGAGAGGGGAGCTGGGATTAATGGAGAGACTTTGTAAAAGAGAGGGGAGCTGGGATTGATAGAGAGACTGTGTTAAAGAGAGGGGAGCTGGGATTAATAGAGAGACTGTGTTAAAGAGTGGGGAGCTGGGATTGATAGAGAGACTGTGCTAAAGAGAGGGGAGCTGGGATTAATAGAGAGACTGTGTAAAAGAGAGGGGATCTGGAATTGATAGAGAGTCTGTGTTAAAGATAGGGGAGCTGGGTTTGATAGAGAGACTGTGTTAAAGAGAGGGGAACTGGGATTGATAGAGTGTGTTAAACTGAGGAGAGCTGGGATTGATAGAGAGACTGTGTTGAAGTGAGGGGAGCTGGGATTGATAGAGGGACTGTGTGAAAGAGAGGGGAGCTGGGATTGATAGAGAGATTGTGTTAAAGATCGGGAAGCTGGGATTAATCGAGAGACTGTGTGAAAGAGAAAGGAGCTGGGATTGATAGAGAGACTGTATTAAATATAGAGGAGCTGGGATTGATAGAGAGACCGTGTTAAAGAGAGGGGAGGTCGAATCGACAGAGAGACTGCGTTAAAGAGAGGGGAGCTGGGATTGATAGAGAGAATGTGTAAAAGAGAGGGGAGCTGGGATTGATAGAGAGACTGTGTTAAAGAGAGGGGAACTGGGATCGATAGAGAGACTGTGTTAAAGAGAGGTGTGCTGGGATTGATAGAGAGACTGTGTTGAAGAGAGGCGAACTGGTATTGATGGAGAGACTGTCTGAAAGAGAGGGCAGATGGGATTGACAGAGAGACTGTGTTAAAGAGAGGGGAGCTGGGATTGATAGTGAGACTCTGTTAAAGAGAGGGGAGCTAGGATCGATGGAGACACTTTGTTAAAGAGAGGTGAGGAGGGATTGATAGAGAGACTGTGAAAGAGTGGGGAGCTTGGTACGATAGAGAGACTGTGTAAAAGAGAGGGGAGCTGGGATTGATAGAGAGACTGTGATGAAAGAGAGGGGAGCTGAGATTGATAGAGAGAATGTGTTAAAGAGAGGGGAGCTGGAAACGATAGAGAGACTGTGTTATAAGAGGGAAACTGGGATTGATAGAGAGACTGTGTTAAAGAGAGTGGAGATGGGATCGATAGAGAGTCTGTGTGAAAGAGAGGGGAGCTGGGATTAATGGAGAGACTTTGTAAAAGAGAGGGGAGCTGGGATTGATAGAGAGACTGTGTTAAAGAGAGGGGAGCTGGGATTAATAGAGAGACTGTGTTAAAGAGTGGGGAGCTGGGATTGATAGAGAGACTGTGCTAAAGAGAGGGGAGCTGGGATTAATAGAGAGACTGTGTAAAAGAGAGGGGATCTGGAATTGATAGAGAGTCTGTGTTAAAGATAGGGGAGCTGGGTTTGATAGAGAGACTGTGTTAAAGAGAGGGGAACTGGGATTGATAGAGTGTGTTAAACTGAGGAGAGCTGGGATTGATAGAGAGACTGTGTTGAAGTGAGGGGAGCTGGGATTGATAGAGGGACTGTGTGAAAGAGAGGGGAGCTGGGATTGATAGAGAGATTGTGTTAAAGATCGGGAAGCTGGGATTAATCGAGAGACTGTGTGAAAGAGAAAGGAGCTGGGATTGATAGAGAGACTGTATTAAATATAGAGGAGCTGGGATTGATAGAGAGACCGTGTTAAAGAGAGGGGAGGTCGAATCGACAGAGAGACTGCGTTAAAGAGAGGGGAGCTGTGATTGATAGAGAGAATGTGTAAAAGAGAGGGGAGCTGGGATTGATAGAGAGACTGTGTTAAAGAGAGGGGAACTGGGATCGATAGAGAGACTGTGTTAAAGAGAGGTGTGCTGGGATTGATAGAGAGACTGTGTTGAAGAGAGGCGAACTGGTATTGATGGAGAGACTGTCTGAAAGAGAGGGCAGATGGGATTGACAGAGAGACTGTGTTAAAGAGAGGGGAGCTGGGATTGATAGTGAGACTCTGTTAAAGAGAGGGGAGCTAGGATCGATGGAGACACTTTGTTAAAGAGAGGTGAGGAGGGATTGATAGAGAGACTGTGAAAGAGTGGGGAGCTTGGTACGATAGAGAGACTGTGTAAAAGAGAGGGGAGCTGGGATTGATAGAGAGACTGTGATGAAAGAGAGGGGAGCTGAGATTGATAGAGAGACTGTGTTAAAGAAAAGGGAGCTGGGATTGATAGAGAGACTGTGTTAAAGAGAGGGGAGCTGGGATTGATAGAGAGACTGTATAAAAGTGCGGGGAGCTGGGATTGATACAGAGACTGTGTTAAAGAGAGGTGAGTTATGATTGATAGAGAGACTGTGTTAAAGAGAGGGGAGCTGATATTTATAGACTGTGTTAAAGAGATGGGAGCTGGGATTGATGGAGAGACTGTGTTAAAGAGTGGGGAGCTGGGATTGATAGAGAGACTGTGTGAAAGAGAGGGGAGCTGGGATTGAGTGAGAGACTGTGTTCAAGAGAGGGGAGGTGGGATTGATAGAGAGACTGTGTTAAAGAGAGGGCAGCTGGGATTGATAGAGAGACTGTGTTAAAGAGAGTGGAGCTGGGATTGATAGAGAGACTGTGTTAAAGTGAGGGTAACTGGGATTGATAGAGAGACTGTGTTTAAGAGACGGTAGCTGGGATTGATAGAGACTCTGTTTTAAAGAGAGGGAGGCTGGGATTGATAGAGAGACTGTGTTAAAGAGAGGGGAGCTGGGATTGATAGAGAGACTGTGTTAAAGAGAGGAGAACTGGGATTGATAGAGAGACTGTGTTAAATAGATGGTAGCTGGGATTGATAGAGAGACTGTATTTAAGAGAGGGGTGCTGGGATTGATAGAGAGAGTGAGTTAAAAAGAGAGGAGCTGGGATAGATAGAGAGATTGTTAAAGAGAGGGGAGCTGGGATTGATAGAGAGACTGTGTTAAAGAGAGGGGAGCTGGGATCGATCGAGAGACTGTGTGAAAGAGAGGGGAGCTGAGATTGATGGAGAGACTGTGTTAAAGTAAAGGGAGCTGGGATCGATAGAGAGACTGTGTTAAAGAAAAAAAAACTGGGATTGATAGAGAGACTGTGTTAAAGAGATGGGAGCTGGGATTGATGGAGAGACTGTGTAAAAGAGTGGGGAGCTGCGATTGATAGAGAGACTGTGTGAAAGACAGGGCAGCTGGGATTGAGAGAGAGACTGTGTTAAAGAGATGGGAGGTGGGATTGATAGAGAGACTGTGTTAAAGAGAGGGCAGCTGGGATTGATAGAGGGACTGTGTTAAAGAGACGGCAGCAGGGATTGATAGAGAGACTATGTTAAAGAGAGAGGAGCTGGGATTGATAGAGAGACTGTGTTAAAGAGAGGAGAACTGGGATTGATAGAGAGACTGTGTTAAAGAGAAGGGAGATGGGATTGATAGAGAGACTGTTCTTAAGATAGGGTTGCTGGGATTGATAGAGAGAGTGTGTTAAAATGAGGGGAGCTGGGATAGATAGAGAGACTTTGTGAAAGAGAGGGGAACTGGGATTGATAGAGAGACTGTGTTAAAGAGAGGGGAGCTGGGATTGATAGAGAGACTGTGTGAAACAGAGGGGTGCTGGGATCGATCGAGAGACTGTGTTAAAGAGAGGGGAGCTGTGATTGATGGAGAGACTGTGTGAAAGAGAGGGAAACTGGGAATGATAGAGAGACTGTGTTAAAGAGAGGGGAGCTGGGATTGATAGAGAGAATGTGATAAAGAGAGGGGAGCTGCGATCGATAGAGAGACTGTGTTAAGAAGAGGGGAGCTGGGATCGATAGAGAGACTGTGTTAAAGAGAGGTGAGCTGGGATTGATAGAGAGACTGTGTTAAACAGAGGGGAGATGGAATTGATAGATTGACTGTGTTAAAGAGAGGGGAGCTGGGATTGATAGAGAGACTGTGTTAAAGAGAGGGGAGCTGGGATTGATAGAGAGACTGTGTTAAAGAGAGGGCAGCAGGGATTGATAGAGAGACTGTGTTAAAGAGAGGGGAGCTGGGATTGATAGAGAGACTGTGTTAAAGAGAGGGGAGCTGGGATTGATAGAGAGACTGTTTTAAAGAGAAGGTTGCTGGGATTGATAGAGAGACTGTGTTAAAGAGATGGGAGCTCGGATTGATAGAGAGACTGTGTTTAAGAGATGGGTGCTGGGATTGATAGAGAGAGTGTGTTAAAAAGAGTGGATCTGTGATTGATAGGGAGACTGTGTTAAAGAGAGGGGTGCTGGGATTGATACAGAGACTGTGTGAAAGAGAGGGGAGCTGGGATCGATCGAGAGACTGTGTTAAAGAGAGGGGAGCTGGGATTGATAGAGAGACTGTGTTAAAGAGAGGGCAGCTGGGATTGATAGAGAGACTGTGTTAAAGAGAGTGGAGCTGGGATTGATAGAGAGACTGTGTTAAAGAGAGGGGAACTGGGATTGATAGAGAGACTGTGTTAAAGAGAAGGGAGCTGGGATTGATAGAGAGACTGTTTTTAAGATAGGGTTGCTGGGATTGATAGAGAGAGTGTGTTAAAATGAGGGGATCTGGGATAGATAGAGAGACTTTGTGAAAGAGAGGGGAACTGGGATTGATAGAGAGACTGTGTTAAAGAGAGGGGAGCTGGGATCGATCGAGAGACTGTGTTAAAGAGAGGGGAGGTGGGATTGATAGAGAGACTGTGTTAAAGAGAGGGCAGCTGGGATTGATAGAGAGACTGTGTTAAAGAGAGTGGAGCTGGGATTGATAGAGAGACTGTGTTAAAGAGAGGGGAACTGGGATTGATAGAGAGACTGTGTTAAAGAGAAGGGAGCTGGGATTGATAGAGAGACTGTTCTTAAGATAGGGTTGCTGGGATTGAAAGAGAGAGTGTGTTAAAATGAGGGGAGCTGGGATAGATAGAGAGACTTTGTGAAAGAGAGGGGAACTGGGATTGATAGAGAGACTGTCTTAAAGAGAGGGGAGCTGGGATCGATCGAGAGACTGTGTTAAAGAGAGGGGAGCTGTGATTGATGGAGAGACTGTGTGAAAGAGAGGGAAACTGGGATTGATAGAGAGACTGTGTTAAAGAGAGGGGAGCTGGGATGGAAAGAATAAATGTGATAAAGAGAGGGGAGCTGGGATCGATAGAGAGACTGTGTTAAGAAGTGGGGAGCTGGGATCGATAGAGAGACTGTGTTAAAGAGAGGTGAGCTGGGATTGATAGAGAGACTGTGTTAAAGAGAGGGGAGATGGAATTGATAGAGTGACTGTGTTAAAGAGAGGGGAGCTGGGATTGATAGAGAGACTGTGTGAAAGAGAGGGGAGATGGAATTGATAGAGAGACTGTGTTAAAGAGAGGGCAGCAGGGATTGATAGAGAGACTGTGTTAAAGAGAGGGGAGCTGGGATTGATAGAGAGACTGTGTTAAAGAGAGGGGAGCTGGGATTGATAGAGAGACTGTTTTAAAGAGAGGGCTGCTGGGATTGATAGAGAGACTGTGTTAAAGAGCACACAATTCGGATCGATAGAGAGACTGTGTTAAAGATATGGGAGCTGGGATTGATAGAGACACTGTGTTTAAGAGATGGGTGCTGGGATTGATAGAGAGAGTGTGTTAAAAAGAGTGGAGCTGTGATTGATAGAGAGACTGTGTTAAAGAGAGGGGAGCTGGGATTGATACAGAGACTGTGTGAAAGAGAGGGGAGCTGGGATCGATCGAGAGACTGTGTTAAACAGAGGGGTGCTGGGATTGATGGAGAGACTGTGTTAAAGAGTGGGGAGCTGGGATTGATAGAGAGACTGTGTGAAAGAGAGGGGAGCTGGGATTGAGAGAGAGACTGTGTTAAAGAGAGGGGAGGTGGGATTTATAGAGAAACTGTGTTAAAGAGAGGGCAGCTGGGATTGATAGAGAGACTGTGTTAAAGAGAGTGGAGCTGGGATTGATAGAGAGACTGTGTTAAAGAGAGGGGAACTGGGATTGATAGAGAGACTGTGTTTAAGAGGCGGGAGCTGGGAATGATAGAGAGTCTGTTTTAAAGAAAGGGAGGCTGGGAATGATAGAGAGACTGTTAAAGAGAGGGGAGCTGGGATTGTTAGAGAGACTGTGTTAAAGACAGGAGAACTGGGATTGATAGAGAGACTGTGATAAATAGATGGGAGCTGGGATTGATTGAGAGACTGTATTTAAGAGAGGGGTGCTGGGATTGATAGAGAGAGTGTGTTAAAAAGAGAGGAGCTGGGATAGATGGAGAGACTGTTAAAGAGAGGGGAGCTGGGATCGATCGAGAGACTGTGTGAAAGAGAGGGGAGCTGAGATTGTTGGAGAGACTGTGTTAAAGTAAAGGGAGCTGGGATCGATAGAGAGACTGTGTTAAAAAGAGGGAAACTTGGATTGATAGAGAGACTTTGTGAAAGAGAGGGGAGCTTGGATTGATAGAGAGACTGTGTTAAAAAGAGGGCAGCTGGGATTGATAGAGGGACTGTGTTAAAGAGACGGGAGCTGGGATTGACAGAGAGACTATGTTAAAGAGAGGGGAGCTGGGATTGTTAGAGAGACTGTGTTAAAGATATGGGAGCTGGGATTGATAGAGAGACTGTTCTTAAGATAGGGGTGCTGGGATTGATAGAGAGACTTTGTGAAAGAGATGGGAGCTGGGATTGATAGACTGTGTTAAAGAGAGGGGAGTGGGGATTGATAGAGAGACTGTGTGAAAGTGAGGGGAGCTGGGATCGATAGAGAGAATGTGTTAAAGAGAGGGAAATTGGGATTGTTAGAGAGACTGTGTTAAATAGAGGGCAGCTGGGATTGATAGAGAGACTGTGTTAAAGAGAGGGGAGCTGGGATCGATACAGAGAATGTGTTAAAGAGAGGGGAGCTGGGATTGATAGAGAGACTGTGTTAAAGAGAGGGGAGCTGGGATCGATACAGAGACTGTGTGAAAGAGAGGGGAGGTGGATTGATAGAGAGACTCTGTGAAAGAAAGGGCAGCTGGGATTGATAGAGAGACTGATTTAAAGAGAGGGTAGCTGGGATCGATAGAGAGTCTGTGTGAAAGAGAGGGGAGCTGGGATTGATAGAGAGACTGTGTTAAAGAGTGGGGAGCTGGGATTGATAGAGAGACTGTGCTAAAGAGAGGGGAGCTGGGATTGATAGAGAGACTGTGTAAAAGAGAGGGGATCTGGAATTGATAGAGAGTCTGTGTTAAAGAGAGGGGAACTGGGATTGATAGAGAGACTGTGTTAAAGAGAGGGGAGCTGGGTTTGATAGAGAGACTGTGTTAAAGAGAGGGGAGCTGGGTTTGATAGAGAGACTGTGTTAAAGAGAGGGGAACTGGGATTGATAGAGTGTGTTAAACTGAGGAGAGCTGGGATTGATAGAGAGACTGTGTGGAAGTGAGGGGAGCTGGGATTGATAGAGGGACTGTGTGAAAGAGAGGGGAGCTGGGATTGATAGAGAGATTGTGTTAAAGATCGGGAAGCTGGGATTAATCGAGAGACTGTGTGAAAGAGAGTGGAGCTGGGATTGATAGAGAGACTGTATTAAATATAGAGGAGCTGGGATTGATAGAGAGACCGTGTTAAAGAGAGGGGAGGTGGGATCGACAGAGAGACTGTGTTAAAGAGAGGTGTGCTGGGATTGATAGAGAGAATGTGTAAAAGAGTGGGGAGCTGGGATTGATAGAGAGAATGTGTAAAAGAGAGGGGAGCTGGGATTGATAGAGAGACTGTGTTAAAGAGAGGGGAACTGGGATCGATAGAGAGACTGTGTTAAAGAGAGGTGTGCTGGGATTGATAGAGAGACTGTGTTGAAGAGAGGCGAACTGGTATTGATGGAGAGACTGTCTGAAAGAGAGGGCAGATGGGATTGACAGAGAGACTGTGTTAAAGAGAGGGGAGCTGGGATTGATAGTGAGACTCTGTTAAAGAGAGGGGAGCTAGGATCGATGGAGACACTTTGTTAAAGAGAGGTGAGGAGGGATTGATAGAGAGACTGTGAAAGAGTGGGGAGCTTGGTACGATAGAGAGACTGTGTAAAAGAGAGGGGAACTGGGATTGATAGAGAGACTGTGTGAAAGAGAGGGGAGCTGAGATTGATAGAGAGACTGTGTTAAAGAAAAGGGAGCTGGGATTGATAGAGAGACTGTGTTAAATAGAGGGGAGCTGGGATTGATAGAGAGACTGTATAAAAGTGCGGGGAGCTGGGATTGATAGAGAGACTGTGTTAAAGAGAGGTGAGTTATGATTGATAGAGAGACTGTGTTAAAGAGAGGGGAGCTTATATTTATAGACTGTGTTAAAGAGATGGGAGCTGGGATTGATGGAGAGACTGTGTTAAAGAGTGGGGAGCTGGGATTGATAGAGAGACTGTGTGAAAGAGAGGGGAGCTGGGATTGAGTGAGAGACTGTGTTCAAGAGAGGGGAGGTGGGATTGATAGAGAGTCTGTGTTAAAGAGAGGGCAGCTGGGATTGATAGAGAGACTGTGTTAAAGAGAGTGGAGCTGGGATTGATAGAGAGACTGTGTTAAAGTGAGGGTAACTGGGATTGATAGAGAGACTGTGTTTAAGAGACGGTAGCTGGGATTGATAGAGACTCTGTTTTAAAGAGAGGGAGGCTGGGAGTGATAGAGAGACTGTGTTAAAGAGAGGGGAGCTGGGATCAATAGAGAGACTGTGTTAAAGAGAGGGGAGCTGGGATTGATAGAGAGAATGTGTAAAAGAGATGGGAGGTGGGATTGATAGAGAGACTGTGTTAAAGAGAGGGGAGCTGGGATTGATGGAGAGACTGTGTAAAAGAGAGGTGAGCTGGGATTGATAGAGAGACTGTGTTAAAGAGAGGGGAGCTGGGATTGATAGAGAGACTGTGTTAAAGAGAGGGGATCTGGGATTGATGGAGAGACTGTGTGAAAGAGAGTGGAGCTGCGATTGATAGAGAGACTGTATTTAAGAGAGGGGTGCTGGGATTGATAGAGAGATTGTGTTAAAAAGAGAGGAGCTGGGATAGATAGAGAGATTGTTAAAGAGAGGGGAGCTGGGATTGATAGAGAGACTGTGTTAAAGAGAGGGGAGCTGGGATCGATCGAGAGACTGTGTGAAAGAGAGGGGAGCTGAGATTGATGGAGAGACTGTGTTAAAGTAAAGGGAGCTGGGATCGATAGAGAGACTGTGTTAAAGAGAAAAAAACTGGGATTGATAGAGAGACTGTGTTAAAGAGATGGGAGCTGGGATTGATGGAGAGACTGTGTAAAAGAGTGGGGAGCTGCGATTGATAGAGAGACTGTGTGAAAGAGAGGGCAGCTGGGATTGAGAGAGAGACTGTGTTAAAGAGATGGGAGGTGGGATTGATAGAGAGACTGTGTTAAAGAGAGGGCAGCTGGGATTGATAGAGGGACTGTGTTAAAGAGACGGCAGCAGGGATTGATAGAGAGACTATGTTAAAGAGAGGGGAGCTGGGATTGATAGAGAGACTGTGTTAAAGAGAGGAGAACTGGGATTGATAGAGAGACTGTGTTAAAGAGAAGGGAGATGGGATTGATAGAGAGACTGTTCTTAAGATAGGGTTGCTGGGATTGATAGAGAGAGTGTGTTAAAATGAGGGGAGCTGGGATAGATAGAGAGACTTTGTGAAAGAGAGGGGAACTGGGATTGATAGAGAGACTGTGTTAAAGAGAGGGGAGCTGGGATTGATAGAGAGACTGTGTGAAACAGAGGGGAGCTGGGATCGATCGAGAGACTGTGTTAAAGAGAGGGGAGCTGTGATTGATGGAGAGACTGTGTGAAAGAGAGGGAAACTGGGAATGATAGAGAGACTGTGTTAAAGAGAGGGGAGCTGGGATTGATAGAGAGAATGTTATAAACAGAGGGGAGCTGCGATCGATAGAGAGACTGTATTAAAGAGAGGTGAGCTGGGATTGATAGAGAGACTGTGTTAAACAGAGGGGAGATGGAATTGATAGATTGACTGTGTTAAAGAGAGGGGAGCTGGGATTGATAGAGAGACTGTGTTAAAGAGAGGGGAGCTGGGATTGATAGAGAGACTGTTTTAAAGAGAAGGTTGCAGGGATTGATAGAGAGACTGTGTTAAAGAGCACACAATTCGGATCGATAGAGAGACTGTGTTAAAGAGATGGGAGCTCGGATTGATAGAGAGACTGTGTTTAAGAGATGGGTGCTGGGATTGATAGTGAGAGTGTGTTAAAAAGAGTGGAGCTGTGATTGATAGAGAGACTGTGTTAAAGAGAGGGGAGCTGGGATTGATACAGAGACTGTGTGAAAGAGAGGGGAGCTGGGATCGATCGAGAGACTGTGTTAAAGAGAGGGGAGGTGGGATTGATAGAGAGACTGTGTTAAAGAGAGGGCAGCTGGGATTGATAGAGAGACTGTGTTAAAGAGAGTGGAGCTGGGATTGATAGAGAGACTGTGTTAAAGAGAGGGGAACTGGGATTGATAGAGAGACTGTGTTAAAGAGAAGGGAGCAGGAATTGATAGAGAGACTGTTCTTAAGATAGGGTTGCTGGGATTGATAGAGAGAGTGTGTTAAAATGAGGGGAGCTGGGATAGATAGAGAGACTTTGTGAAAGAGAGGGGAACTGGGATTGATAGAGAGACTGTGTTAAAGAGAGGGGAGCTGGGATCGATCGAGAGACTGTGTTAAAGAGAGGGGAGGTGGGATTGATAGAGAGACTGTGTTAAAGAGAGGGCAGCTGGGATTGATAGAGAGACTGTGTTAAAGAGAGTGGAGCTGGGATTGATAGAGAGACTGTGTTAAAGAGAGGGGAACTGGGATTGATAGAGAGACTGTGTTAAAGAGAAGGGAGCTGGGATTGATAGAGAGACTGTTCTTAAGATAGGGTTGCTGGGATTGATAGAGAGAGTGTGTTAAAATGAGGGGAGCTGGGATAGATAGAGAGACTTTGTGAAAGAGAGGGGAACTGGGATTGATAGAGAGACTGTGTTAAAGAGAGGGGAGCTGGGATCGATCGAGAGACTGTGTAAAAGAGAGGGGAGCTGTGATTGATGGAGAGACTGTGTGAAAGAGAGGGAAACTGGGATTGATAGAGAGACTGTGTTAAAGAGAGGGGAGCTGGGATGGATAGAGAGAATGTGATAAAGAGAGGGGAGCTGGGATCGATAGAGAGACTGTGTTAAGAAGAGGGGAGCTGGGATCGATAGAGAGACTGTGTTAAAGAGAGGTGAGCTGGGATTGATAGAGATACTGTGTTAAAGAGAGGCGAGATGGAATTGATAGAGTGACTGTGTTAAAGAGAGGGGAGCTGGGATTGTTAGAGAGACTGTGTGAAAGAGAGGGGAGATGGAATTGATAGAGAGACTGTGTTAAAGAGAGGGGAGCTGGGATTGATAGAGAGACTGTGTTAAAGAGAGGGCAGCAGGGACTGATAGAGAGACTGTGTTAAAGAGAGGGGAGCTGGGATTGATAGAGAGACTGTGTTAAAGAGAGGGGAGCTGGGATTGATAGAGAGACTGTTTTAAAGAGACGGCTGCAGGGATTGATAGAGAGACTGTGTTAAAGAGCACACAATTCGGATCGATAGAGAGACTGTGTTAAAGATATGGGAGTTGGGATTGATAGAGAGACTGTGTTTAAGAGATGGGTGCTGGGATTGATAGAGAGAGTGTGTTAAAAAGAGTGGAGCTGTGATTGATAGACTGTGTTAAAGAGAGGGTGAGCTGGGATTGATACAGAGACTGTGTGAAAGAGAGGGGAGCTGGGATCGATCGAGAGACTGTGTTAAACAGAGGGGAGCTGGGATTGATGGAGAGACTGTGTTAACGAGTGGGGAGCTGGGATTGATAAAGAGACTGTGTGAAAGAGAGGGGAGCTGGGATTGAGAGAGAGACTGTGTTAAAGAGAGGGGAGGTGGGATTGATAGAGAGACTGTGTTAAAGAGAGGGCAGCTGGGATTGATAGAGAGACTGTGTTAAAGAGAGTGGAGCTGGGATTGATAGAGAGACTGTGTTAAAGAGAGGGGAACTGGGATTGATAGAGAGACTGTGTTTAAGAGGCGGGAGCTGGGAATGATAGAGAGTCTGTTTTAAAGAAAGGGAGGCTGGGAATTATAGAGAGACTGTGTTAAAGAGAGGGGAGCTGGGATTGTTAGAGAGACTGTGTTAAAGACAGGAGAACTGGGAATGATAGAGAGACTGTGATAAATCGATGGGAGCTGGGATTGATAGAGAGACTGTATTTAAGAGAGGGGTGCTGGGATTGATAGAGAGAGTGTGTTAAAAAGAGAGGAGCTGGGATAGATGGAGAGACTGTTAAAGAGAGGGGAGCTGGGATCGAGCGACAGACTGTGTGAAAGAGAGGGGAGCTGAGATTGATGGAGAGACTGTGTTAAAAAGAGGGCAGCTGGGATTGATAGAGGGACTGTGTTAAAGAGACGGGAGCTGGGATTGACAGAGAGACTATGTTAAAGAGAGGAGATCTGGGATTGATAGAGAGACTGTGTTAAAGATATGGGAGCTGGGATTGATAGAGAGAGTGTGTTAAAATGAGGGGAGCTGGGATAGATAGAGAGACTTTGTGAAAGAGAGGGGAACTGGGATTGATAGAGAGACTGTGTTAAAGACAGGGGAGCTGGGATTGTTAGACTGTGAGAAATAGAGGGGAGCTGGGATTGATAGAGAGACTGTGTGAAAGAGAGGGGAGCTGGGATCGATAGAGAGACTGTGTTAAAGAGAGGGAAACTGGGATTGATAGAGAGAATGAGTTCAAGAGAGGGGAGCTGGGATTGATAGAGAGACTGTGTTAAAAAGAGGGGAGCTGGGATCGATAGAGAGACTGTGTTAAAGAGAGGGGAGCTGGTATTGATAGAGACACTGTGTTAAAGAGAGGGGAGATGGAATTGATAGAGTGACTGTGTTAAAGAGAGGGGAGCTGTGATTGATAGAGAGACTGTGTGAAAGAGAGGGGAGATGGAATTGATTGAGAGACTGTGTTAAAGATAGGGGAGCTGGGATTGATAGAGAGACTGTGTTAAAGAGAGTGCAGCTGGGATTGATAGTGAGACTGTGTTAAAGAGAGGGGAGCTGGGATTGATAGAGAGACTGTGTTAAAGAGAGGGGAGCTGGGATTGATAGAGAGACTGTTTTAAAGAGAGGGTTGCTGGGATTGATAGAGAGACTGTGTTAAAGAGCGCACAATTCGGATCGATAGAGAGACTGTGTTAAAGAGCTGGGAGCTGGGATTGATAGAGAGACTGTGTTTAAGAGATGGGTGCTGGGATTGATAGAGAGAGTGTGTTAAAAAGAGGGGAGCTGTGATTGATAGAGAGACTGTGTAAAAGAGAGGGGAGCTGGGATTGATAGAGAGACTGTGTTAAAGAGAGGGCAGCAGGGATTGATAGAGAGACTGTGTTAAAGAGAGGGGAGCTGGGATTGATAGAGAGACTGTGTTAAAGAGAGGGGAGCTGGGATTGATAGAGAGACTGTTTTAAAGAGAGGGCTGCAGGGATTGATAGAGAGACTGTGTTAAAGAGCACACAATTCGGATCGATAGAGAGACTGTGTTAAAGATATGGGAGCTGGGATTGATAGAGAGACTGTGTTTAAGAGATGGATGCTGGGATTGATAGAGAGAGTGTGTTAAAAAGAGTGGAGCTGTGATTGATAGAGAGACTGTGTTAAAGAGAGGGGAGCTGGGATTGATACAGAGACTGTGTGAAAGAGAGGGGAGCTGGGATCGATCGAGAGACTGTGTTAAACAGAGGGGAGCTGGGATTGATGGAGAGACTGTGTTAAAGAGTGGGGAGCTGGGATTGATAGAGAGACTGTGTGAAAGAGAGGGGAGCTGGGATTGAGAGAGAGACTGTGTTAAAGAGAGGGGAGGTGGGATTGATAGAGAGACTGTGTTAAAGAGAGGGCAGCTGGGATTGATAGAGAGACTGTGTTAAAGAGAGTGGAGCTGGGATTGATAGAGAGACTGTGTTAAAGAGAGGGGAACTGGGATTGATAGAGAGACTGTGTTTAAGAGGCGGGAGCTGGGAATAATAGAGTGTCTGTTTTAAAGAAAGGGAGGCTGGGAATGATAGAGAGACTGTGTGAAAGAGAGGGGAGCTGGGATTGATAGAGAGACAGTGTTAAAGAGAGGGGAGCTGGGATTGATAGAGAGACAGTGTTAAAGAGAGGGGAGCTGGGATTGATAGATTGTGTTAAATAGAGGGGAGCTGGGATTGATAGAGTGACTGTGTGAAAGAGAGGGGAGCTGGGATTGATAGAGAGACGGTGTTAAAGAGAGGGGTTCTGGGATTGATAGACTGTGTTCAAGATAGGGGAGCTGGGAATGATAGAGGGACTCTGTTAAAGAGAGGGGAGCTGGGATCGATAGTGCGACTGTGTTAAAGAGAGGGGTGCTGGAATTGATATAGAGGCTGTGTTAAAGACAGGGGAGCTGGTATTGATAGAGAGACTGTGTGAAAGAGAGGGGAGCTGGGATTGATGGAGAGACTGTGTTAAAGAAAGGGGA
The DNA here is from genome assembly GCA_026770705.1 of Isurus oxyrinchus. Taxonomy (NCBI): domain Eukaryota; kingdom Metazoa; phylum Chordata; class Chondrichthyes; order Lamniformes; family Lamnidae; genus Isurus; species Isurus oxyrinchus. The sequence continues at coordinate 249,293 of JANJGN010000622.1, forward strand.
GCTGGGATTGATAGAGAGACTGTGTGAAAGAGAGGGGTGCTGGGATTGATAGAGAGACAGTGTTAAAGAGATGGGAGCTGGGATTGATAGACTGTGTTAAAGAGAGGGGAGCTGGGATTGATAGAGAGACTGTGTTAAAGAGAGGGGAGCTGGGATTGATAGAGAGACTGTGTTATAGAGAGGGGAGGTGGGATCGATAGAGAGACTGTGTTAAACAGAGGGGAGCTGGGATTGATAGAGAGACTGTGTTAAAGAATGGGGAGCTGGGATTGATGGACTGTGTGAAAGACAGGGGAGCTGGAATTGATAGAGAGACTGTGTTAATACGAGGGGAGCTGGGATTGATAGAGAGGCTGTGTTAAAGAGACGGGAGCTGGGATCGATAGAGGGAATTTGTGAAAGAGAGGGGAGCTTGGATTGATATAGAGAATGATTTAAAGAGAGGGGAACTGGGATTGATAGAGAGACTGTGTTAAAGAGAGGGGAGCTGGGATTGATAGAGATACTCTGTTAAAGAGAGGGGAGCTGGGATTGATAGATAAACTGTGTTAAAGAGAGGGGAGCTGGGATTGATAGAGAGTCTGTGTTAAAGATAGGGGAACTGGGATTGATAGAGAGACTGTGCGAAAGAGAGGGGAGCTGGGATTGATAGAGAGACTGTGTTAAAGAGAGGGGAGCTGGGATGGATAGATAGACTGTGTGAAAGAGAAGGGAGGTGGGATTGCTGGACTGAGTGAAAGAGAGGGGAGCTGGGATTGATTGAGAGACTGTGTTAACAGAGGGGAGCAGGGAATGTTAGAAAGACTGTGTTAAAGAGTGGGGAGCTGGGATTGATACATTGACTGTGTGAAAGAGAAGGGAGGTGGGATTGCTGGACTGTGTGAAAGAGAGGGGAGCTGGGATTGATTGAGAGACTGTGTTAACAGAGGGGAGCAGGGAATGTTAGAAAGACTGTGTTAAAGAGAGGGGAGCTGCGATTGATACAAAAACTGTGTTAAAGAGAGGGGAGCTGGGATTGATAGAGAGTCTGTGTTAAAGAGAGGGGAGCTGGGTTTGATAGAGAGACTGTGTTAAAGAGAGGGGAGCTGGGTTTGATAGAGAGACTGTGTTAAAGAGACGGGAGCTGGGATTGATAGAGAGACTCTCTGAAAGAGAGGGGAGCTGGGATCGATAGAGAGATTGTGTTAAAGAGAGGCGAGCTGGGATTGATAGAGAGACTGTGTTAAAGAGAGGGGAGCTGGGATTGATAGAGAGCCTGTATTAAAGAGAGGGGAGGTGGGATTGATAGAGAGACTGTGTGAAAGAGAGGGGAGCTGGGATTGATAGAGAGACTGTGTTAAAGAGAGGGGAACTGGGATTGATAGACTGTGTTAAAGAGAGGGGAGCAGCGAATGGCAGAGAGACTGTGTTAAAGAGAGGGGAGCTGGGATTGATAGAGAGACTTTGTTAAAGAGAGGGGAGCTGGGCTTGATAGAGAGACTCTGTGAAAGAGACTGAAGCTGGCATTGATGGACTGTTTGAAAAGGAGGGGAGCTGGGATTGAAAGACAGACTGTGTTAAAGATTGGGAGCAGGGATTGATAGAGAGACTGTGTTAAAGAGAGGGTAGCTGGGATTGATAAAGAGACTGTTAAAGAGAGGGGAGCAGGGATTGATAGACTGTGTGAAAGAGAGGGTAGCTGGGATTGATAGAGAGACTGCTATAAAGAGAGGGGAGCTCGGATTGATAGTCAGTGTGAAAGAGAGGGTAGCTGGGATTGATAGAGAGACTGTGTTAAAGAGAGGTGAGATGGGATTGATAGAGAGACTGTGTTAAAGAGAGGGGAGCTGGGATTGATGGAGAGTCTATGTGAAAGAGAGGGGAGCTGGGATTGATTGAGAGAGTGTGTGATAGAGAGGGGAGCTGGGATTGATAGAGAGACTGTGATTAACAGAAGGGAGGTGGGATTGATACACTTTGTGAATGAGAGGGCTGCTGGGATTGAAAGAGAGACTGTCTTAAAGAGAGGGGAGCTTGGATCGATAGAGAGACTGTATTAAAGAGAGGGGAGCTGGGAATGACAGAGAGACTGTGTTAAAGAGAGGGGAGTTGGGATCGATCGAGAGACAATGTTAATGAGAGGGGAACTGGGATTGATGGAGAGACTATGTGAAAGAGAGGGGATGCTGGGATTGATCGAGTGACTGAGTAAAAGAGAGCGGAACTGGGATCGATAGAGAGACTTTGTTAAAGAGAAGGGTGCTGGGATTGATAGACTGTGTAAAAGAGAGGAGAGCTGGGATTGATAGAGAGACTGTGTGAAAGAGAGGGGAGCTGTGATTGATTGAGAGACTGTGTGAAAGGGAGGGAATCTGGGATCGATAGAGAGACTGTGTTAAAGAGAGGGGCTCTGGGATTGATAGAGAGACTGTTTTAAAGAGAGGGGAGCTGGGAATGATGGAGAGACAGTGTTAAAGAGAGGGGAGCTGGTTTCGATAGAGAGACTGTGTTAAAGATAGGGGAGCTGGGATTGATAGAGAGACTGTGTTAAAGAGAGGGGAGCTGGGATTGATAGAGAGACTGTGTGAAAGAGAGGGGAGCTGGGATTGATGGCTGTGTGAAAGGGAGGGGAGCTGGGATTGATAGAGAGACTGTGTTAAAGAGAGGGGAGCTGGGATTGATAGAGGGACTGTGTTTAAGAAAGGGGAGCTGGGATTGATAGACTGTGTTAAAGAGAGGGGAGCTGGTATTGATAGAGAGACTGTTAAAGAGAGGGGAGCTGGGATTGTTAGACTGTGTTAAAGAGAGGGGTGCTGGGATTGATAGAGAGACTGTGTTAAAGAGAGGGGAGCTGGGTTTGAAAGAGAGACTGTGTTAAAGAGAGGGGAGCTGGGATTGGGAGAGAGACTGTGTGAAAGAGAGGGGAGCTGGGAACTATAGAGAGACTGTGTTAGAGAGAGGGGAGTTGCGATTGAAAGAGAAACTGTGTGAAAGATAGGGGAGCTGGGATCGATAGAGAGACTGTGTTAAAGAGAGGGGAGCTGGGATTGATAGAGAGACTGTGTCAAAGAGAGGGGAGCTGGGATTGATAGAGAGACTGTGTGACAGAGAGGTGAGCTGGGATCGATAAAGAGACTGTGTTGAAGAGAGGGGAGCTGAGATTGATACAGAGTCTGTGTTACAGAGAGGGGAGCTGAGATTGAAAGAGAGACTGTGTGAAAGAGCGGGGAGCTTGGATCGATAGAGAGACAGTGTTACAGAGAGGCGAGCTGGGATCGATAGAGGGACTGTGTGAAAGAGAGGGGAGTTGAGATCGATAGAGAGACTGTGTTAAAGGGAAGGGAGCTGGGATTGATAGAGAGACTGTGTGAAAGAGAGGGGAGCTGGGATTGATATACTATGACATAGAGAAGGGAGCTGGGATTGATAGAGAGACTGTGTTAAAGAGAGGGGTGTGGGATTGATAGACTGTGTTAAACAGAGGGGTGCTGGGATTGAGTGAGAGACTGTGTTAAAGAGAGGGGAGCTGGGATTGATAGAGAGACTGTGCTAAAGAGAGGGGAGCTGGGATTCATCGAGAGACTGTGTTAAAGAGAGGGGAGCTGGGATTGATAGACTGTGTTAAAGAGAGGTGTGCTGGGATTGATAGACTGTGTTAAAGAGATGGGAGCTGGGATTGAGAGAGAGACTGTGTTAAAGAGAGGGGAAATGGGATTAATGGAGAGACTGTGGTAAAGAGAGGGGAGCTGGGATTAATGGAGAGAATGTGTTTAATAGAGGGGAGCTGGGATTTATAGACTGTGTTAAAGAGAGGGGAGATGGGGTTAATGGAGAGACTGTGTTAAAGAGAGGGGAGCTGGGATTGATAGAGAGACTGTGTTGAAGAGAGGGGAGCTGGGATTGATAGAGAGGCTGTGTTAAAGACAAGGGAGCTGGGATTGATAGAGTGACTGTGTGACAGAGAGGGAAACACGGATTAATAGAAGACTGTGTTAAAGAGAGGGGACCTGGGATCGATAGAGAGACTGTGTTAAAGAGAGGGAAACTGGGATTAATAGATAGACTGTGTTAAAGAGAAGGGAGCTGGGATTGATTGAGAGACTGTGTGAAAGGGAGGGAATTTGGGATCGATAGAGAGACTGTGTTAAAGAGAGGGGAGCTGAGATTGAAAGAGAGACTGTGTGAAAGAGCGGGGAGCTTGGATCGATAGAGAGACAGTGTTACAGAGAGGCGAGCTGGGATCGATAGAGGGACTGTGTGACAGAGAGGGGAGTTGAGATCGATAGAGAGACTGTGTTAAAGGGAAGGGAGCTGGGATTGATAGAGAGACTGTGTGAAAGAGAGGGGAGCTGGGATTGATATACTATGACATAGAGAAGGGAGCTGGGATTGATAGAGAGACTGTGTTAAAGAGAGGGGTGTGGGATTGATAGACTGTGTTAAACAGAGGGGTGCTGGGATTGAGTGAGAGACTGTGTTAAAGAGAGGGGAGCTGGGATTGATAGAGAGACTGTGCTAAAGAGAGGGGAGCTGGGATTCATCGAGAGACTGTGTTAAAGAGAGGGGAGCTGGGATTGATAGACTGTGTTAAAGAGAGGTGTGCTGGGATTGATAGACTGTGTTAAAGAGATGGGAGCTGGGATTGAGAGAGAGACTGTGTTAAAGAGAGGGGAAATGGGATTAATGGAGAGACTGTGGTAAAGAGAGGGGAGCTGGGATTAATGGAGAGAATGTGTTTAATAGAGGGGAGCTGGGATTTATAGACTGTGTTAAAGAGAGGGGAGATGGGGTTAATGGAGAGACTGTGTTAAAGAGAGGGGAGCTGGGATTGATAGAGAGACTGTGTTGAAGAGAGGGGAGCTGGGATTGATAGAGAGGCTGTGTTAAAGACAAGGGAGCTGGGATTGATAGAGTGACTGTGTGACAGAGAGGGAAACAGGGATTAATAGAAGACTGTGTTAAAGAGAGGGGACCTGGGATCGATAGAGAGACTGTGTTAAAGAGAGGGAAACTGGGATTAATAGATAGACTGTGTTAAAGAGAAGGGAGCTGGGATTGATTGAGAGACTGTGTGAAAGGGAGGGAATTTGGGATCGATAGAGAGACTGTGTTAAAGAGAGGGGAGCTGGGATTGATAGAGAGACTGTTTTAAAGAGTGGGGAGCTGGGAATAATGGAGAGACAGTGTTAAAGAGAGGGGAGCTGGGATTGATGGCTGTGTGAAAGAGAGGGGAGCTGGGATTGATAGAGAGACTTTGTTAAAGAGAGGGGAGCTGGGATTGATAGAGGGACTGTGTTAAAAAGAGGGGAGCTGGGATTGATAGACTGTGTTAAAGAGAGAGGAGCTGGTATTGATAGAGAGACTGTGTTAAAGAGAGGGGAGCTGGGATTGATAGACTGTGTTAAAGAGAGGTGTGCTGGGATTGATAGACTGTGTAAAAGAGAGGGGAGCTGGGATTGAAAGAGAGACTGTGTTTAAGAGAGGGGAGCATGGATTGATATAGAGACTGTGTTAAAGAGAGGGGAGCTGGGATTGAAAGAGAGACTGTGTTAAAGAGAGGGGAGCTGGGATTGAAAGAGAGACTGTGTTAACGAGTGGGGAGCTGGGATTAATGGAGAGACTGTGTTAAAGAGAGGGGAGCTGGGATTAATGGAGAGACTGTGTTTAAGAGAGGGGAGCTGGGATTGATAGACTGTGTTAAAGAGAGGGGTGATGGGATTAATGGAGAGACTGTGTTAAAGAGAGGGGAGCTGGGATTGATAGAGAGACTGTGTTGAAGAGGGGGGAGCTGGGATTGATAGAGAGGCTGTGTTAAAGACAAGGGAGCTGGGATTGATAGAGAGACTGTGTGACAGAGAGGGAAACAGGGATTAATTGAAGGCAGTCCTAAAGAGAGGGGACCTGGGATCGATAGAGAGACTGTGTTAAAGAGAGGGGAGCTGGGATTGATTGAGAGACTGTGTGAAAGGGAGGGAATCTGGGATCGATAGAGAGACTGTGTTAAAGAGAGGGGCTCTGGGATTGATAGAGAGACTGTTTTAAAGAGAGGGGAGCTGGGAATGATGGAGAGACAGTGTTAAAGAGAGGGGAGCTGGTTTCGATAGAGAGACTGTGTTAAAGATAGGGGAGCTGGGATTGATAGAGAGACTGTGTTAAAGAGAGGGGAGCTGGGATTGATAGAGAGACTGTGTGAAAGAGAGGGGAGCTGGGATTGATGGCTGTGTGAAAGGGAGGGGAGCTGGGATTGATAGAGAGACTGTGTTAAAGAGAGGGGAGCTGGGATTGATAGAGGGACTGTGTTTAAGAAAGGGGAGCTGGGATTGATAGACTGTGTTAAAGAGAGGGGAGCTGGTATTGATAGAGAGACTGTTAAAGAGAGGGGAGCTGGGATTGTTAGACTGTGTTAAAGAGAGGGGTGCTGGGATTGATAGAGAGACTGTGTTAAAGAGAGGGGAGCTGGGTTTGAAAGAGAGACTGTGTTAAAGAGAGGGGAGCTGGGATTGGGAGAGAGACTGTGTGAAAGAGAGGGGAGCTGGGAACTATAGAGAGACTGTGTTAGAGAGAGGGGAGTTGCGATTGAAAGAGAAACTGTGTGAAAGATAGGGGAGCTGGGATCGATAGAGAGACTGTGTTAAAGAGAGGGGAGCTGGGATTGATAGAGAGACTGTGTCAAAGAGAGGGGAGCTGGGATTGATAGAGAGACTGTGTGACAGAGAGGTGAGCTGGGATCGATAAAGAGACTGTGTTGAAGAGAGGGGAGCTGAGATTGATACAGAGTCTGTGTTACAGAGAGGGGAGCTGAGATTGAAAGAGAGACTGTGTGAAAGAGCGGGGAGCTTGGATCGATAGAGAGACAGTGTTACAGAGAGGCGAGCTGGGATCGATAGAGGGACTGTGTGAAAGAGAGGGGAGTTGAGATCGATAGAGAGACTGTGTTAAAGGGAAGGGAGCTGGGATTGATAGAGAGACTGTGTGAAAGAGAGGGGAGCTGGGATTGATATACTATGACATAGAGAAGGGAGCTGGGATTGATAGAGAGACTGTGTTAAAGAGAGGGGTGTGGGATTGATAGACTGTGTTAAACAGAGGGGTGCTGGGATTGAGTGAGAGACTGTGTTAAAGAGAGGGGAGCTGGGATTGATAGAGAGACTGTGTTAAAGAGAGGGGAGCCTGGATAGATAGAGAGACTGTGTGAAAGAGAGGGGAGCTGGGATTGAAAGACTGTTAAAGAGAGGGGAGCTTGGATTGATTGAGAGACTGTGTTAAAGAGATGGGAGCTGGGATTGATAGAGAGAAAGTGTTAAAGAGAGGGGAGCTGGGATCGAAAGAGAGACTGTGTTAAAGAGAGGGGAGCTGGGATTGATAGAGTGACTGTGTTTGAGAGGAGAGCTTGAATTGATAGAGTGACTGTGTTAAAGAGAGGGTACTGGGATCGATAGAGAGACTGTGTTAGAGAGGGGAGATGAGATTGATAGAGAGACTGCGTTAAAGAGACGGGACCTGGGCTTTATTGAGAGAATGTGCGAAAGAGAGGGGAGCTGGGATTGATAGAGAGACTGTGTGAAAGAGAGGAGAGCTGGGATTGATAGTGAGACTGTGAAAGAGAGGGGAGCTGGGATTGATGGAGAGACTGGGTTAAAGAGAGGGGAGCTCGGATTGACAGAGAGACTGTGTTAAAGAGAGGGGTGCTGGGATTGATAGAGAGACAGTTAAAGTGATGGGAGTTGGGATTGATAGAAAGACTGTGTTAAAGAGATGGGAGCTGGGATTGATAGAGAGACTGTGTTAAAGAGAGGGGTGCTGGGATTGATGAAGATACTGTGTTAAAGTGAGGAGAGCTGGGATTGATGGAGAGACTGTGTGAAAGAGAGGGGTGCTGGGAATGATAGACTGTGTTAAAGAGAGGGGTGCTGGGATTGAGTGAGAGACAGTTTTAAAGATAGGGGAGCCTGGATTGATAGAGAGACTGTGTGAAAAAGAGGGGAGCTGGGATCGATAGAGAGACTGTGTTAAAGAGAGGAGAACTTGGATTGATAGACTTTGTTAGAGAGAGGGGAGCTGCGATTGATAGAGAGAGTGTATGAAAGATTGGGGAGCTGGGATTGATAGAGAGACTGTGTTAAAGAGAGGGGTGCTGGGATCGATAGATTGACTGTGTTAAAGAGAGGGGATCTGGGATCGATAGACAGACTGTGTTAAAGCGAGTGGAGCTGGGATCGATAGAGAGACTGTGTTAAAGAGGGGGAAACTGGGATTGATAAGAGACAGTGTTAAAGAGAGGAGAGCTGGGATTGATAGAGAGACTGTGTTAAAGAGAGGGGAGCAGGGATTGATAGAGAGACTGTGTTAAAGAGAGGGGAGCTGCGATTGATAGAAAGACTGTGTTAAAGACAGGGGAGCTGGGATTGATAGAGAGACTCTATGAAAGAGAGGGGAGCTGGGATTGATAGAGGGACTGTGTGAAAGAGAGGGGAGCTGGGATTGATAGAGAGACTGTGTTAAAGAGAGGGAGATTGGATTGATAGAGAGACAGTGTTAAAGAGAGGGGAGCTGGGATCGATTGAGAGAGAGTGTTAAAGTGAGGGGAGCTGGGATCGATAGAGAGACTGTGTTAAAAAGAGGGGAGCTGGGATTGATAGAGAGACTGTGTTCAAGAGAGGGGTGCTGGGATTGATAGAGAGAAAGTGTTAAAGAGAGGAGAGCTGGGATCGATAGAGAGACTGTGTAAAATAGAGGGGAGCTGGTATTGATAGGGAGACTGTGTTAGAGAGGGGCACTTCGATTGAGAGAGGGACTGTGTTAAAGAGAGGCGAACTGGGAGCGACAGAGAGACTGTGTTAGAGAGGGGAGCTATGATTCATAGAGAGACTTTGTTAAAGAGAGGGGAGCTGGGATTTTTAGAGAGACTGTGTTAAAGAGAGGGGAGCTGGGATTGATAGAGAGACTGTGTGCAAGGGATGGGTGCTGGGATTGATAGAGAGACTGTGTTAAAGAGAGGGAATTTGGATTGATAGAGAGACTGTGTTAAGGAGAGGAGAGCTGGGATTGATAGAGCGTCTGTGGTAAAGAGAGGGAGCTGGGATTGATAGAGAGACTGTGCTAAAGAGAGCGGAACTGGGATTGTTAGACTGTGTTAAAGAGAGGGGTGCTGGGATTGATAGACTGTGTTAAAGAGAGGGGAGCTGGGATTGAAAGAGAGACTGTGTTTAAGAGAGGGGAGCATGGATTGATAGAGAGACTGTGTTAAAGAGAGGGAAGCAGGGATTGATACACAGACTGTGCTAAAGAGAGGGGAGCTGGGATTCATAGTTTGTGTTAAAGAGAGGTGTGCTGGGATTGATAGACTGTGTTAAAGAGAGGGGAGCTGGGATTGAAAGAGCGACTGTGTTAAAGAGACGGGAGCTGGGATTGAAAGAGAGACTGTGTTAAAGAGAGGGGAGCTGGGATTGATAGAGAGACTGTGATAAAGAGAGGGGTGCTGGGATTGATAGACTGTGTTAAAGAGAGCTTTGCTGGGATTGAGTGAGACACTGTGTGAAAGAGAGTGGAGCTGGGATCGATTGAGAGACTGTGTTAAAGAGATGGGAGCTGGGATTGATAGAGAGAAAGTGTTAAAGACAGGGGAGCTGGGATCGAAAGAGAGACTGTGTTAAAGAGAGGGGAGCTGGGATTGATAGAGAGACTGTGTTAGAGAGGAGAGCTTGAATTGATAGAGATTCTCTGTTAAAGAGAGGGTACTGGGATCGTTAGAGAGACTGTGTAAGAGAGGGGAGCTGGGATTGATAGAGAAACTGTGTTCAAGAGACGGGAGCTGGGATTTATAGAGAGACTGTCTTAAAGAGAGGGGAGCTGGGATTGATAGAGAGACTTTGTGAAAGAGAGGAGAGCTCGGATTGATAGTGAGACTGTGGAAGAGAGGGGAGCTGGGATAAACAGACTGTATTAAAGAGAGGGGAGCTGGGTTTGATGGAGAGACTGTGTTAAAGAGAGGGGAGCTCGGATTGACAGAGAGACTGTGTTAAAGGGAGGGGAGCTGGGATTGATAGAGAGACTGTTAAAGAGAGGGGAGCTGGGATTGATGGAAAGAATGTGTTAAAGAGAGGGGAGCTGGGATTGATAGAGACACTGTGCTAAAGAGAAAGGAGCTGGGATCGATAGAGAGACTGTTGTTAGAGAGGGGCACTTCGATTGATAGAGAGACTGTGTTAAAGAGAGGCGAGCTGGGAGCGATAGAGAGACTGTGTTAGAGAGGGGAGCTGGGATTCATAGAGAGACTTTGTTAAAGAGAGGGGAGCTGGGATCGATAGAGAGACTGTGCTAAAGAGAGGGGAGCTGGGATCGATAGAGAGACTGTTGTTAGAGAGGGGCACTTCGATTGATAGAGAGACTGTGTTAAAGAGAGGCGAGCTGGGAGCGATAGAGAAACTGTGTTAGAGAGGGGAGCTGGGATTCATAGGGAGACTTTGTTAAAGAGAGGGGAGCTGGGATTGATAGAGAGACTGTGTTAAAGAGAGGGGAGCTGGGATTGATAGAGAGACTGTGTTGAAGAGGGGGGAGCTGGGATTGATAGAGAGGCTGTGTTAAAGACAAGGGAGCTGGGATTGATAGAGAGACTGTGTGACAGAGAGGGAAACAGGGATTAATTGAAGGCTGTCCTAAAGAGAGGGGACCTGGGATCGATAGAGAGACTGTGTTAAAGAGAGGGGAGCTGGGATTGATTGAGAGACTGTGTGAAAGGGAGGGAATCTGGGATCGATAGAGAGACTGTGTTAAAGAGAGGGGCTCTGGGATTGATAGAGAGACTGTTTTAAAGAGAGGGGAGCTGGGATTGATGGAGAGACTGGGTTAAAGAGAGGGGAGCTCGGATTGACAGAGAGACTGTGTTAAAGAGAGGGGTGCTGGGATTGATAGAGAGACAGTTAAAGAGAGGGGAGTTGGGATTGATAGAAAGACTGTGTTAAAGAGATGGGAGCTGGGATTGATAGAGAGACTGTGTTAAAGAGAGGGGTGCTGGGATTGATGAAGATACTGTGTTAAAGTGAGGAGAGCTGGGATTGATGGAGAGACTGTGTGAAAGAGAGGGGTGCTGGGAATGATAGACTGTGTTAAAGAGAGGGGTGCTGGGATTGAGTGAGAGAAGTTTTAAAGATAGGGGAGCCTGGATTGATAGAGAGACTGTGTGAAAAAGAGGGGAGCTGGGATCGATAGAGAGACTGTGTTAAAGAGAGGAGAACTTGGATTGATAGAGAGACTGTGTTAAAGAGAGGGGTGCTGGGATTGATGAAGATACTGTGTTAAAGTGAGGAGAGCTGGGATTGATGGAGAGACTGTGTGAAAGAGAGGGGTGCTGGGAATGATAGACTGTGTTAAAGAGAGGGGTGCTGGGATTGAGTGAGAGAAGTTTTAAAGATAGGGGAGCCTGGATTGATAGAGAGACTGTGTGAAAAAGAGGGGAGCTGGGATCGATAGAGAGACTGTGTTAAAGAGAGGAGAACTTGGATTGATAGACTTTGTTAGAGAGAGGGGAGCTGCGATTGATAGAGAGAGTGTATGAAAGATTGGGGAGCTGGGATTGATAGAGAGACTGTGTTAAAGAGAGGGGTGCTGGGATCGATAGATTGACTGTGTTAAAGAGAGGGGATCTGGGATCGATAGACAGACTGTGTTAAAGCGAGTGGAGCTGGGATCGATAGAGAGACTGTGTTAAAGAGGGGGAAACTGGGATTGATAAGAGACAGTGTTAAAGAGAGGGGAGCTGGGATTGATAGAGAGACTGTGTTAAAGAGAGGGGAACTGGGATCGATAGAAAGACTGTGTTAAAGACAGGGGAGCTGGGATTGATAGAGAGACTCTATGAAAGAGAGGGGAGCTGGGATTGATAGAGGGACTGTGTGAAAGAGAGGGGAGCTGGGATTGATAGAGAGACTGTGTTAAAGAGAGGGAGATTGGATTGATAGAGAGACAGTGTTAAAGAGAGGGGAGCTGGGATCGATTGAGAGAGAGTGTTAAAGTGAGGGGAGCTGGGATCGATAGAGAGACTGTGTTAAAAAGAGGGGAGCTGGGATTGATAGAGAGACTGTGTTCAAGAGAGGGGTGCTGGGATTGATAGAGAGAAAGTGTTAAAGAGAGGAGAGCTGGGATCGATAGAGAGACTGTGTAAAATAGAGGGGAGCTGGGATTGATAGGGAGACTGTGTTAGAGAGGGGCACTTCGATTGAGAGAGGGACTGTGTTAAAGAGAGGCGAACTGGGAGCGACAGAGAGACTGTGTTAGAGAGGGGAGCTATGATTCATAGAGAGACTTTGTTAAAGAGAGGGGAGCTGGGATTTTTAGAGAGACTGTGTTAAAGAGAGGGGAGCTGGGATTGATAGAGAGACTGTGTGCAAGGGATGGGAGCTGGGATTGATAGAGAGACTATGTTAAAGAGAGGGAATTTGGATTGATAGAGAGACTGTGTTAAGGAGAGGAGAGCTGGGATTGATAGAGCGTCTGTGGTAAAGAGAGGGAGCTGGGATTGATAGAGAGACTGTGCTAAAGAGAGCGGAACTGGGATTGTTAGACTGTGTTAAAGAGAGGGGTGCTGGGATTGATAGACTGTGTTAAAGAGAGGGGAGCTGGGATTGAAAGAGAGACTGTGTTTAAGAGAGGGGAGCATGGATTGATAGAGAGACTGTGTTAAAGAGAGGGAAGCAGGGATTGATAGACAGACTGTGCTAAAGAGAGGGGAGCTGGGATTCATAGTTTGTGTTAAAGAGAGGTGTGCTGGGATTGATAGACTGTGTTAAAGAGAGGGGAGCTGGGATTGAAAGAGCGACTGTGTTAAAGAGACGGGAGCTGGGATTGAAAGAGAGACTGTGTTAAAGAGAGGGGAGCTGGGATTGATAGAGAGACTGTGATAAAGAGTGGGGTGCTGGGATTGATAGACTGTGTTAAAGAGAGCGTTGCTGGGATTGAGTGAGACACTGTGTGAAAGAGAGTGGAGCTGGGATCGATTGAGAGACTGTGTTAAAGAGATGGGAGCTGGGATTGATAGAGAGAAAGTGTTAAAGACAGGGGAGCTGGGATCGAAAGAGAGACTGTGTTAAAGAGAGGGGAGCTGGGATTGATAGAGAGACTGTGTTAGAGAGGAGAGCTTGAATTGATAGAGATTCTCTGTTAAAGAGAGGGTACTGGGATCGTTAGAGAGACTGTGTAAGAGAGGGGAGCTGGGATTGATAGAGAAACTGTGTTCAAGAGACGGCAGCTGGGATTTATAGAGAGACTGTCTTAAAGAGAGGGGAGCTGGGATTGATAGAGAGACTTTGTGAAAGAGAGGAGAGCTCGGATTGATAGTGAGACTGTGGAAGAGAGGGGAGCTGGGATAAACAGACTGTATTAAAGAGAGGGGAGCTGGGTTTGATGGAGAGACTGTGTTAAAGAGAGGGGAGCTCGGATTGACAGAGAGACTGTGTTAAAGGGAGGGGAGCTGGGATTGATAGAGAGACTGTTAAAGAGAGGGGAGCTGGGATTGATGGAAAGAATGTGTTAAAGAGAGGGGAGCTGGGATTGATAGAGACACTGTGCTAAAGAGAAAGGAGCTGGGATCGATAGAGAGACTGTTGTTAGAGAGGGGCACTTCGATTGATAGAGAGACTGTGTTAAAGAGAGGCGAGCTGGGAGCGATAGAGAGACTGTGTTAGAGAGGGGAGCTGGGATTCATAGAGAGACTTTGTTAAAGAGAGGGGAGCTGGGATCGATAGAGAGACTGTGCTAAAGAGAGGGGAGCTGGGATCGATAGAGAGACTGTTGTTAGAGAGGGGCACTTCGATTGATAGAGAGACTGTGTTAAAGAGAGGCGAGCTGGGAGCGATAGAGAAACTGTGTTAGAGAGGGGAGCTGGGATTCATAGAGAGACTTTGTTAAAGAGAGGGGAGCTGGGATTGATAGAGAGACTGTGTTAAAGAGTGGGAGCTGGGATTGATAGAGAGACTGGGTGCAAGGGATGGGAGCTGGGATTGATAGTGAGACTGCGAAACAGAGTAGAGCTGGGATTAATAGACTGTGTTAAAGAGAGGGGAGCTTGAATTGATAGAGAGACTGTGTTAAAGAGAGGGTAGTGGGATCGATAGAGAGACTGTGTTAGAGAGGGGAGATGGGATTGATAGACTGTGTTAAAGAGACGGGACCTGGGATTTATAGAGAGACTGTGCGAAAGAGAGGGGAGCTGGGATTGATAGAGAGACTGTGTGAAAGAGAGGAGAGCGGGGATTGATAGTGAGACTGTGAAAGAGAGGGGAGCTGGGATTGATGGAGAGACTGGGTTAAAGAGAGGGGAGCTCGGATTGACAGAGAGACTGTGTTAAAGAGAGGGGAGCTGGGATTGATAGAGAGACAGATAAAGAGAGGGGAGCTGGGATTTTTGGAGAGACTGTGTTAAAGAGTGGGGAGCTGCGATTGATAGAGAGACTGTGTTAAAGAGAGGGGAGCTGGGATTGATAGAGAGACTGTGTTAAAGAGAGGGGAGCTGGGATCGATAGAGAGACTGTGTTAAAGAGAGGGAGCTGCGATTGATAGAGAGACTGTGTGAAAGAGAGGGGAGCAGGGATCTATAGAGGGACTGTGTTAGAGAGAGGAGAGCTGCGATTGATAGAGAGACTGTGTGAAAGATAGGGGAGCTGGGATTGATAGAGAGACTGTGTTAAACAGAGGGGAGCTGGGATTGATAGAGAGACCGTATTAAAGAGAGGGGAGCTGGGATCGATTGATTGACTGTGTTAAAGAGAGGTGTTCTGGGATCGATAGAGAGTCTGTGTTAAAGCGAGTGGAGCTGGGATCGATAGAGAGACTGTGTTAAAGAGAGGGGAACTGGGATCGATAGAGAGACTGTGTTAAAGAGAGGGAAACTGGCATTGAAAAGAGACTGTGTTAAAAAGAGGGGAGCTGGGATTGATAGAGAGACTGTGTTAAAGAGCGGTGTGCTGGGATTGATAGAGAGACTTTGCGAAAGAGAGGGGAGCTGGGATTGATGGAGAGACTGTGTTAAAGAGAGGGGCGCTGGGATTGATAGAGAGACTGTGCTAAAGAGAGGGGAGCTGGGATTCATAGAGAGACTGTGTTAAATAGAGGGGAGCTGGGATTGATAGACTGTTTTAAAGAGAGGTGTGCTGGGATTGATAGACTGTGTTAAAGAGAGGGGAGCTGGGATTGAAAGGGAGACTGTGTTTATGAGAGGGGAGCATGGATTGATAGAGAGGCTGTGTTAAAGAGAGGGGAGCTGGGATTGAAAGAGAGACTGTGTTAAAGAGAGGGGAGCTGGGATTGAAAGAGAGACTGTGTTAAAGAGAGGGGAGCTGGGATTGAAAGAGAGACTGTGTTAAAGAGATGGGAGCTGGGATTGATAGAGAGACTGTGTTAAAGAGAGGGGAAATGGGATTAATGGAGAGACTGTGGTAAAGAGAGGGGAGCTGGGATTAATGGAGAGACTGTGTTTAATAGAGGGGAGCTGGGATTTATAGACTGTGTTAAAGAGAGGGGAGATGGGGTTAATGGAGAGACTGTGTTAAAGAGAGGGGAGCTGGGATTGATAGAGAGACTGTGTTGAAGAGAGGGGAGCTGGGATTGATAGAGAGACTGTGTTAAAGACAAGGGAGCTGGGATTGATAGAGTGACTGTGTGACAGAGAGGGAAACAGGGATTAATAGAAGACTGTGTTAAAGAGAGGGGACCTGGGATCGATAGAGAGACTGTGTTAAAGAGAGGGAAACTGGGATTAATAGATAGACTGTGTTAAAGAGAAGGGAGCTGGGATTGATTGAGAGACTGTGTGAAAGGGAGGGAATTTGGGATCGATAGAGAGACTGTGTTAAAGAGAGGGGAGCTGGGATTGATAGAGAGACTGTTTTAAAGAGTGGGGAGCTGGGAATAATGGAGAGACAGTGTTAAAGAGAGGGGATCTGGGATTGATAGAGAGACTGTTTTAAAGAGAGGGGAGCAGGGATTGATAGAGAGACTGTGTGAAAGAGAGGGGAGCTGGGATTGATGGCTGTGTGAAAGAGAGGGGAGCTGGGATTGATAGAGAGACTGTGTGAAAGAGAGGGGAGCTGGGAACTATAGAGAGACTGTGTTAGAGAGAGGGGAGTTGCGATTGAAAGAGAATCTGTGTGAAAGATAGGGGAGCTGGGATCGATAGAGAGACTGTGTTAAAGAGAGGGGAGCTGGGATTGATAGAGAGACTGTGTCAAAGAGAGGGGAGCTGGGATTGATAGAGAGACTGTGTGACAGAGAGGTGAGCTGGGATCGATAAAGAGACTGTGTTGAAGAGAGGGGAGCTGAGATTGATACAGAGTCTGTGTTACAGAGAGGGGAGCTGAGATTGAAAGAGAGACTGTGTGAAAGAGAGGGGAGCTGGGATCGATAGAGAGACTGTGTTAAAGGGAAGGGAGCTGGGATTGATAGAGAGACTGTGTGAAAGATAGGGGAGCTGGGATTGATATACTATGACATAGAGAAGGGAGCTGGGATTGATAGAGAGACTGTGTTAAAGAGAGGGGAGCTGGGATTGATAGAGAGACTGTGTTAAAGAGAGGGGAGCCTGGATAGATAGAGAGACTGTGTGAAAGAGAGGGGAGCTGGGATTGAAAGACTGTTAAAGAGAGGGGAGCTGGGATCGAAAGAGAGACTGTGTTAAAGAGAGGGGAACTTGGATTGATAGACTTTGTTAGAGAGAGGGGAGCTGCGATTGATAGAGAGAGTGTATGAAAGATTGGGGAGCTGGGATTGATAGAGAGACTGTGTTAAAGAGAGGGGTGCTGGGATCGATAGATTGACTGTGTTAAAGAGAGGGGATCTGGGATCGATAGACAGACTGTGTTAAAGCGAGTGGAGCTGGGATCGATAGAGAGACTGTGTTAAAGAGAGGGAAAATGGGATTGATAAGAGACAGTGTTAAAGAGAGGAGAGCTGGGATTGATAGAGAGACTGTGTTAAAGAGAGGGGAGCAGGGATTGATAGAGAGACTGTGTTAAAGAGAGGGGAGCTGCGATTGATAGAAAGACTGTGTTAAAGACAGGGGTGCTGGGATTGATAGAGAGACTCTATGAAAGAGAGGGGAGCTGGGATTGATAGAGGAACTGTGTGAAAGAGAGGGGAGCTGGGATTGATAGAGAGACTGTGTTAAAGAGAGGGAGATTGGATTGATAGAGAGACAGTGTTAAAGAGAGGGGAGCTGGGATCGATTGAGAGAGAGAGTTAAAGTGAGGGGAGCTGGGATCGATAGAGAGACTGTGTTAAAGAGAGGGGAGCTGGGATTGATAGAGAGACTGTGTTCAAGAGAGGGGTGCTGGGATTGATAGAGAGAAAGTGTTAAAGAGAGGAGAGCTGGGATCGATAGAGAGACTGTGTAAAATAGAGGGGAGCTGGGATTGATAGGGAGACTGTGTTAGAGAGGGGCACTTCGATTGAGAGAGGGACTGTGTTAAAGAGAGGCGAACTGGGAGCGACAGAGAGACTGTGTTAGAGAGGGGAGCTATGATTCATAGAGAGACTTTGTTAAAGAGAGGGGAGCTGGGATTTTTAGAGAGACTGTGTTAAAGAGAGGGGAGCTGGGATTGATAGAGAGACTGTGTGCAAGGGATGGGAGCTGGGATTGATAGAGAGACTGTGTTAAAGAGAGGGAATTTGGATTGATAGAGAGACTGTGTTAAGGAGAGGAGAGCTGGGATTGATAGAGCGTCTGTGGTAAAGAGAAGGAGCTGGGATTGATAGAGAGACTGTGTTATTGAGAGGGGAGCTGGGATTGATAGAGAGACTGTGCTAAAGAGAGGGGAGCTGGGATTGATAGAGAGTCTGTGTGAAAGAGAGGGAGCTGGGATTGATAGAGAGACTGTGCTAAAGAGAGCGGAACTGGGATTGTTAGACTGTGTTAAAGAGAGGGGTGCTGGGATTGATAGACTGTGTTAAAGAGAGGGGAGCTGGGATTGAAAGAGAGACTGTGTTTAAGAGAGGGGAGCATGGATTGATAGAGAGACTGTGTTAAAGAGAGGGAAGCAGGGATTGATACACAGACTGTGCTAAAGAGAGGGGAGCTGGGATTCATAGTTTGTGTTAAAGAGAGGTGTGCTGGGATTGATAGACTGTGTTAAAGAGAGGGGAGCTGGGATTGAAAGAGCGACTGTGTTAAAGAGATGGGAGCTGGGATTGAAAGAGAGACTGTGTTAAAGAGAGGGGAGCTGGGATTGATAGAGAGACTGTGATAAAGAGAGGGGTGCTGGGATTGATAGACTGTGTTAAAGAGAGCGTTGCTGGGATTGAGTGAGACACTGTGTGAAAGACAGGGGAGCTGGGATCGAAAGAGAGACTGTGTTAAAGAGAGGGGAGCTGGGATTGATAGAGAGACTGTGTTAGAGAGGAGAGCTTGAATTGATAGAGAGACTCTGTTAAAGAGAGGGTACTGGGATCGTTAGAGAGACTGTGTAAGAGAGGGGAGCTGGGATTGAAAGAGAGACTGTGTTCAAGAGACGGGAGCTGGGATTTATAGAGAGACTGTCTTAAAGAGAGGGGAGCTGGGATTGATAGAGAGACTTTGTGAAAGAGAGGAGAGCTCGGATTGATAGTGAGACTGTGGAAGAGAGGGGAGCTGGGATAAACAGACTGTATTAAAGAGAGGGGAGCTGGGTTTGATGGAGAGACTGTGTTAAAGAGAGGGGAGCTCGGATTGACAGAGAGACTGTGTTAAAGAGAGGGGAGCTGGGATTGATAGAGAGACTGTTAAAGAGAGCGGAGCTGGGATTGATGGAAAGAATGTGTTAAAGAGAGGGGAGCTGGGATTGATAGAGACACTGTGCTAAAGAGAAAGGAGCTGGGATCGATAGAGAGACTGTGTTAAAGAGAGGGGAGCTGGGATTGATAGAGAGACTGTTGTTAGAGAGGGGCACTTCGATTGATAGAGAGACTGTGTTAAAGAGAGGCGAGCTGGGAGCGATAGAGAGACTGTGTTAGAGAGGGGAGCTGGGATTCATAGAGAGACTTTGTTAAAGAGAGGGGAGCTGGGATCGATAGAGAGACTGTGCTAAAGAGAGGGGAGCTGGGATTGATAGAGAGACTGTTGTTAGAGAGGGGCACTTAGATTGATAGAGAGACTGTGTTAAAGAGAGGCGAGCTGGGAGCGATAGAGAAACTGTGTTAGAGAGGGGAGCTGGGATTCATAGAGAGACTTTGTTAAAGAGAGGGGAGCTGGGATTTTTAGAGAGACTGTGTTAAAGAGAGGGGAGCTGGGATTGATAGAGAGACTGTGTGCAAGGGATGGGAGCTGGGATTGATAGTGAGACTGCGAAACAGAGTAGAGCTGGGATTAATAGACTGTGTTAAAGAGAGGGGGGCTGGGAATGATAGAGAGACTGTGTTAAAGAGAGGGGAGCAGGGATTGACAGAGAGACAGTGTTAAAGAAAGGGGAGCAGGGATTGATAGACAGATTGTGTTCAAGAGAGGGGAGCTGGAAATGATAGAGAGACTGTTTTAAAGAGAGGGGAGCTGGGAGCGATAGAGAGACTGTGTTAAAGAGAAGGGAGCTGGGATCGATAGAGAGAATGTGTTTAAGAGAGCGGAGCTTGGATCGATAGCGAGACAGTGTTACAGAGAGGCGAGCTGGGATCGATAGAGAGACTGTGTGAAAGAGAGGGGAGCTTAGATTGATAGACTGTGTTAAAGAGAGGGGAGCTGGGATCGATAGAGAGACTGTGTTAAAGAGAGGGGAGCTAGGATTGATAGAGAGACTGTGTTAAAGAGAGGGGAGCTGGGATTGATTGAGAGACTGTGTGAAAGGGAGGGAATCTGGGATCGATAGAGAGACTGTGTTAAAGAGAGGGGAGCTGGGATTGATAGAGAGACTGTGTTAAAGAGAGGGGACCTGGGATCGAAAGAGAGACTGTGTTAAAGAGAGGGGAGCTTGAATTGATAGAGAGACTGTGTTCAAGAGAGGGTACTGGGATCGATAGAGAGACTGTGTTAGAGAGGGGAGATGGGATTGATAGACTGTGTTAAAGAGACGGGTCCTGGGATTTATAGAGAGACTGTGCGAAAGAGAGGGGAGCTGGGATTGATAGAGAGACTGTGTGAAAGAGAGGAGAGCTGGGATTGATAGTGAGACTGTGAAAGAGAGGGGAGCTGGGATTGATGGAGAGACTGGGTTAAAGAGAGGGGAGCTCGGATTGACAGAGAGAATGTGTTAAAGACAGGGGAGCTGGGATTGTTAGAGAGACAGATAAAGAGAGGGGAGCTGGGATTTTTGGAGAGACTGTGTTAAAGAGTGGGGAGCTGCGATTGATAGAGAGACTGTGTTAAAGAGAGGGGAGCTGGGATTGATAGAGAGACTGTGTTAAAGAGAGGGGAGCTGGGATCGATAGAGAGACTGTGTTAAAGAGAGGGAGCTGCGATTGATAGAGAGACTGTGTGAAAGAGAGGGGAGCAGGGATCTATAGAGGGACTGTGTTAGAGAGAGGAGAGCTTCGATTGATAGAGAGACTGTGTGAAAGATAGGGGAGCTGGGATTGATAGAGAGACTGTGTTAAACAGAGGGGAGCTGGGATTGATAGAGAGACCGTGTTAAAGAGAGGGGAGCTGGGATCGATTGATTGACTGTGTTAAAGAGAGGTGTTCTGGGATCGATAGAGAGTCTGTGTTAAAGCGAGTGGAGCTGGGATCGATAGAGAGACTGTGTTAAAGAGAGGGGAACTGGGATCGATAGAGAGACTGTGTTAAAGAGAGGGAAACTGGGATTGATAGAGAGACTGTGTTAAAGAGAGGGGAGCTGGGATTCATAAAGAGAATGTTTAAAAGAGAGGGGTGCTGGGATCGATAGAAAGAATGTGTTAAAGAGAGGGGAGTTGGGATTGATAGAGAGACTGTCTTAAAGAGAGGGGATCTGGGATTGATAGAGAGACTGAGTTAAAGAGAGGGGAGCTGGGATTGATGGAGAGACTGTGTTAAAGAGTGGGGATCTGGGATTGATAGACTGTTTGAAAGAGAGTGGAGCTGGGATTGAGAGAGAGACTGTGTTCAAGAGAGGGGAGGTGGGATTGATAGAGAGACTGTGTTAAAGAGAGGGCAGCTGGGATTGATAGAGAGACTTTGCGAAAGAGAGGGGAGCTGGGATTGATAGAGAGACTGTGTTAAAGAGAGGGGAGCTGGGATCGATAGAGAGTCTGTGGCAAAGAGAGGGGAGCTGGGATTCATAGAGAGACTGTGTTAAATAGAGGGGAGCTGGGATTGATAGACTGTGTTAAAGAGAGGTGTGCTGGGATTGATAGACTGTGTTAAAGAGAGGGGAGCTGGGATTGAAAGAGAGACTGTGTTAAAGAGAGGGGAGCTGGGATTGAAAGAGAGACTGTGTTAAAGAGAGGGGAGCTGGGATTGAAAGAGAGACTGTGTTAAAGAGATGGGAGCTGGGATTGATAGAGAGACTGTGTTAAAGAGAGGGGAAATGGGATTAATGGAGAGACTGTGGTAAAGAGAGGGGAGCTGGGATTAATGGAGAGACTGTGTTTAATAGAGGGGAGCTGGGATTTATAGACTGTGTTAAAGAGAGGGGAGATGGGGTTAATGGAGAGACTGTGTTAAAGAGAGGGGCGCTGGGATTGATAGAGAGACTGTGTTAAAGAGAGGGGAGCTGGGATCGATAGAGAGTCTGTGGCAAAGAGAGTGGAGCTGGGATTGATAGAGAGAATGTGTTAATGAGAGTGGAGCTGGGATTGATAGAGAAACTGTGCTAAAGAGAGGGGAGCTGGGATTCATAGAGAGACTGTGTTAAATAGAGGGGAGCTGGGATTGATAGACTGTGTTAAAGAGAGGTGTGCTGGGATTGATAGACTGTGTTAAAGAGAGGGGAGCTGGGATTGAAAGAGAGACTGTGTTTATGAGAGGGGAGCATGGATTGATAGAGAGACTGTGTTAAAGAGAGGGGAGCTGGGATTGAAAGAGAGACTGTGTTAAAAAGAGGGGAGCTGGGATTGAAAGAGAGACTGTGTTAAAGAGAGGGGAGCTGGGATTGAAAGAGAGACTGTGTTAAAGAGATGGGAGCTGGGATTGATAGAGAGACTGTGTTAAAGAGAGGGGAAATGGGATTAATGGAGAGACTGTGGTAAAGAGAGGGGAGCTGGGATTAATGGAGAGACTGTGTTTAATAGAGGGGAGCTGGGATTTATAGACTGTGTTAAAGAGAGGGGAGATGGGGTTAATGGAGAGACTGTGTTAAAGAGAGGGGAGCTGGGATTGATAGAGAGACTGTGTTGAAGAGAGGGGAGCTGGGATTGATAGAGAGGCTGTGTTAAAGACAAGGGAGCTGGGATTGATAGAGTGACTGTGTGACAGAGAGGGAAACAGGGATTAATAGAAGACTGTGTTAAAGAGAGGGGACCTGGGATCGATAGAGAGACTGTGTTAAAGAGAGGGAAACTGGGATTAATAGATAGACTGTGTTAAAGAGAAGGGAGCTGGGATTGATTGAGAGACTGTGTGAAAGGGAGGGAATTTGGGATCGATAGAGAGACTGTGTTAAAGATAGGGGTGCTGGGATTGATAGAGAGACTGTGTTAAAGAGAGGGGAGCAGGGATTGATAGAGAGACTGTGTGAAAGAGAGGGGAGCTGGGATTGATGGCTGTGTGAAAGAGAGGGGAGCTGGGATTGATAGAGAGACTTTGTTAAAGAGAGGGGAGCTGGGATTGATAGATGGACTGTGTTAAAGAGAGGGGAGCTGGGATTGATAGACTGTGTTAAAGCGAGAGGAGCTTGTACTGATAGAGAGACTGTGTGACAGAGAGGGAAACAGGGATTAATAGAAGACTGTGTTAACGGGAGGGGTGCAGGGATTGAAAGAGAGACAGCGTTAAAGAGAGGGGAGCTGGGATTGATAGAGAGACTGTGTTAAAGAGAGGGGAGCTGGGATTGATAGACTGTGTTAAAGAGAGGGGAGCTGGGATTGATAGAGAGACTGTGTTAAAGAGAGGGGAGCTGGGATTGATAGAGAGACTGTGTTAAAGAGAGGGGAGCTGGGATTGATAGAGAGACTGTGTGAAAGAGAGGGGAGCTGGGATTGAAAGACTGTGTTAAAGAGAGGGGATCTTGGATTGATTGAGAGACTGTGTTAAAGAGATGGGAGCTGGGATTGATAGAGAGAAAGTGTTAAAGAGAGGGGAGCTGGGATCGAAAGAGAGACTGTGTTAAAGAGAGGGGAGCTGGGATTGATAGAGTGACTGTGTTAGAGAGGAGAGCTTGAATTGATAGAGAGACTGTGTTAAAGAGAGGGTACTGGGATCGATAGAGAGACTGTGTTAGAGAGGGGAGATGGGATTGATAGAGAGACTGTGTTAAAGAGACGGGACCTGGGATTTACAGAGAGACTGTGCGAAAGAGAGGGGAGCTGGGATTGATAGAGAGACTGTGTGAAAGAGAGGAGAGCTGGGATTGATAGTGAGACTGTGAAAGAGAGGGGAGCTGGGATTGATGGAGAGACTGGGTTAAAGAGAGGGGAGCTCGGATTGACAGAGAGACTGTGTTAAAGAGAGGGGAGCTGGGATTGATAGAGAGACAGTTAAAGAGAGGGGAGCTGGGATTGATGGAGAGACTGTGTGAAAGAGAGGGGTGCTGGGATTGAGTGAGAGATTGTTTTAAAGATAGGGGAGCCTGGATTGATAGAGAGACTGTGTGAAAGAGAGGGGCGCTGGGATCAATAGAGAGACTGTGTTAAAGAGAGGGGAACTTGGATTGATAGACTTTGTTAGAGAGAGAAGAGCTGCGATTGATAGAGAGAGTGTATGAAAGATAGGGGAGCTGGGATTGATAGAGAGACTGTGTTAAAGAGAGGGGAGCTGGGATTGATAGAGAGACTGTGTTAAAGAGAGGGGTGCTGGGATCGATAGATTGACTGTGTTAAAGAGAGGGGATCTGGGATCGATAGACAGACTGTGTTAAAGCGAGTGGAGCTGGGATCGATAGAGAGACTGTGTTAAAGAGAGGGAAACTGGGATTGATAAGAGACAGTGTTAAAGAGAGGAGAGCTGGGATTGATAGAGAGACTGTGTTAAAGAGAGGGGAGCAGGGATTGATGGAGAGACTGTGTTAAAGAGAGGGGAGCTGCGATTGATAGAAAGACTGTGTTAAAGACAGGGGAGCTGGGATTGATAGAGAGACTCTATGAAAGAGAGGGGAGCTGGGATTGATAGAGGGACTGTGTGAAAGAGAGGGGAGCTGGGATTGATGGACTGTGTGAAAGAGAGGGGAGCTGGGATTGACAGACTGTGTTAAAGACAAGGGAGCCGTAATTGATAGAGAGACTGTGTTAAAGACAGGCGAGCTGGGATTGATAGAGGTACTGTGTTAAAGAGTGTGGAGCTGGGATTGATAGAATGTGTTAAAGAGAGGGTAGCTGGGATCGATAGACACAATGTGTGAAAGAGAGAGGAGCTGGGATTGATAGAGAGACTGTGTTAAAGAGAGGGGATCCGGGATTGATAGAGAGACTGTGTGTTAGAGAGGGGAGCAGGGATCGATAGAGAGACTGTGTTAAAGAGAGGGGAGCTGGGATTTTTGGAGAGACTGTGTGAAAGATAGGGGAGCTGGGATTGATAGAGAGACTGTGTTTAAAAGAGGGGAGCTGGGATTGATAGAGAGACCGTGTTAAAGAGAGGGGAGATGGGATCGATTGATTGACTGTGTTAAAGAGAGGTGATCTGGGATCGATAGAGAGTCTGTGTTAAAGCGAGTGGAGCTGGGATCGATAGAGAGACTGTGTTAAAGAGAGGGGAGCTGGGATCGATAGAGAGACTGTGTTAAAGAGAGGGAAACTGGGATTGAAAAGAGACTGTGTTAAAAAGAGGGGAGCTGGGATTGATAGAGAGACTGTGTTAAAGAGCGGTGTGCTGGGATTGATAGAGAGACTTTGCGAAAGAGAGGGGAGCTGGGATTGATGGAGAGACTTTGTTAAAGAGAGGGGAGCTGGTATTGATATAGAGACTGTGTTTAAGAGAGGGTAGCTCGGATTGATAGCGAGGCTGTGTTAAAGAGAGAGGAGCTGGGATCGATAGAGAGACTGTACTAAAGAGAGGCGAGCTGGGATTGATAGAGACACTCTGTGAAAAAGAGGGGAGCTGGGATTGATAGAGAGACTGTGTGAAAGGGAGGGGAGATGGGATTGATAGACTGTGTTAAAGAGAGGGGAGCTGGGATCGATTGAGAGACTGTGTTAGAGAGAGGGGAGCTGGGATCGATGGAGAGACTGTGTTAGAGAGGGTAGCTGGGATTGATGGAGTGACTGCGTTAAAGTGAGGGGATCTGGGATCGATAGAGAAACTGTGTTAAAGAGAGGGGAGCTGGGATTAATGGAGAGATTTTGTTAAAGAGAGGGTAGCTGGGATTCATAGACAGACTGTGTTAAAGAGATGGGAGCTGGGAATGATGGAGAGACTGTGTTAAAGAGAGGGGGGCTGGGATTGATAGAGAGACTGTGTTAAAGAGCGGGGAGCTGGGATTGATCGAGAGACTCTTTGTAAGAGAGGGGAACTGAGATTGATGGACTGTGTGAAAGAGAGGGGAGCTGGGATTGATATAGAGAGTATGTTAAAGAGAGGGGAGCTGGGATTGATTGAGAGACTGTGTTAAAGAGAGGGGAGCTGGGATTGATAGAGAGACTATGTTAAAGAGAGGGGAGCTGGGATCGATAGAGACACTGTGTGAAAGAGAGGGGAGCTGGGATTGACAGAGAGACTGTGTTAAAGAGAGTGGAGCTGGGATTGATAGAGAGACTGTGTGAAAGAGAGGGGAGCTGGGATTGATGTACTGTGTGAAAGAGAGGGGTGCTGGGATTGATAGAGAGACTGTGTTAAAGAGCGGGGTGCTGGAATTGATAGAGAGACTGTGTGAAAGAGAGGGGAGCTTGGTTTCATAGAGAGACTGTGTTAAAGAGAGGGGAGCTGGGATTGATAGAGAGACTGTGTTAAACAGAGGGGAGCTGGGATTGATAGAGAGACTGTGTTAACGAGAGGGGAGCTGGGAATGTTGGAGAGACAGTGTTAAAGAGAGGGGAGCTGGGATTGATAGAGAGACTGTGTTAAAGAGAGGGGATCTGGGATCGATAGAGAGAGTCTGTGATAGAGAGAGGAGTTGGGATTGATAGAGAGACTGTATGACAGAGAGGGGAGCTGGGATTAATGGAGAGACTGTGTTAAATAGAGGGGAGCTGTGTTTGATAGAGAGACTTTGTCAAAGAGAGGGGAGCTGGGATTGATAGAGAGACTCTGTGAAAGAGAGGGGAGCTGGGATTGATAGAGAGACTGTATGACAGAGAGGGGAGCTGGGATTGATAGAGAGACTGTGTTAAAGAGAGGGAAACTGGGATTAATAGAGAGACTGTGTTAAAGAGAGGGGACCTGGGATCGATAGAGAGACTGTGCTAAAGAGAGGGAAACTGGGATTAATAGAGAGACTGTGTGAAAGGGAGGGGAGCTGGTATTGATAGAGAGACTGTGTTAAAGAGAGGGGAGCTGGGATTGATAGAGAGACTGTGTTAAAGAGAGGGGAGCTGGGATTGATAGAGAGACTGTGTTAAAGAGAGGGGAGCTGGGATTGATAGAGAGACTGTGTTAAAGAGAGGGGAGCTGGGAATGATGGAGAGACTGTGTTAAAGAGAGGGGAGCTGGGATTGATAGAGAGACTGTGTTAAAGAGAGGGGAGCTGGGATTGATAGAGAGACTGTGTTAAAGAGAGGGGAGCTGGGATTGATAGAGAGACTGTGTTAAAGTGATGGGAGCTGGGATTGATCGAGAGACTGTTTGAAAGAGAGGGGAACTGGGATTGATGGACTGTCTGAAAGAGAGGGGAGCTGGGATTGATAAAGAGACTGTGTTAAAGAGAGGGGAGCTGGGATTGATTGAGAGACTGTGTTAAAGAGAGGGGATCTGGGATTGAAAGAGGGACTGTGTTAAAGAGAGGGGAGCTGGGATTGATAGAGAGACTCTGTTAAATAGAGGGGAGCTGGGATTGATAGAGAGACTGTGTTAAAGAGAGGGGAGCTGGGATCGATAGAGAGACTGTGTGAAAGAGAGGGGAGCTGGGATTGATAGAGAGACTGTGTTAAAGAGAGGGGAGCTGGGACTGGCAGAGAGACTGTGTGAAAGAGAGGGGAGCTGGGATTGATGGACTGTGTGAAAGAGAGGGGTGCTGGGATTGATAGAGAGACTGTGTTAAAGAGAGGGGAGCTGGGATTGATAGAGAGACTATGTTAAAGAGAGGGGAGCTGGGAATGATAGAGAGACTGTGTTAAAGAGAGTGAAGCTGGGATTGATGGATAGATTGTGTTAAAGAGCGGGGTGCTGGGATTGATAGAGAGACTGTGCGAAAGAGAGGCGAGCTTGGTTTGATAGAGAGACTGTGTTAAAGAGAGGGGAGGTGGGATTGAGAGAGAGACTGTGTTAAAGAGAGGGGAGCTGGGATTGATAGAGAGACTGTGTGAAAGAGCGGGGTGCTGGGATCGATAGAGAGATTGTGTTGAAGAGAGGGGAGCTGGGATTGATAGACTGTGTTAAAGAGAGGGGAGCTGGCATCGATATAGAGACTGTGTTAGAGACAGGGGAGCAGGTATCGATAGAGAGACTGTGTTAGAGAGGAGAGCTGGTATTGATGGAGAGACTGTGTTAAAGAGAGGGGATCTGGGATCGATAGAGAGACTGCGTTAAAGAGAGGGGAGCTGGGAACGATAGAGAGACTGTGTTCGAAAGAGGGGAGCTGGGATTGATAGTGAGACTGTGTTAAAGAGAGGGGAGCTGGGATTGATAGAGATACTTTGTTAAAGAGAGAGGAGCTGGGATTGATAGAGAGACTTTGTTAAAGAGAGGGGAGCTGGGATTGATAGAGAGACTGTGTGAAAGATAGGGGAGCTGGGATTGATAGTGAGACTGTGTTAAAGAGAGGGGAGCTGTGATTGATAGAGAGACTTTGTTAAAGAGAGGGGAGCTGGGATCAATAGATTGACTGTGTTAAAGAGAGGGGATCTGGGATCGATAGAGAGACTGTGTTAAAGAGATTGGAGCTGGGATCGATAGAGAGACTGTGTTAAAGAGAGGGGAGCTGGGATTGATAGAGAGACTGTGTTAAAGGGAGGGGAGCTGGGATTAATGGAGAGACTGTGTTAAAGAGAGGGGAGCTGGGTTTGATAGAGAGAATTTGTTAAAGAGAGGGGAGCTGGGTTTAATGGAGAGACTGTGTTAAAGAGAGGGGAGCTTGGATTGATAGAGAGACTGTGTTAAAGAGAGGGGAGCTGGGATTGATAGAGAGACTTTGTGAAAGAGAGGGGAGCTGGGATTGATATAGAGACTGTGTTGAAGAGAGGGGAGCTGGGATTGATAGAGAGACGGTGTTAAAGACAGGGGAGCTGGGATTGATAGAGAGACTGTCTGACAGAGAGGGGAGCTGGGATTGATAGAGAGACTGTGTTAAAGAGAGGGGAGCTGGGATTGATAGAGATTCTGTGTTAATGAGAGGGGAGCTGGGATCAATAGATTGACTGTGTTAAAGAGAGGGGAGCTGGGTTTGATAGAGAGACTTTGTTAAAGAGAGGGGAGCTGGGATTAATGGAGAGACTGTGTTAAAGAGAGGGGAGCTGGGATTGATAGACTGTGTTAAAGAGAGGGGAGCTGGGATTGATAGAGAGACTGTGTGAAAGAGAGGGGAGCTGGGATTGATATAGAGACTGTGCGAAAGAGAGCTGAGCTTGGTTTGATAGAGAGACTGTGTTAAAGAGAGGGGAGCTGGGATTGATAGAGAGACTGTGTTAAAGAGAGGGGAGCTGGGATTGATAGAGAGACTATGTTAAAGAGAGGAGCTGGGATTGATAGAGAGACTGTGTGAAAGAGCGGGGTGTTGGGATTAATGGAGAGACTGTTAAAGAGAGGGGAGCTTGGATTGATAGAGAGACTGTGTTAAAGAAAGGGGAGCAGGCATTGATAGAGAGACTGTGTTAAAGAGAGGGGAGCTGGTATTGATCGAGAGACTGTGTTAAAGAGAGGGTAGCTGGGATTGATAGCGCGGCTGTCTTAAAGAGAGGGGAGCTGGGATCGATAGAGAGACTGTGTTGAAGAGAGGGGAGCTGGGATTGAAAGACTGTGTTAAAGAGAGGGGAGCTGGGATGATAGAGAGACTCTGTGAAAGAGAGGGCAGCTGGGATTGATAGAGAGACTGTGTGAAAGGGAGGGGAGCTGGCATTGATAGACTGTGTTAAAGAGAGGGGAGCTGGCATCGATATAGAGACTGTGTTAGAGAGAGGGGAGCAGGGATCGATAGAGAGACTGTGTTAGAGAGGAGAGCTGGGATTGATGGAGAGACTGTGTTAAAGAGAGGGGATCTGGGATCGATAGAGAGACTGTGTTAAAGAGAGGGGAGCTGGGATTGATACAGAGACTGTGTTAAAGAGAGGGGAGCTGGGATTGATAGAGAGACTGTGTGAAAGATAGGGGAGCTGGGATTGATAGTGAGACTGTGTTGAAGAGAGGGGAGCTGGGATTGATAGAGAGAGTTTGTTAAAGAGAGGGGAGCTGGGATCAATAGATTGACTGTGTTAAAGAGAGGGGATCTGGGATCGATAGAGAAACTGTGTTAAAGAGATTGGAGCTGGGATCGATAGAGAGACTGTGTTAAAGAGAGGGAATCTGGGATTGATAGACTGTGTTAAAGAGAGGGGAGCAGGGATTGATAGAGCGACGGTGTTAAAGTGAGGGGAGCTGGGATTAATGGAGAGACTGTGTTAAAGAGAGGGGAGCTGGGATTGAGAGAGAGACTGTGTTAAAGAGAGGGGGAGCTGGGATTGATAGAGAGACGATGTTAAAGAGAATGGAGCTGGGATTGATAGAGAGACTGTGTGAAAGAGCGGGGTGCTGGGATTAATGGAGAGACTGTTAAAGAGAGGGGAGCTGGGATTGATAGAGAGACTGTGTTAAAGAAAGGGGAGCAGGGATTGATAGAGAGACTGTGTTAAAGAGAGGGGAGCTGGGATTGATAGCGCGGTTGTCTTAAAGAGAGGGGAGCTGGGATCGATAGAGAGACTGTGTTGAAGAGATGGGAGCTGGGATTGATCGACTGTGTTAAAGAGAGGGGAGCTGGGATTGATAGAGAGACTGTGTTAAAGAGAGGGGAGCTGGGATCAATAGATTGACTGTTTTAAAGAGAGGGGATCTGGGATCGATAGAGAGACTGTGTTAAAGAGATTGGAGCTGGGATCGATAGAGAGAATGTGTACAAGAGAGGGAATCTGGGATTGATAGACTGTGTTAAAGGTTGGGGAGCTGGGATTGATAGAGACAATTTGTTAAAGAGATGGGAGCTGGGATTAATGGAGAGACTGTGTTAAAGAGAGGGGAGCTGGGATTGATATAGAGACGGTGTTAAAGACAGGGGAGCTGGGATTGATAGAGAGACTGTCTGACAGAGAGGGGAGCTGGGATTGATAGAGAGACTGTGTGAAAGAGAGGGAAACTGGGATTAATAGAGAGACTGTGTTAAAGAGAGGGGAGCTGGGATTGATTGAGAGACTATGTTAAAGAGAGGGGAGCTGGGATTGATAGAGAGACTGTATGAAAGGGAGTGGAGCTGGGATCGATAGAGAGACTGTGTTAAGGAAAGGGGAGCTGGGATTGATAGAGAGACTGTGTTAAAGAGAGGGGAGCTGGGAATGATGGACAGACTGTGTTAAGGAGAGGGGAGCTGGGATCGATAGAGAGATTGTGTTATAGAGAGGGGAGCTGGGATTGATAGAGAGACTGTGTTAAAGAGAGGGGAGCTTGGATTGATAGAGAGACTGTGTGAAAGATAGGGGAACTGGGATTGATGGACTGTGTTAAAGAGAGGGGAGCTGGGATTGATAGAGGGACTGTGTTAAAGCGAGGAGAGCTGGGATTGATAGAGCGACTGTGTTAAAGAGAGGGGAGCTGGGATCGATAGAGAGACTGTGTGAAAGAGAGGGGGGCTGGGATTTATAGAGAGACTGTGTTAAAGAGAGCGGAACTGGGATTGATGGAGAGACTGTGTGAAAGAGAGCGGAGCTGGGATTGATGGACTGTGTGAAAGAGAGGGGTGCTGGGATTGATAGAGAGACTGTGTTAAAGAGCAGGGTGCTGGGATTGATAGAGAGACCGTGTGAAAGAGAGGGGAGCTTGGTTTGATAGAGAGACTGTGTTAAAGAGAGGGGAGCTGGGATTGATAGAGAGACTGTGTTAAAGAGAGTGGAGCAGGGATTGATAGAGAGACTGTGTTAAAGAGAGTGGAGCTGGGATTGATAGAGAGACTTTGTTAAAGAGCGGGGTGCTGGGAATGATAGAGAGACTGTGTGAAAGAGAGTGGAGCGTGGTTGATTGAGAGACTGTGTTAAAGAGAGGGGAGCTGGGATTGATAGAGAGACTGTGTTAAGGAGAGGGGAGCTGGGATCGATAGAGAGACTGTGTTAAAGAGAGGGGAGTTGGGATTGATAGAGAGACTGTGTTAAAGAGAGTGGAGCTGGGATTGATAGAGAGACTGTGTTAAAGAGCGGGGTGCTGGGATTGATAGAGAGAATGTGTGAAAGAGAGGGGAGCTGGGATTGATATAGAGACTGTGTTAAACACAGGGGAGCTGGGATTGACAGAGAGACTGTCTGACAGAGAGGGGAGCTGGGATTGATAGAGAGACTGTGTGAAAGAGAGAGAAACTGGGATTAATAGAGAGACTGTGTTAAAGAGAGGGGAGCTGGGATTGATTGAGTGACTGTGTTAAAGAGAGGGGAGCTGGGATTGATAGAGAGACTGTGTGAAAGGGAGTGGAGCTGGGATCAATAGAGAGACTGTGTTAAAGAGAGTGGAGCTGGGATTGATAGAGAGACTGTGTTAACGAGAGGGGAACTGGGAATGATGGAGAGACTGTGTTAAAGAGGGGGGAGCTGGGATCGATAGAGAGAATGTGTTATAGAGAGGGGAGCTGGGATTGATAGAGAGACTGTGTTAAAGAGAGGGGTTGTGGGATTGATAGAGAGACTGTGTGAAAGAGAGGGGAGCTGGGATTGATGGACTGTGTGAACGAGAGGGGAGCTGGGATTGATAGAGAGGCTGTGTTAAAGAGAGGGGAGCTGGGATTGATTGAGAGACTGTGATAAAGAGAGGGGAGCTGGGATTGATAGAGGCACTGTGTTAATGAGAGGGGAGCTGGGATTGATAGAGCGACTGTGTTAAAGAGAGGGGAGCTGGGATCGAAAGAGAGACTGTGTTAAAGAGAGGGGAGCTGGTATTGATATAGAGACTGTGTTTAAGAGAGGGTAGCTCGGATTGATAGCGAGGCTGTGTTAAAGAGAGAGGAGCTGGGATCGATAGAGAGACTGTATTAAAGAGAGGGGAGCTGGGATTGATAGAGACACTCTGTGAAAAAGAGGGGAGCTGGGATTGATAGAGAGACTGTGTGAAAGGGAGGGGAGATGGGATTGATAGACTGTGTTAAAGAGAGGGGAGCTGGGATCGATTGAGAGACTGTGTTAGAGAGAGGGGAGCTGGGATCGATGGAGAGACTGTGTTAGAGAGGGGAGCTGGGATTGATGGAGTGACTGCGTTAAAGTGAGGGGATCTGGGATCGATAGAGAAACTGTGTTAAAGAGAGGGGAGCTGGGATTAATGGAGAGATTTTGTTAAAGAGAGGGTAGCTGGGATTCATAGACAGATTGTGTTAAAGAGATGGGAGCTGGGAATGATGCAGAGACTGTGTTAAAGAGAGGGGGGCTGGGATTGATAGAGAGACTGTGTTAAAGAGCCGGGAGCTGGGATTGATCGAGAGACTCTTTGTAAGAGAGGGGAACTGAGATTGATGGACTGTGTGAAAGAGAGGGGAGCTGGGATTGATATAGAGACTATGTTAAAGAGAGGGGAGCTGGGATTGATTGATTGACTGTGTTAAAGAGAGGGGAGCTGGGATTGATAGAGAGACTATGTTAAAGAGAGGGGAGCTGGGATCGATAGAGACACTGTGTGAAAGAGAGGGGAGCTGGGATTGACAGAGAGACTGTGTTAAAGAGAGTAGAGCTGGGATTGATAGAGAGACTGTGTGAAAGAGAGGGGAGCTGGGATTGATGTACTGTGTGAAAGAGAGGGGTGCTGGGATTGATAGAGAGACTGTGTTAAAGAGTGGGGTGCTGGGATTGATAGAGAGACTGTGTGAAAGAGAGGGGAGCTTGGTTTCATAGAGAGACTGTGTTAAAGAGAGGGGAGCTGGGATTGATAGAGAGACTGTGTTAAACAGAGGGGAGCTGGGATTGATAGAGAGACTGTGTTAACGAGAGGGGAGCTGGAATGTTGGAGAGACAGTGTTAAAGAGAGGGGAGCTGGGATTGATAGAGAGACTGTGTTAAAGAGAGGGGAGCTGGGATCGATAGAGAGAGTCTGTGATAGAGAGAGGAGTTGGGATTGATAGAGAGACTGTATGACAGCGAGGGGAGCTGGGATTAATGGAGAGACTGTGTTAAATAGAGGGGAGCTGGGTTTGATAGAGAGACTTTGTCAAAGAGAGGGGAGCTGGGATTAATGGAGAGACTGTGTGAAAGAGAGGGGGGGCTGGGATTGATAGAGAGAGTGTGTTAAAGAGAGGGGAGCTGGGATTGATCGAGAGACTGTTTGAAGAGAGGGGAACTGAGATTGATGGACTGTGTGAAAGAGAGGGGTGCTGGGATTGATATAGAGACGGTGTTAAGGAGAGGGGAGCTGTGATTGATAGAGAGACTGTGTTAAAGATAGGGGAGCTGGGATTGATAGAGAGACTGTGTGAAAGAGCGGGGTGCAGGGATCGATAGAGAGACTGTGTTGAAGAGAGGGGAGCTGGGATTGATAGACTGTGTTAAAGAGAGGGGAGCTGGGATTGATAGAGAGACTGTGTGAAAGGGAGGGCAGCTGGGATTGATAGAGAGACTGTGTGAAAGGGAGGGGAGCTGGGATTGATAGACTGTGTTAAAGAGAGGGGAGCTGGCATCGATATAGAGACTGTGTTAGAGACAGGGGAGCAGGTATCGATAGAGAGACTGTGTTAGAGAGGAGAGCTGGGATTGATGGAGAGACTGTGTTAAAGAGAGGGGATCTGGGATCGATAGAGAGACAGGTTAAAGAGAGGGGAGCTGGGAACGATAGAGAGACTGTGTTCGAAAGAGGGGAGCTGGGATTGATAGTGAGACTGTGTTAAAGAGAGGGGAGCTGGGATTGATAGAGATACTTTGTTAAAGAGAGAGGAGCTGGGATTGATAGAGAGACTTTGTTAAAGAGAGGGGAGCTGGGATTGATAGAGAGACTGTGTTAAAGAGAGGGGAGCTGGGATTGATAGAGAGACTGTGTTAAAGAGAGGGGAGCTGGGATTGATAGAGAGACTGTGTGAAAGATAGGGGAGCTGGGATTGATAGTGAGACTGTGTTAAAGAGAGGGGAGCTGTGATTGATAGAGAGACTTTGTTAAAGAGAGGGGAGCTGGGATCAATAGATTGACTGTGTTAAAGAGAGGGGATCTGGGATCGATAGAGAGACTGTGTTAAAGAGATTGGATCTGGGATCGATAGAGAGACTGTGTTAAAGAGATTGGAGCTGGGATCGATAGAGAGACTGTGTTAAAGAGAGGGGAGCTGGGATTGATAGAGAGACTGTGTTAAAGTGAGGGGAGCTGGGATTAATGGAGAGACTGTGTTAAAGAGAGGGGAGCTGGGTTTGATAGAGAGAATTTGTTAACGAGAGGGGAGCTGGGTTTAATGGAGAGACTGTGTTAAAGAGAGGGGAGCTTGGATTGATAGAGAGACTGTGTTAAAGAGAGGGGAGCTGGGATTGATAGAGAGACTTTGTGAAAGAGAGGGGAGCTGGGATTGATATAGAGACTGTGTTAAAGAGAGGGGAGCTGGGATTGATAGAGAGACGGTGTTAAAGACAGGGGAGCTGGGATTGATAGAGAGACTGCGTTAAAGAGAGGGGAGCTGGGATTGATAGAGAGTCTGTGTTAAAGAGAGGGGAGCTGGGATCAATAGATTGACTGTGTTAAAGAGAGGGGAGCTGGGTTTGATAGAGAGAATTTGTTAAGGAGAGGGGAGCTGGGATTAATGGAGAGACTGTGTTAAAGAGAGGGGAGCTGGGATTGATAGACTGTGTTAAAGAGAGGGGAGCTGGGATTGATAGAGAGACTGTGTGAAAGAGAGGGGAGCTGGGATTGATATAGAGACTGTGCGAAAGAGAGCTGAGCTTGGTTTGATAGAGAGACTGTGTTAAAGAGAGGGGAGCTGGGATTGATAGAGAGACTGTGTTAAAGAGAGGGGAGCTGGGATTGATAGAGATACTATGTTAAAGAGAGGAGCTGGGATTGATAGAGAGACTGTGTGAAAGAGCGGGGTGTTGGGATTAATGGAGAGACTGTTAAAGAGAGGGGAGCTTGGATTGATAGAGAGACTGTGTTAAAGAAAGGGGAGCAGGCATTGATAGAGAGACTGTGTTAAAGAGAGGGGAGCTGGTATTGATCGAGAGACTGTGTTAAAGAGCGGGTAGCTGGGATTGATAGCGCGGCTGTCTTAAAGAGAGGGGAGCTGGGATCGATAGAGAGACTGTGTTGAAGAGAGGGGAGCTGGGATTGAAAGACTGTGTTAAAGAGAGGGGAGCTGGGATGATAGAGAGACTCTGTGAAAGAGAGGGCAGCTGGGATTGATAGAGAGACTGTGTGAAAGGGAGGGGAGCTGGGATTGATAGACTGTGTTAAAGAGAGGGGAGCTGGCATCGATATAGAGACTGTGTTAGAGAGAGGGGAGCAGGGATCGATAGAGAGACTGTGTTAGAGAGGAGAGCTGGGATTGATGGAGAGACTGTGTTAAAGAGAGGGGATCTGGGATCGATAGAGAGACTGTGTTAAAGAGAGGGGAGCTGGGATTGATACAGAGACTGTGTTAAAGAGAGGGGAGCTGGGATTGATAGAGAGACTGTGTGAAAGATAGGGGAGCTGGGATTGATAGTGAGACTGTGTTGAAGAGAGGGGAGCTGGGATTGATAGAGAGAGTTTGTTAAAGAGAGGGGAGCTGGGATCAATAGATTGACTGTGTTAAAGAGAGGGGATCTGGGATCGATAGAGAGACTGTGTTAAAGAGATTGGAGCTGGGATCGATAGAGAGACTGTGTTAAAGAGAGGGAATCTGGGATTGATAGACTGTGTTAAAGAGAGGGGAGCAGGGATTGATAGAGAGACGGTGTTAAAGTGAGGGGAGCTGGGATTAATGGAGAGACTGTGTTAAAGAGAGGGGAGCTGGGATTGAGAGAGAGACTGTGTTAAAGAGAGGGGGAGCTGGGATTGATAGAGAGACGAGGTTAAAGAGAATGGAGCTGGGATTGATAGAGAGACTGTGTGAAAGAGCGGGGTGCTGGGATTAATGGAGAGACTGTTAAAGAGAGGGGAGCTGGGATTGATAGAGAGACTGTGTTAAAGAAAGGGGAGCAGGGATTGATAGAGAGACTGTGTTAAAGAGAGGGGAGCTGGGATTGATAGCGCGGTTGTCTTAAAGAGAGGGGAGCTGGGATCGATAGAGAGACTGTGTTGAAGAGATGGGAGCTGGGATTGATCGACTGTGTTAAAGAGAGGGGAGCTGGGATTGATAGAGAGACTGTGTTAAAGAGAGTGGAGCTGGGATCAATAGATTGACTGTGTTAAAGAGAGGGGATCTGGGATCGATAGAGAGACTGTGTTAAAGAGATTGGAGCTGGGATCGATAGAGAGAATGTGTACAAGAGAGGGAATCTGGGATTGATAGACTGTGTTAAAGGTTGGGGAGCTGGGATTGATAGAGACAATTTGTTAAAGAGATGGGAGCTGGGATTAATGGAGAGACTGTGTTAAAGAGAGGGGAGCTGGGATTGATATAGAGACGGTGTTAAAGACAGGGGAGCTGGGATTGATAGAGAGACTGTCTGACAGAGAGGGGAGCTGGGATTGATAGAGAGACTGTGTGAAAGAGAGGGAAACTGGGATTAATAGAGAGACTGTGTTAAAGAGAGGGGAGCTGGGATTGATTGAGAGACTATGTTAAAGAGAGGGGAGCTGGGATTGATAGAGAGACTGTATGAAAGGGAGTGGAGCTGGGATCGATAGAGAGACTGTGTTAAGGAAAGGGGAGCTGGGATTGATAGAGAGACTGTGTTAAAGAGAGGGGAGCTTGGATTGATAGAGAGACTGTGTGAAAGATAGGGGAGCTGGGATTGATGGACTGTGTTAAAGAGAGGGGAGCTGGGATTGATAGAGGGACTGTGTTAAAGCGAGGGGAGCTGGGATTGATAGAGCGACTGTGTTAAAGAGAGGGGAGCTGGGATCGATAGAGAGACTGTGTGAAAGAGAGTGGGGCTGGGATTGATAGAGAGACTGTGTTAAAGAGAGCGGAACTGGGATTGATGGAGAGACTGTGTGAAAGAGAGCGGAGCTGGGATTGATGGACTGTGTGAAAGAGAGGGGTGCTGGGATCGATAGAGAGACTGTGTTAAAGAGATTGGATTTGGGATCGATAGAGAGACTGTGTTAAAGAGAGGGGACCTGGGATCGATAGAGAGACTGTGTTAAAGAGAGGGAATCTGGGATTGATAGACTGTGTTAAAGAGAGGGGAGCTGGGATTGATAGAGAGACTGTGTTAAAGTGAGGGGAGCTGGGATTAATGGAGAGACTGTGTTAAAAAGAGGGGAGCTGGGTTTGATAGATAGAATTTGT
Source organism: Isurus oxyrinchus (assembly GCA_026770705.1). Lineage (NCBI taxonomy): Eukaryota > Metazoa > Chordata > Chondrichthyes > Lamniformes > Lamnidae > Isurus > Isurus oxyrinchus. The sequence goes on from JANJGN010000622.1 coordinate 286,996, forward strand.
TAAAGAGAGGGGAGCTGGGATTAATGGAGAGACTGTGTTAAAGAGAGGGGAGCTGGGATTAATGGAGAGACTGTGTTAAAGAGAGGGGAGCTGGGATTGATAGAGAGACTGTGTTAAAGAGAGGGGAGCTGGGATTGATAGAGAGACTGTGTGAAAGAGAGGGGAGCTGGGATTGATATAGAGACTGTGTTAAAGAGAGCGGAGCTGGGATTGATAGAGAGACGGTGTTAAAGTCAGGGGAGCTGGGATTGATAGAGACACTGTCTGACAGAGAGGAGAGCTGGGATTGATAGAGAGACTGTGTGAAAGAGAGGGGAGCAGGGATTGATTGAGAGACTGTGTTAAAGAGAGGGGAGCTGGGATTGATAGACTGTCTTCATGAGAGGGGAGTTGGGATTGATAGAGAGACTGTGTTCAAGAGAGGGGAGCTGGGATTGATAGAGAGACATTGTTAAAGACTGGGGAGCTGAGATTAATGGAGAGACTATGTTAAAGAGAGGGGAGCTGGGATCGATAGAGAGACTGTGTTAAAGAGATGGGAGCTGGGATTGATCGAGAGACTGTTTGAAAGAGAGGGGAACTGGGATTGATGGACTGAGTGAAAGAGAGGGGAGCTGGTATTGATAGAGAGACTGTGTTAAAGACTGGGGAGCTGAGATTAATAGAGAGACTGTGTAAAAGAGAGGGGTGCTGGGATTGATAGAGAGACTGTGTTAAAGAGCGGGGTGCTGGGATTGACAGAGAGACTGTGTGAAAGAGAGGGGAGCTGGGATTGATAGAGAGACTGTGTTAAAGAGAGGGGAGCTGGGATTGATAGAGAGACATTGTTAAAGAGAGGGGAGCTGGGATTGATAGAGAGACTTTGTTAAAGAGAGGGGAGCAGGGATTGATAAAGAGACTGTGTTAAAGAGAGGGGAGCTGGGATTGATAGAGAGACTTTGTTAAAGAGAGGGGAGCTGGGATTGATAGAGAGACTGTGTTAAAGAGAGGGGAGCTGGGATTGATAGAGAGACTGTGTTAAAGAGAGGGGAGCTGGGATCAATAGATTCACTGTGTTTAAGAGAGGGGATCTGGGATCGATAGAGAGACTGTGTTAAAGAGTATGGATTTGGGATCGCTAGAGAGACTGTGTTAAAGAGAGGGGACCTGGGATCGATAGAGAGACTGTGTTAAAGAGAGGGAATCTGGTATTGATAGACTGTGTTAAAGAGAGGGGAGCTGGGATTGATAGACAGAATGTGTTAAAGTGAGGGGAGCTGGGATTAATAGAGAGACTGTGTTAAAAAGAGGGGAGCTGGGTTTGATAGATAGAATTTGTTAAAGAGAGGGTAGCTGGGATTAATGGAGAGACTGTGTTAAAGAGAGGGGAGCTGGGATTGATAGATTGACTGTGTTAAAGAGAGGGGAGCTGGGATTGATAGAGAGACTGTGTGAAAGAGAGGGGAGCTGGGATTGATATAGAGACTGTGTTAAAGAGAGCGGAGCTGGGATTGATAGAGAGACGGTGTTAAAGTCAGGGGAGCTGGGATTGATAGAGAGACTGTCTGACAGAGAGGAGAGCTGGGATTGATAGAGAGACTGAGTTCAATAGAGGGGAGCTAGGATAGATAGGGAGACATTGTTAAAGACTGGGGAGCTGAGATTAATGGAGAGACTATGTTAAAGAGAGGGGAGCTGGGATCAATAGATTGATTGTGTTAAAGAGAGGGGAGCTGGGATTGATAGAGAGACTGTGTGAAAGAGAGGGGAGCTGGGATTGATAGAGAGACTGTGTTAAAGAGAGGGGAGCTGGGATTGATAGACAGATTGTGTTAAAGTCAGGGGAGCTGGGATCGATAGAGAGACAATGTGAAAGAGAGGGGAGCTGGGATTGATAGAGAGACTGTGTGACAGAGAGTGGAGCTGCGATTGATAGAGAGACTGTGTTAAAGAAAGGGGAGCTGGGATTGATAAAGAGACTGTGTTAAAGAGAGGGGAGCTGGGATTGATCGAGAGACTGTTTGAAAGAGAGGGGAACTGGGATTGATGGTCTGTGTGAAAGACAGGGGAGCTGGGATTCATATAGAGACTGTGTTAAAGAGAGGGGAGCTGGGATTGATTGAGAGACTGTGTTAAAGAGAGGGGAGCTGGGATTGATAGAGGGACTTTGTTAAAGAGAGGGGAGCTGGGATTGATAGAGAGACTGTGTTAAAGAGAGGGGAGCTGGGATCAATAGAGAGACTGTGTGAAAGAGAGGGGAGCTGGGATTGATAGAGAGACTGTGTTAAAGAGAGGGGAGCTGGGATTTATAGAGAGACTGTGTGAAAGAGAGGGGAGCTGGGATTGATGGACTGTGTGAAAGAGAGGGGTGCTGGGATTGATAGAGAGACTGTGTTAAAGAGCGGGGTGCTGGGATTGACAGAGAGACTGTGTGAAAGATAGGGGAGCTGGGATTGATAGAGAGACTGTGTTAAAGAGCGGGGTGCTGGGTTTGGTAGAGAGACTGTGTTAAAGAGAGGGTAGCTAGGATTGATAGAGAGACTGTGTTAAACAGAGGGGAGCTGGGATTGATAGAGAGACTGTGTTAAAGAGAGGGGAGCTGGGAATGATGGAGAGACTGTGTTAAAGAGAGGGGAGCTGGGATTGATAGAGAGACTGTGTTAAAGAGAGGGGAGCTGGGATCGATAGAGAGAGTCTGTGAAAGAGAGGGGAGCTGGGATTGATAGAGAGACTGTATGACAGAGAGGGGAGCTGGGCTTAATGGAGAGACTGTGTTAAATAGAGGGGAGCTGGGTTTGATAGAGAGACTTTGTCAAAGAGAGGGGAGCTCGGATTGATCGAGAGACTGTTTGAAGAGAGGGGAACTGAGATTGATGGACTTTGTGAAAGATAGGGGTGCTGGGATTGATATAGAGACGGTGTTAAAGAGAGGGGAGCTTTGATTGATAGACAGACTGTGTTAAAGAGAGGGGAGCTGGGATTGATAGAGAGACTGTGTTAAAGAGAGGGGAGCTGCGATTGATAGACAGACTGTGTTAAAGACAGGGGAGCTGGGATCGATAGAGAGACTCTGTGAAAGAGAGGGGAGCTGGGATTGATAGAGAGACTGTATGACAGAGAGGGGAGCTGGGATTGATAGAGAGACTGTGTTAAAGAGAGGGAAACTGGGATTAATAGAGAGACTGTGTTAAAGAGAGGGGACCTGGGATCGATAGAGAGACTGTGCTAAAGAGAGGGAAACTGGGATTAATAGAGAGACTGTGTGAAAGGGAGGGGAGCTGGTATTGATAGAGAGACTGTGTTAAAGAGAGGGGAGCTGGGATTGATAGAGAGACTGTGTTAAAGAGAGGGGAGCTGGGATTGATAGAGAGAATGTGTTAAAGAGAGGGGAGCTGGGATTGATAGAGAGACTGTGTGAAAGGGAGTGGAGCTGGGATCGATAGAGAGACTGTGTTATAGAGAGGGGTGCTGGGATTGATAGAGAGACTGTGTTAAAGAGAGGGGAGCTGGGATTGATAGAGAGACTGTGTTAAAGAGAGGGGAGCTGGGATTGATAGAGAGACTGTGTGAAAGGGAGTGGAGCTGGGATCGATAGAGAGACTGTGTTATAGAGAGGGGTGCTGGGATTGATAGAGAGACTGTGTTAAAGAGAGGGGAGCTGGGATTGATAGAGAGACTGTGTTAAAGAGAGGGGAGCTGGGATTGATAGAGAGACTGTGTGAAAGAGAGGGGAGCTGGGATTGATGGACTGTGTTAAAGAGTGGGGAGCTGGGATTGAGAGAGAGACTGTGTTAAAGAGAGGGGAGCAGGGATTGATTGAAAGACTGTGTTAAAGAGAGGGGAGCTGGGATTGATAGAGGCACTGTGTTAAAGAGAGGGGAGCTGGGATTGATAGAGCGACTGTGTTAAAGAGCGGGGAGCTGGGATCGAAAGAGAGACTTTGTGAAAGAGAGGGGAGCTGGGATTGTTAGAGAGACTGTGTTAAAGAGAGTGGAGCAGGGATTGACAGAGAGACTTTGTTAAAGAGCGGGTTGCTGGGATTGATAGAGAGACTGTGTGAAAGAGAGGGGAGCATGGTTTGAAAGAGAGACTGTGTTAAAGAGAGGGGAGCTGGGATTGATAGAGAGACTGTGTTAAAGAGAGGGGAGCTGGAATTGATAGAGAGACTTTGTTAAAGAGAGTGGAGCTGGGATTGATAGAGAGACTGTGTTAAAGAGCGGGGTGCTGGGATTGATAGAGAGACTGTGTTAAAGAAAGGGGAGCTGGGATTGATAGAGAGACTGTGTTAAAGAGAGGGGAGCTGGTATTGATAGAGAGACTGTGTTAAAGAGAGGGTAGCTGGGATTGATAGAGAGGCTGCGTTAAAGAGAGGGGAGTAGGGATTGAAAGACTGTGTTAAATCGAGGGGAGCTGGGATTGATAGACTGTGTTAAAGAGAGGGGAGCTGGGATTGATAGACTGTCTTCATGAGAGGGGAGCAGGTATCGATAGAGAGACTGTGTTAAAGAGAGGGGAGCTGGGATTGATAGAGAGACATTGTTAAAGACTGGGGAGCTGAGATTAATGGAGAGACTATGTGAAAGAGAGGGGAGCTGGGATCGATAGTTTGATTGTGTTAAAGAGAGGGGAGCTGCGATTGATAGAGAGACTGTGTGAAAGAGAGGGGAGCTGGGATTGATAGAGAGACTGTGTTAAAGAGAGGGGAGCTGGGATTGATAGAGAGACTGTGTTAAAGAGAGGGGAGCTGGGATTGATAGACAGACTGTGTTAAAGACAGGGGAGCTGGGATCGATAGAGAGACAGTGTGAAAGAGAGGGGAGCTGGGATTGATAGAGAGACTGTGTTAAAGAGAGGGGAGCTGGGAATGATGGAGAGACTGTTTTAAAGAGAGGGGAGCTGGGATTGATAGAGAGACTGTGTTAAAGAGATGGGAGCTGGGATTGATCGAGAGACTGTTTGAAAGAGAGGGGAACTGGGATTGATGGACTGTGTGAAAGAGAGGGGAGCTGGGATTGATATAGAGTCTGTGTGAAAGAGAGGGGAGCTGGGATTGATTGAGAGACTGTGTTAAAGAGAGGGGAGCTGGGATTGACAGAGAGACTGTGTGAAAGAGAGGGGAGCTGGGATTGATGGACTGTGTGAAAGAGAGGGGTGCTGGGATTGATAGAGAGAATGTGTTAAACACAGGGGAGCTGGGATTGACAGTGAGACTGTCTGACAGAGATGGGAGCTGGGATTGATAGAGAGACTGTGTGAAAGAGAGAGAAACTGGGATTAATAGAGAGACTGTGTTAAAGAGAGGGGAGCTGGGATTGATTGAGAGAATGTGTTAAAGAGAGGGGAGCTGGGATTGATAGAGAGACTGTGTGAAAGAGAGGGGAGCTGGGATTGATGGACTGTGTGAAAGAGTGGGGAGCTGGGATTGAGAGAGAGACTGTGTTAAAGAGAGGGGAGCTGGGATTGATTGAAAGACTGTGTTAAAGAGAGGGGAGCTGGGATTGATAGAGGCACTGTGTTAAAGAGAGGGGAGCTGGGATTGATAGAGCGACTGTGTTAAAGAGCGGGGAGCTGGGATCGAAAGAGAGACTTTGTGAAAGAGAGGGGAGCTGGGATTTTTAGAGAGACTGTGTTAAAGAGAGTGGAGCAGGGATTGACAGAGAGACTTTGTTAAAGAGCGGGTTGCTGGGATTGATAGAGAGACTGTGTGAAAGAGAGGGGAGCATGGTTTGAAAGAGAGACTGTGTTAAAGAGAGGGGAGCTGGGATTGATAGAGAGACTGTGTTCAAGAGAGGGGAGCTGGAATTGATAGAGAGACTTTGTTAAAGAGAGTGGAGCTGGGATTGATAGAGAGACTGTGTTAAAGAGCGGGGTGCTGGGATTGATAGAGAGACTGTGTTAAAGAAAGGGGAGCTGGGATTGATAGAGAGACTGTGTTAAAGAGAGGGGAGCTGGTATTGATAGAGAGACTGTGTTAAAGAGAGGGTAGCTGGGATTGATAGAGAGGCTGCGTTAAAGAGAGGGGAGTAGGGATTGAAAGACAGACTGTGTTAAAGACAGGGGAGCTGGGATCGATAGAGAGACAGTGTGAAAGAGAGGGGAGCTGGGATTGATAGGGAGACTGTGTGACAGATAGGGGAGCTGGGATTGATAGAGAGACTGTTAAAGAAAGGGGAGCTGGGAATGATGGAGAGACTGTGTTAAAGAGAGGGGAGCTGGGATTGATCGAGAGACTGTTTGAATGAGAGGGGAGCTGGGATTGATAGAGAGACTGTGTTAAAGAGAGCGGAGCTGGGATCGATAGATTGACTGTTTTAAAGAGAGGGGATCTGGGATCGATAGAGAGACTGTGTTAAAGAGAGTGGAGCTGGGATCGATAGAGAGACTGTGTTAAAGTGAGGGGAGCTGGGATTAATGGAGAGACTGTGTTAAAGAGGGGGGAGCTGGGATTGTTAGAGAGACTGTGGTAAAAAGAGGGGAGCTGGGATTGATAGAGAGACTGTGTTAATGACAGGGGAGCTGGGATTGATAGAGAGACTGTGTTAAAGCGAGGGTAGCTGGGATTGATAGCGAGGCTGTGTTAAAGAGAGGGGAGCTGGGATCGATAGAGAGACTGTAGTAAAGAGAGGGGAGCTGGGATTGATAGACTGTGTTAAAGAGAGGGGAGCTGGGATTGATAGAGAGACTCTGTGAAAGAGAGGGGAGCTGGGATTGATAGAGAGACTGTGTGAAAGGGTGGGGAGCTGGGATTGATAGACTGTATTAAAGAGAGGGGAGCTGGGATCGATAGAGAGACTGTGTAAGAGAGAGGGGCGCTGGGATCGATGGAGAGACTGTGTTAGAGAGGGGAGCTGGGATTGATGGAGTGACTGTGTTAAAGAGAGGGGATCTGGGATCGATAGAGAAACTGTGTTAAAGAGAGGGGAGGTGCGATTGATTGAGAGACACTGTGAAAGAGAGGGGAGCTGGGATTAATGGAGAAATTGTGTTAAACAGAGGGGAGCTGGGATTGATAGACAGACTGTGTTAAAGAGAGGGGAGCTGGGATCGATAGAGAGACTGTGTTAGAGAGAGGGGAGGTGCGATTGATTGAGAGACACTGTGAAAGAAAGGGGAGCTGGGATTGATAGAGAGACTGTGTTAAAGAGAGGGTAGCTGGGATTGATAGAGAGACTGTGTTAAAGAGAGGGGAGCTGGGATTGATAGAGAGACTGTGTTAAAGAGAGGGGAGCTGGGATTGATAGAGGGACTCTGTTAAAGAGAGGGAAACTGGGATTAATAGAGAGACTGTGTGAAAGGGAGGGGAGCGGGTAGTGATAGAGAGACTGTGTTAAAGAGAGGGGAGATGGGATTGATAGAGAGACTGTTTTAAAGAGAAGGGAGCTGGGAATGATGGATAGACTGTGTTAAAGAGAGGGGAGCTGGGATCGATAGAGAGACTGTGTTAAAGAGAGGGGAGCTGGGATTGATCGAGAGCCTGTTTGAAAGAGAGGGGAACTGAGATTGATGGACTGTGTGAAAGAGAGGGGAGCTGCGATTGATATAGAGACTGTGTTAAAGAGATGGGAGCTGGGATTGATTGAGAGACTGTGTTATAGAGAGGGGAGCTGGGATTGATAGAGGGACTGTGTTAAACAGAGGGGAGTTGGGATTGATAGAGAGACTGTGTTAAAGATAGGGGAGCTGGGATCGATAGAGACACTGTGTGAAAGAGAGGGGAGCCGGGATTGATAGAGAGACTGTGTTAAATAGAGGGGAGCTGGGATTGATAGAGAGACTGTGTGAAAGAGAGGGGAGCTGGGATTGATAGAGAGACTGTGTTAAAGAGAGTGGAGCTGGGATTGATAGAGAGACAGTGTTAAAGAGCGGGGTGCTGGGATTTATAGAGAGACTGTGTGAAAGAGAGGGGAGCTGGGATTGATACAGAGACTGTGTTAAAGAGCGGCGTGCTGGGATTTATAGAGAGACTGTGCGAAAGAGAGGGGAGCTTGGTTTGATAGAGAGACTGTGTTAAAGAGAGGGGAGCTGGGATTGATAGAGAGACTGTGTTAAAGAGAGGGGAGCTGGGATTGATAGAGAGACTGTGTTAAAGAGAGTGGGCTGGGATTGATAGAGAGACTCTGTTAAAGAGCGGGGTGCTGGGATTGATGGAGAGACTATGTTAAAGAGAGGGGATCTGGAATCGATAGAGAGCGGGGTGCTGGGATTGATGGAGAGACTATGTTAAAGAGAGGGGATCTGGAATCGATAGAGAGACTGTGTTAAAGAGAGGGGAGCTGGGATTGATAGACTGTGTTAAAGAGAGGGGAGCTGGGATCGATAGAGAGACTGTGTTAGAGAACGGGGAGCTGGGATCGATAGAGAGACTGTGGTAGAGAGAGGGGAGCTAGAATTGATGGAGAGACTGTGTTAAAGAGAGGGGATCTGGAATCGATAGAGAGACTGTGTTAAAGAGAGGGGAGCTGGGATCGATAGAGAGACTGTGTTAAAGAGAGGGGAGCTTGGATTGATTGAGAGACTTTGTTAAAGAGAGGGGAGCTGGGATTGATAGAGAGACTGTGTTAAAGAGAGGGGATCTGGGATTGATAGAGAGACTGTGTTAAAGAGAGGGGATCTGGGAGCGATAGATTGACTGTGTTAAAGAGAGGGGATCTGGGATCGGTAGAGAGACTGTGTTACAGAGAGGGAAACTGGGATTAATAGAGAGACTGTGTGAAAGAGAGGGGAGCTGGTATTGATAGGGAGACTGTGTTAAAGAAAGGGGAGCTGGGATTGATAGAGAGACTGTGTAAAAGAGAGGGGAGCTGGGATTGATAGAGAGACTGTGTTAAAGAAAGGGGAGCTGGGATTGATAGAGAGACTGTGTTAAAGAGAGGGGAGCTGGGAATGATGGAGAGACTGTGTTAAAGAGAGGGGCGCTGGGATCGATAGAGAGACTGTGTTAAAGAGAGGGGAGCTGGGATTGATCGAGAGACTGTTTGAAAGAGAGGGGAACTGGGACTGATGGACTGTGTGAAAGAGAGGGGATCTGGGATTGATATAGAGACTGTGTTAAAGAGAGGGGAGCTGGGATTGATTGAGAGACTGTGTTAAAGAGAGGGGAGCTGGGATTGATAGAGGGACTGTGTTAAATAAAGGGGAGCTGGGATTGATAGAGAGACTGTGTTAAAGAGAGGGGAGCTGGGATCGATAGAGAGACTGTGTGAAAGAGAGGGGAGCTGTGATTGATAGAGAGACTGTGTTAAAGAGAGGGGAGCTGGGATTGATAGAGAGACTTTGTTAAAGAGAGGGGAGTTGGATTGATAGAGAGACTGTGATAAAGAGAGGGGAGCTGGAATTGATAGAGAGACTGTGTGGATGCGAGTGGAGCTGGGATCGATAGAGAGACTGTGTTAAAGAGAGGGGAGCTGGGATTGATAGAGAGACTGTGTTAAAGAGAGGGGAGCTGGGATTGATAGAGAGACTGTGTTAAAGAGAGGGGAGCTGGGATCGATAGATTGACTGTTTAAAGAGAGGGGATCTGGGATCGATAGAGAGACTGTGTTAAAGAGAGTGGAGCTGGGATCGATAGAGAGACTGTGTTAAAGTGAGGGGAGCTGGGATTAATGGAGAGACTGTGTTAAAGAGGGGGGAGCTGGGATTGTTAGAGAGACTGTGGTAAAAAGAGGGGAGCTGGGATTGATAGAGAGACTGTGTTAATGACAGGGGAGCTGGGATTGATAGAGAGACTGTGTTAAAGCGAGGGTAGCTGGGATTGATAGCGAGGCTGTGTTAAAGAGAGGGGAGCTGGGATCGATAGAGAGACTGTAGTAAAGAGAGGGGAGCTGGGATTGATAGACTGTGTTAAAGAGAGGGGAGCTGGGATTGATAGAGAGACTCTGTGAAAGAGAGGGGAGCTGGGATTGATAGAGAGACTGTGTGAAAGGGAGGGGAGCTGGGATTGATAGACTGTATTAAAGAGAGGGGAGCTGGGATCGATAGAGAGACTGTGTAAGAGAGAGGGGCGCTGGGATCGATGGAGAGACTGTGTTAGAGAGGGGAGCTGGGATTGATGGAGTGACTGTGTTAAAGAGAGGGGATCTGGGATCGATAGAGAAACTGTGTTAAAGAGAGGGGAGGTGCGATTGATTGAGAGACACTATGAAAGAGAGGGGAGCTGGGATTAATGGAGAAATTGTGTTAAACAGAGGGGAGCTGGGATTGATAGACAGACTGTGTTAAAGAGAGGGGAGCTGGGATCGATAGAGAGACTGTGTTAGAGAGAGGGGAGGTGCGATTGATTGAGAGACACTGTGAAAGAGAGGGGAGCTGGGATTGATAGAGAGACTGTGTTAAAGAATGGGGAGCTGGGATTGATAGAGAGACTGTGTTAAAGAGAGGGGAGCTGGGATTGATAGAGAGATTGTGTTAAAGAAAGGGGAGCTGGGATTGATAGAGAGACTGTGTTAAAGAGAGGGGAGCTGGGAATGATGGAGAGACTGTGTTAAAGAAAGGGGAGCTGGGATTGATAGAGAGACTGTTTTAAAGAGAGGGGAGCTGGGAATGATGGAGAGACTGTGTTAAAGAGAGGGGAGCTGGGATCGATAGAGAGACTGTGTTAAAGAGAGGGGAGCTGGGATTGATAGAGAGACTGTGTTAAAGAGAGGGGAGCTGGGATTGATCGAGAGACTGTTTGAAAGAGAGGGGAACTGGGACTGATGGACTGTGTGAAAGAGAGGGGAGCTGGGATTGATATAGAGACTGTGTTAAAGAGAGGGGAGCTGGGATTGATTGAGAGACTGTGTTAAAGAGAGGGGAGCTGGGATTGATAGAGAGACTGTGTTAAAGAGAGGGGAGCTGGGATCGATAGAGAGACTGTGTGAAAGAGAGGGGAGCTGTGATTGATAGAGAGACTGTGTTAAAGAGAGGGGAGCTGGGATTGATAGAGAGACTGTGTGAAAGAGAGGGAAACTGGGATTAATAGAGAGACTTTGTTAAAGAGAGGGGAGTTGGATTGATAGAGAGACTGTGATAAAGAGAGGGGAGCTGGGATTGATAGAGAGACAGTGTGGATGCGAGTGGAGCTGGGATCGATAGAGAGACTATGTTAAAGAGAGGGGAGCTGGGATTGATAGAGAGACTGTGTTAAAGAGAGGGGAGCTGGGATTGATAGAGAGACTGTGTTAAAGAGAGGGGAGCTGGGATCGATAGATTGACTGTTTTAAAGAGAGGGGATCTGGGATCGATAGAGAGACAGTGTTAAAGAGAGTGGAGCTGGGATCGATAGAGAGACTGTGTTAAAGTGAGGGGAGCTGGGATTAATGGAGAGACTGTGTTAAAGTGGGGGGAGCTGGGATTGATAGAGAGACTTTTTTAAAGAGAGGGGAGCTGGGAATGATGGAGAGACTGTGTTAAAGAGAGGGGAGCTTGGATTGATCGAGAGACTGTTTGAAAGAGAGGGGAACTGAGATTAATGGACTGTGTGAAAGAGAGGGTAGCTGGGATTGATATAGAGACTGTGTTAAAGAGAGGGGAGCTGGGATTGATTGAGAGACTGTGTTAAAGAGAGGGGAGCAGGGATTGTTAGAGGGACTGTGTTAAAGAGAGGGGAGCTGGGATTGATAGAGAGACTGTGTTAAAGAGAGGAGAGCTGGGATTGATTGAGAGACTGTGTTAAAGAGAGGGGAGCTGGGATTGATAGAGACACTGTGTGAAAGCGAGGGGAGCTGGGATTGATGGACTGTGTTAAAGAGCGGGGTGCTGTGATTGATAGAGAGACTGTGTGAAAGAGAGGGGAGCTGGGATTGATTGAGAGACTGTGTTAAAGAGAGGGGAGCTGGGATTGATAGAGAGACTGTGTTAAAGAGATGGGAGCTGGAATTGATAGAGAGACTGTGTTAAAGAGAGTGGGCTGGGATTGATAGAGAGACTGTGTTAAAGAGCGGGGTGCTGGGATTGATGGAGAGACTGTGTTAAAGAGAGGGGAACAGGGATTGATAGAGAGACTGTGTGAAAGAGAGGGGAGCTGGGATTGATGGACTGTGTGAAAGAGAGGGGTGCTGGGATTGATAGAGAGACTGTGTTAAAGAGAGGGGAGCTGGGATTGATAGAGAGACTGTGTTAAAGAGAGTGGGCTGGGATTGATAGAGAGACTCTGTTAAAGAGCGGGGTGCTGGGATTGATGGAGAGACTATGTTAAAGAGAGGGGATCTGGAATCGATAGAGAGACTGTGTTAAAGAGAGGGGAGCTGGGATCGATAGAGACACTGTGTTAGAGAACGGGGAGCTGGGATCGATAGAGAGACTGTGGTAGAGAGAGGGGAGCTAGAATTGATGGAGAGACTGTGTTAAAGAGAGGGGATCTGGAATCGATAGAGAGACTGTGTTAAAGAGAGGGGAGCTGAGATTGAAAGAGAGACTTTGTTAAAGAGAGGGGAGCTGGGATCGATGGAGAGACTGTGTTAAAGAGAAGGGATCTGGAATCGATAGAGAGACTGTGTTAAAGAGAGGGGAGCTTGGATTGATAGAGAGACCTTGTTAAAGAGAGGGGAGCTGGGATTGATGGACTGTGTGAAAGAGCGGGGTGCAGGGATTGATAGAGAGACTGTGTGAAAGAGAGGGGAGCTGGGATTGATAGAGAGACTTTGTTAAAGAGAGGGGAGCTGGGATTGATAGAGAGACTGTGTTAAAGAGAGGGGAGCTGGGAGCGATAGAGAGACTGTGTTAAAGAGAGGGGAGCTGGGATTGATAGACTGTGTTAAAGAGAGGGGAGCTGGGATCAATAGAGAGACTGTGTTAGAGAACGCGGAGCTGGGATCGATAGAGAGACTGTGGTAGAGAGAGGGGAGCTAGAATTGATGGAGAGACTGTGTTAAAGAGAGGGGATCTGGGATTGATAGAGAGACTGTGTTAAAGAGATGGGATCTGGAATCGATAGAGAGACTGTGTTAAAGAGAGGGGAGCTGGGATTGATAGAGAGACTGTGTTAAAGAGATGGGATCTGGAATCGATAGAGAGACTGTGTTAAAGAGAGGGGAGCTTGGATTGATAGAGAGACTTTGTTAAAGAGAGGGGAGCTGGGATTGATAGAGAGACTGTGTTAAAGAGAGGGGAGCTGGGAGCGATAGATTGACTGTGTTAAAGAGAGGGGATCTGGGATCGGTAGAGAGACTGTGTTACAGAGAGGGAAACTGGGATTAATAGAGAGACTGTGTGAAAGAGAGGGGAGCTGGTATTGATAGAGAGACTGTGTAAAAGAGAGGGGAGCTGGGATTGATAGAGAGACTGTGTAAAAGAGAGGGGAGCTGGGATTGATAGAGAGACTGTGTTAAAGAAAGGGGAGCTGGGATTGATAGAGAGACTGTGTTAAAGAGAGGGGAGCTGGGAATGATGGAGAGACTGTGTTAAAGAGAGGGGAACTGGGACTGATGGACTGTGTGAAAGAGAGGGGAGCTGGGATTGATATAGAGACTGTGTTAAAGAGAGGGGACTGGGTTTGATAGAGAGACTGTGTTAAAGAGAGGGGAGCTGGGATTGATAGAGAGACTGTGTTAAAGAGAGTGGGCTGGGATTGATAGAGAGACTCTGTTAAAGAGCGGGGTGCTGGGATTGATGGAGAGACTGTGTTAAAGAGAGGGGAGCTGGGTTTGATAGAGAGACTGTGTTAAAGAGAGGGGAGCTGAGATTGAAAGAGAGACTGTGTTAAAGAGAGGGCAGCTGGGATTGATAGAGAGACTGTGTTAAAGAGAGGGCAGCTGGGATTGATAGAGAGACTGTGTTAAAGAGAGGGGAGCTGGGAGCGATAGAGAGACTGTGTTAAAGAGAGGGGAGCTGGGATTGATTGAGAGACTGTGTTAGAGAACGGGGAGCTGGGATCGATAGAGAGACTGTGGTAGAGAGAGGGGAGCTAGAATTGATGGAGAGACTGTGTTAAAGAGAGGGGATCTGGAATCGATAGAGAGACTGTGTTAAAGAGAGGGGAGCTTGGATTGATAGAGAGACTTTGTTAAAGAGAGGGGAGCTGGGATTGATAGAGAGACTGTGTTAAAGAGAGGGGAGCTTGGATAGATAGAGAGACTTTGTTAAAGAGAGGGGAGCTGGGATTGATAGAGAGACTGTGTTAAAGAGAGGGGAGCTGGGAGCGATAGATTGACTGTGTTAAAGAGAGGGGATCTGGGATCGGTAGAGAGACTGTGTTACAGAGAGGGAAACTGGGATTAATAGAGAGACTGTGTGAAAGAGAGGGGAGCTGGTATTGATAGAGAGACTGTGTTAAAGAGAGGGGAGCTGGGAATGATGGAGAGACTGTGTTAAAGAAAGGGGAGCTGGGATTGATAGAGAGACTGTTTTAAAGAGAGGGGAGCTGGGAATGATGGAGAGACTGTGTTAAAGAGAGGGGAGCTGGGATCGATAGAGAGACTGTGTTAAAGAGAGGGGAGCTGGGATTGATAGAGAGACTGTGTTAAAGAGAGGGGAGCTGGGATTGATCGAGAGACTGTTTGAAAGAGAGGGGAACTGGGACTGATGGACTGTGTGAAAGAGAGGGGAGCTGGGATTGATATAGAGACTGTGTTAAAGAGAGGGGAGCTGGGATTGATTGAGAGACTGTGTTAAAGAGAGGGGAGCTGGGATTGATAGAGAGACTGTGTTAAAGAGAGGGGAGCTGGGATCGATAGAGAGACTGTGTGAAAGAGAGGGGAGCTGTGATTGATAGAGAGACTGTGTTAAAGAGAGGGGAGCTGGGATTGATAGAGAGACTGTGTGAAAGAGAGGGAAACTGGGATTAATAGAGAGACTTTGTTAAAGAGAGGGGAGTTGGATTGATAGAGAGACTGTGATAAAGAGAGGGGAGCTGGGATTGATAGAGAGACAGTGTGGATGCGAGTGGAGCTGGGATCGATAGAGAGACTATGTTAAAGAGAGGGGAGCTGGGATTGATAGAGAGACTGTGTTATAGAGAGGGGAGCTGGGATTGATAGAGAGACTGTGTTAAAGAGAGGGGAGCTGGGATCGATAGATTGACTGTTTTAAAGAGAGGGGATCTGGGATCGATAGAGAGACAGTGTTAAAGAGAGTGGAGCTGGGATCGATAGAGAGACTGTGTTAAAGTGAGGGGAGCTGGGATTAATGGAGAGACTGTGTTAAAGTGGGGGGAGCTGGGATTGATAGAGAGACTTTTTTAAAGAGAGGGGAGCTGGGAATGATGGAGAGACTGTGTTAAAGAGAGGGGAGCTTGGATTGATCGAGAGAATGTTTGAAAGAGAGGGGAACTGAGATTAATGGACTGTGTGAAAGAGAGGGTAGCTGGGATTGATATAGAGACTGTGTTAAAGAGAGGGGAGCTGGGATTGATTGAGAGACTGTGTTAAAGAGAGGGGAGCTGGGATTGTTAGAGGGACTGTGTTAAAGAGAGGGGAGCTGGGATTGATAGAGAGACTGTGTTAAAGAGAGGAGAGCTGGGATTGATTGAGAGACTGTGTTAAAGAGAGGGGAGCTGGGATTGATAGAGACACTGTGTGAAAGCGAGGGGAGCTGGGATTGATGGACTGTGTTAAAGAGCGGGGTGCTGTGATTGATAGAGAGACTGTGTGAAAGAGAGGGGAGCTGGGATTGATTGAGAGACTGTGTTAAAGAGAGGGGAGCTGGGATTGATAGAGAGACTGTGTTAAAGAGATGGGAGCTGGAATTGATAGAGAGACTGTGTTAAAGAGAGTGGGCTGGGATTGATAGAGAGACTGTGTTAAAGAGCGGGGTGCTGGGATTGATGGAGAGACTGTGTTAAAGAGAGGGGAACAGGGATTGATAGAGAGACTGTGTGAAAGAGAGGGGAGCTGGGATTGATGGACTGTGTGAAAGAGAGGGGTGCTGGGATTGATAGAGAGACTGTGTTAAAGAGAGGGGAGCTGGGATTGATAGAGAGACTGTGTTAAAGAGAGTGGGCTGGGATTGATAGAGAGACTCTGTTAAAGAGCGGGGTGCTGGGATTGATGGAGAGACTATGTTAAAGAGAGGGGATCTGGAATCGATAGAGAGACTGTGTTAAAGAGAGGGGAGCTGGGATCGATAGAGACACTGTGTTAGAGAACGGGGAGCTGGGATCGATAGAGAGACTGTGGTAGAGAGAGGGGAGCTAGAATTGATGGAGAGACTGTGTTAAAGAGAGGGGATCTGGAATCGATAGAGAGACTGTGTTAAAGAGAGGGGAGCTGAGATTGAAAGAGAGACTTTGTTAAAGAGAGGGGAGCTGGGATCGATGGAGAGACTGTGTTAAAGAGATGGGATCTGGAATCGATAGAGAGACTGTGTTAAAGAGAGGGGAGCTTGGATTGATAGAGAGACTTTGTTAAAGAGAGGGGAGCTGGGATTGATGGACTGTGTGAAAGAGCGGGGTGCAGGGATTGATAGAGAGACTGTGTGAAAGAGAGGGGAGCTGGGATTGATAGAGAGACTTTGTTAAAGAGAGGGGTGCTGGGATTGATAGAGAGACTGTGTTAAAGAGAGGGGAGCTGGGAGCGATAGAGAGACTGTGTTAAAGAGAGGGGAGCTGGGATTGATAGACTGTGATAAAGAGAGGGGAGCTGGGATCGATAGAGAGACTGTGTTAGAGAACGCGGAGCTGGGATCGATAGAGAGACTGTGGTAGAGAGAGGGGAGCTAGAATTGATGGAGAGACTGTGTTAAAGAGAGGGGATCTGGGATTGATAGAGAGACTGTGTTAAAGAGATGGGATCTGGAATCGATAGAGAGACTGTGTTAAAGAGAGGGGAGCTGGGATTGATAGAGAGACTGTGTTAAAGAGATGGGATCTGGAATCGACAGAGAGACTGTGTTAAAGAGAGGGGAGCTTGGATTGATAGAGAGACTTTGTTAAAGAGAGGGGAGCTGGGATTGATAGAGAGACTGTGTTAAAGAGAGGGGAGCTGGGAGCGATAGATTGACTGTGTTAAAGAGAGGGGATCTGGGATCGGTAGAGAGACTGTGTTACAGAGAGGGAAACTGGGATTAATAGAGAGACTGTGTGAAAGAGAGGGGAGCTGGTATTGATAGAGATACTGTGTAAAAGAGAGGGGAGCTGGGATTGATAGAGAGACTGTGTAAAAGAGAGGGGAGCTGGGATTGATAGAGAGACTGTGTTAAAGAAAGGGGAGCTGGGATTGATAGAGAGACTGTGTTAAAGAGAGGGGAGCTGGGAATGATGGAGAGACTGTGTTAAAGAGAGGGGAACTGGGACTGATGGACTGTGTGAAAGAGAGGGGAGCTGGGATTGATATAGAGACTGTGTTAAAGAGAGGGGACTGGGTTTGATAGAGAGACTGTGTTAAAGAGAGGGGAGCTGGGATTGATAGAGAGACTGTGTTAAAGAGAGTGGGCTGGGATTGATAGAGAGACTCTGTTAAAGAGCGGGGTGCTGGGATTGATGGAGAGACTGTGTTAAAGAGAGGGGAGCTGGGTTTGATAGAGAGACTGTGTTAAAGAGAGGGGAGCTGAGATTGAAAGAGAGACTGTGTTAAAGAGAGGGCAGCTGGGATTGATAGAGAGACTGTGTTAAAGAGAGGGCAGCTGGGATTGATAGAGAGACTGTGTTAAAGAGAGGGGAGCTGGGAGCGATAGAGAGACTGTGTTAAAGAGAGGGGAGCTGGGATTGATAGAGAGACTGTGTTAGAGAACGGGGAGCTGGGATCGATAGAGAGACTGTGGTAGAGAGAGGGGAGCTAGAATTGATGGAGAGACTGTGTTAAAGAGAGGGGATCTGGAATCGATAGAGAGACTGTGTTAAAGAGAGGGGAGCTTGGATTGATAGAGAGACTTTGTTAAAGAGAGGGGAGCTGGGATTGATAGAGAGACTGTGTTAAAGAGAGGGGAGCTTGGATAGATAGAGAGACTTTGTTAAAGAGAGGGGAGCTGGGATTGATAGAGAGACTGTGTTAAAGAGAGGGGAGCTGGGAGCGATAGATTGACTGTGTTAAAGAGAGGGGATCTGGGATCGGTAGAGAGACTGTGTTACAGAGAGGGAAACTGGGATTAATAGAGAGACTGTGTGAAAGAGAGGGGAGCTGGTATTGATAGAGAGACTGTGTTAAAGAAAGGGGAGCTGGGATTGATAGAGAGACTGTGTAAAAGAGAGGGGAGCTGGGATTGATAGAGAGACTGTGTTAAAGAAAGGGGAGCTGGGATTGATAGAGAGACTGTGTTAAAGAGAGGGGAGCTGGGAATGATGGAGAGACTGTGTTAAAGAGAGGGGCGCTGGGATCGATAGAGAGACTGTGTTAAAGAGAGGGGAGCTGGGATTGATCGAGAGACTGTTTGAAAGAGAGGGGAACTGGGACTGATGGACTGTGTGAAAGAGAGGGGAGCTGGGATTGATAGAGAGACTGTGTTAAAGAAAGGGGAGCTGGGATTGATAGAGAGACTGTGTTAAAGAGAGGGGAGCTGGGAATGATGGAGAGACTGTGTTAAAGAGAGGGGCGCTGGGATCGATAGAGAGAGTGTGTTAAAGAGAGGGGAGCTGGGATTGATCGAGAGACTGTTTGAAAGAGAGGGGAACTGGGACTGATGGACTTTGTGAAAGAGAGGGGAGCTGGGATTGATATAGAGACTGTGTTAAAGAGAGGGGAGCTGGAATTGATTGAGAGACTGTTTGAAAGAGAGGGGAACTGGGACTGATGGACTGTGTGAAAGAGAGGGGAGCTGGGATTGATATAGAGACTGTGTTAAAGAGAGGGGAGCTGGGATTGATTGAGAGACTGTGTGAAAGAGAGGGGAGCTGTG
This sequence comes from Isurus oxyrinchus, assembly GCA_026770705.1. Taxonomy (NCBI): domain Eukaryota; kingdom Metazoa; phylum Chordata; class Chondrichthyes; order Lamniformes; family Lamnidae; genus Isurus; species Isurus oxyrinchus. The sequence goes on from JANJGN010000622.1 coordinate 305,719, forward strand.
ATTGATAGAGAGACTGTGTTAAAGAGAGGGGAGCTGGGATTGATAGAGAGACTGTGTGAAAGAGTGGGAAACTGGGATTAATAGAGAGACTTTGTTAAAGAGAGGGGAGTTGGATTGATAGAGAGACTGTAATAAAGAGAGGGGAGCTGGGATTGATAGAGAGACAGTGTGGATGCGAGTGGAGCTGGGATCGATAGAGAGACTATGTTAAAGAGAGGGGAGCTGGGATTGATAGAGAGACTGTGTTAAAGAGAGGGGAGCTGGGATTGATAGAGAGACTGTGTTAAAGAGAGGGGAGCTGGGATCGATAGATTGACTGTTTTAAAGAGAGGGGATCTGGGATCGATAGAGAGACTGTGTTAAAGTGAGGGGAGCTGGGATTAATGGAGAGACTGTGGTAAAGAGAGGGGAGCTGGGATTGATAGAGAGACTTTTTTAAAGAGAGGGGAGCTGGGAATGATGGAGAGACTGTGTTAAAGAGAGGGGAGCTGGGATCGATAGAGAGACTGTTTGAAAGAGAGGGGAACTGAGATTAATGGACTGTGTGAAAGAGAGGGTAGCTGGGATTGATATAGAGACTGTGTTAAAGAGAGGGGAGCTGGGATTGATTGAGAGACTGTGTTAAAGAGATAGGAGCTGGGATTGATAGAGGGACTGTGTTAAAGAGAGGGGAGCTGGGATTGATAGAGAGACTGTGTTAAAGAGAGGAGAGCTGGGATTGATAGAGAGACTGTGTTAAAGAGAGGGGAGCTGGGATTGATAGAGACACTGTGTGAAAGAGAGGGGTGCTGGGATTGATAGAGAGACTGTGTTAAAGAGAGGGGAGCTGGGATTGATAGAGAGACTGTGTTAAAGAGAGGGGAGCTGGGATCGATAGATTGACTGTTTAAAGAGAGGGGATCTGGGATCGATAGAGAGACTGTGTTAAAGAGAGTGGAGCTGGGATCGATAGAGAGACTGTGTTAAAGTGAGGGGAGCTGGGATTAATGGAGAGACTGTGTTAAAGAGGGGGGAGCTGGGATTGTTAGAGAGACTGTGGTAAAAAGAGGGGAGCTGGGATTGATAGAGAGACTGTGTTAATGACAGGGGAGCTGGGATTGATAGAGAGACTGTGTTAAAGCGAGGGTAGCTGGGATTGATAGCGAGGCTGTGTTAAAGAGAGGGGAGCTGGGATCGATAGAGAGACTGTAGTAAAGAGAGGGGAGCTGGGATTGATAGACTGTGTTAAAGAGAGGGGAGCTGGGATTGATAGAGAGACTCTGTGAAAGAGAGGGGAGCTGGGATTGATAGAGAGACTGTGTGAAAGGGAGGGGAGCTGGGATTGATAGACTGTATTAAAGAGAGGGGAGCTGGGATCGATAGAGAGACTGTGTAAGAGAGAGGGGCGCTGGGATCGATGGAGAGACTGTGTTAGAGAGGGGAGCTGGGATTGATGGAGTGACTGTGTTAAAGAGAGGGGATCTGGGATCGATAGAGAAACTGTGTTAAAGAGAGGGGAGGTGCGATTGATTGAGAGACACTATGAAAGAGAGGGGAGCTGGGATTAATGGAGAAATTGTGTTAAACAGAGGGGAGCTGGGATTGATAGACAGACTGTGTTAAAGAGAGGGGAGCTGGGATCGATAGAGAGACTGTGTTAGAGAGAGGGGAGGTGCGATTGATTGAGAGACACTGTGAAAGAGAGGGGAGCTGGGATTGATAGAGAGACTGTGTTAAAGAATGGGGAGCTGGGATTGATAGAGAGACTGTGTTAAAGAGAGGGGAGCTGGGATTGATAGAGAGATTGTGTTAAAGAAAGGGGAGCTGGGATTGATAGAGAGACTGTGTTAAAGAGAGGGGAGCTGGGAATGATGGAGAGACTGTGTTAAAGAAAGGGGAGCTGGGATTGATAGAGAGACTGTTTTAAAGAGAGGGGAGCTGGGAATGATGGAGAGACTGTGTTAAAGAGAGGGGAGCTGGGATCGATAGAGAGACTGTGTTAAAGAGAGGGGAGCTGGGATTGATAGAGAGACTGTGTTAAAGAGAGGGGAGCTGGGATTGATCGAGAGACTGTTTGAAAGAGAGGGGAACTGGGACTGATGGACTGTGTGAAAGAGAGGGGAGCTGGGATTGATATAGAGACTGTGTTAAAGAGAGGGGAGCTGGGATTGATTGAGAGACTGTGTTAAAGAGAGGGGAGCTGGGATTGATAGAGAGACTGTGTTAAAGAGAGGGGAGCTGGGATCGATAGAGAGACTGTGTGAAAGAGAGGGGAGCTGTGATTGATAGAGAGACTGTGTTAAAGAGAGGGGAGCTGGGATTGATAGAGAGACTGTGTGAAAGAGAGGGAAACTGGGATTAATAGAGAGACTTTGTTACAGAGAGGGGAGTTGGATTGATAGAGAGACTGTGATAAAGAGAGGGGAGCTGGGATTGATAGAGAGACAGTGTGGATGCGAGTGGAGCTGGGATCGATAGAGAGACTATGTTAAAGAGAGGGGAGCTGGGATTGATAGAGAGACTGTGTTAAAGAGAGGGGAGCTGGGATTGATAGAGAGACTGTGTTAAAGAGAGGGGAGCTGGGATCGATAGATTGACTGTTTTAAAGAGAGGGGATCTGGGATCGATAGAGAGACAGTGTTAAAGAGAGTGGAGCTGGGATCGATAGAGAGACTGTGTTAAAGTGAGGGGAGCTGGGATTAATGGAGAGACTGTGTTAAAGTGGGGGGAGCTGGGATTGATAGAGAGACTTTTTTAAAGAGAGGGGAGCTGGGAATGATGGAGAGACTGTGTTAAAGAGAGGGGAGCTTGGATTGATCGAGAGACTGTTTGAAAGAGAGGGGAACTGAGATTAATGGACTGTGTGAAAGAGAGGGTAGCTGGGATTGATATAGAGACTGTGTTAAAGAGAGGGGAGCTGGGATTGATTGAGAGACTGTGTTAAAGAGAGGGGAGCTGGGATTGTTAGAGGGACTGTGTTAAAGAGAGGGGAGCTGGGATTGATAGAGAGACTGTGTTAAAGAGAGGAGAGCTGGGATTGATTGAGAGACTGTGTTAAAGAGAGGGGAGCTGGGATTGATAGAGACACTGTGTGAAAGCGAGGGGAGCTGGGATTGATGGACTGTGTTAAAGAGCGGGGTGCTGTGATTGATAGAGAGACTGTGTGAAAGAGAGGGGAGCTGGGATTGATTGAGAGACTGTGTTAAAGAGAGGGGAGCTGGGATTGATAGAGAGACTGTGTTAAAGAGATGGGAGCTGGAATTGATAGAGAGACTGTGTTAAAGAGAGTGGGCTGGGATTGATAGAGAGACTGTGTTAAAGAGCGGGGTGCTGGGATTGATGGAGAGACTGTGTTAAAGAGAGGGGAACAGGGATTGATAGAGAGACTGTGTGAAAGAGAGGGGAGCTGGGATTGATGGACTGTGTGAAAGAGAGGGGTGCTGGGATTGATAGAGAGACTGTGTTAAAGAGAGGGGAGCTGGGATTGATAGAGAGACTGTGTTAAAGAGAGTGGGCTGGGATTGATAGAGAGACTCTGTTAAAGAGCGGGGTGCTGGGATTGATGGAGAGACTATGTTAAAGAGAGGGGATCTGGAATCGATAGAGAGACTGTGTTAAAGAGAGGGGAGCTGGGATCGATAGAGACACTGTGTTAGAGAACGGGGAGCTGGGATCGATAGAGAGACTGTGGTAGAGAGAGGGGAGCTAGAATTGATGGAGAGACTGTGTTAAAGAGAGGGGATCTGGAATCGATAGAGAGACTGTGTTAAAGAGAGGGGAGCTGAGATTGAAAGAGAGACTTTGTTAAAGAGAGGGGAGCTGGGATCGATGGAGAGACTGTGTTAAAGAGATGGGATCTGGAATCGATAGAGAGACTGTGTTAAAGAGAGGGGAGCTTGGATTGATAGAGAGACCTTGTTAAAGAGAGGGGAGCTGGGATTGATGGACTGTGTGAAAGAGCGGGGTGCAGGGATTGATAGAGAGACTGTGTGAAAGAGAGGGGAGCTGGGATTGATAGAGAGACTTTGTTAAAGAGAGGGGAGCTGGGATTGATAGAGAGACTGTGTTAAAGAGAGGGGAGCTGGGAGCGATAGAGAGACTGTGTTAAAGAGAGGGGAGCTGGGATTGATAGACTGTGTTAAAGAGAGGGGAGCTGGGATCAATAGAGAGACTGTGTTAGAGAACGCGGAGCTGGGATCGATAGAGAGACTGTGGTAGAGAGAGGGGAGCTAGAATTGATGGAGAGACTGTGTTAAAGAGAGGGGATCTGGGATTGATAGAGAGACTGTGTTAAAGAGATGGGATCTGGAATCGATAGAGAGACTGTGTTAAAGAGAGGGGAGCTGGGATTGATAGAGAGACTGTGTTAAAGAGATGGGATCTGGAATCGATAGAGAGACTGTGTTAAAGAGAGGGGAGCTTGGATTGATAGAGAGACTTTGTTAAAGAGAGGGGAGCTGGGATTGATAGAGAGACTGTGTTAAAGAGAGGGGAGCTGGGAGCGATAGATTGACTGTGTTAAAGAGAGGGGATCTGGGATCGGTAGAGAGACTGTGTTACAGAGAGGGAAACTGGGATTAATAGAGAGACTGTGTGAAAGAGAGGGGAGCTGGTATTGATAGAGAGACTGTGTAAAAGAGAGGGGAGCTGGGATTGATAGAGAGACTGTGTAAAAGAGAGGGGAGCTGGGATTGATAGAGAGACTGTGTTAAAGAAAGGGGAGCTGGGATTGATAGAGAGACTGTGTTAAAGAGAGGGGAGCTGGGAATGATGGAGAGACTGTGTTAAAGAGAGGGGAACTGGGACTGATGGACTGTGTGAAAGAGAGGGGAGCTGGGATTGATATAGAGACTGTGTTAAAGAGAGGGGACTGGGTTTGATAGAGAGACTGTGTTAAAGAGAGGGGAGCTGGGATTGATAGAGAGACTGTGTTAAAGAGAGTGGGCTGGGATTGATAGAGAGACTCTGTTAAAGAGCGGGGTGCTGGGATTGATGGAGAGACTGTGTTAAAGAGAGGGGAGCTGGGTTTGATAGAGAGACTGTGTTAAAGAGAGGGGAGCTGAGATTGAAAGAGAGACTGTGTTAAAGAGAGGGCAGCTGGGATTGATAGAGAGACTGTGTTAAAGAGAGGGCAGCTGGGATTGATAGAGAGACTGTGTTAAAGAGAGGGGAGCTGGGAGCGATAGAGAGACTGTGTTAAAGAGAGGGGAGCTGGGATTGATAGAGAGACTGTGTTAGAGAACGGGGAGCTGGGATCGATAGAGAGACTGTGGTAGAGAGAGGGGAGCTAGAATTGATGGAGAGACTGTGTTAAAGAGAGGGGATCTGGAATCGATAGAGAGACTGTGTTAAAGAGAGGGGAGCTTGGATTGATAGAGAGACTTTGTTAAAGAGAGGGGAGCTGGGATTGATAGAGAGACTGTGTTAAAGAGAGGGGAGCTTGGATAGATAGAGAGACTTTGTTAAAGAGAGGGGAGCTGGGATTGATAGAGAGACTGTGTTAAAGAGAGGGGAGCTGGGAGCGATAGATTGACTGTGTTAAAGAGAGGGGATCTGGGATCGGTAGAGAGACTGTGTTACAGAGAGGGAAACTGGGATTAATAGAGAGACTGTGTGAAAGAGAGGGGAGCTGGTATTGATAGAGAGACTGTGTTAAAGAGAGGGGAGCTGGGAATGATGGAGAGACTGTGTTAAAGAAAGGGGAGCTGGGATTGATAGAGAGACTGTTTTAAAGAGAGGGGAGCTGGGAATGATGGAGAGACTGTGTTAAAGAGAGGGGAGCTGGGATCGATAGAGAGACTGTGTTAAAGAGAGGGGAGCTGGGATTGATAGAGAGACTGTGTTAAAGAGAGGGGAGCTGGGATTGATCGAGAGACTGTTTGAAAGAGAGGGGAACTGGGACTGATGGACTGTGTGAAAGAGAGGGGAGCTGGGATTGATATAGAGACTGTGTTAAAGAGAGGGGAGCTGGGATTGATTGAGAGACTGTGTTAAAGAGAGGGGAGCTGGGATTGATAGAGAGACTGTGTTAAAGAGAGGGGAGCTGGGATCGATAGAGAGACTGTGTGAAAGAGAGGGGAGCTGTGATTGATAGAGAGACTGTGTTAAAGAGAGGGGAGCTGGGATTGATAGAGAGACTGTGTGAAAGAGAGGGAAACTGGGATTAATAGAGAGACTTTGTTAAAGAGAGGGGAGTTGGATTGATAGAGAGACTGTGATAAAGAGAGGGGAGCTGGGATTGATAGAGAGACAGTGTGGATGCGAGTGGAGCTGGGATCGATAGAGAGACTATGTTAAAGAGAGGGGAGCTGGGATTGATAGAGAGACTGTGTTATAGAGAGGGGAGCTGGGATTGATAGAGAGACTGTGTTAAAGAGAGGGGAGCTGGGATCGATAGATTGACTGTTTTAAAGAGAGGGGATCTGGGATCGATAGAGAGACAGTGTTAAAGAGAGTGGAGCTGGGATCGATAGAGAGACTGTGTTAAAGTGAGGGGAGCTGGGATTAATGGAGAGACTGTGTTAAAGTGGGGGGAGCTGGGATTGATAGAGAGACTTTTTTAAAGAGAGGGGAGCTGGGAATGATGGAGAGACTGTGTTAAAGAGAGGGGAGCTTGGATTGATCGAGAGACTGTTTGAAAGAGAGGGGAACTGAGATTAATGGACTGTGTGAAAGAGAGGGTAGCTGGGATTGATATAGAGACTGTGTTAAAGAGAGGGGAGCTGGGATTGATTGAGAGACTGTGTTAAAGAGAGGGGAGCTGGGATTGTTAGAGGGACTGTGTTAAAGAGAGGGGAGCTGGGATTGATAGAGAGACTGTGTTAAAGACAGGAGAGCTGGGATTGATTGAGAGACTGTGTTAAAGAGAGGGGAGCTGGGATTGATAGAGACACTGTGTGAAAGCGAGGGGAGCTGGGATTGATGGACTGTGTTAAAGAGCGGGGTGCTGTGATTGATAGAGAGACTGTGTGAAAGAGAGGGGAGCTGGGATTGATTGAGAGACTGTGTTAAAGAGAGGGGAGCTGGGATTGATAGAGAGACTGTGTTAAAGAGATGGGAGCTGGAATTGATAGAGAGACTGTGTTAAAGAGAGTGGGCTGGGATTGATAGAGAGACTGTGTTAAAGAGCGGGGTGCTGGGATTGATGGAGAGACTGTGTTAAAGAGAGGGGAACAGGGATTGATAGAGAGACTGTGTGAAAGAGAGGGGAGCTGGGATTGATGGACTGTGTGAAAGAGAGGGGTGCTGGGATTGATAGAGAGACTGTGTTAAAGAGAGGGGAGCTGGGATTGATAGAGAGACTGTGTTAAAGAGAGTGGGCTGGGATTGATAGAGAGACTCTGTTAAAGAGCGGGGTGCTGGGATTGATGGAGAGACTATGTTAAAGAGAGGGGATCTGGAATCGATAGAGAGACTGTGTTAAAGAGAGGGGAGCTGGGATCGATAGAGACACTGTGTTAGAGAACGGGGAGCTGGGATCGATAGAGAGACTGTGGTAGAGAGAGGGGAGCTAGAATTGATGGAGAGACTGTGTTAAAGAGAGGGGATCTGGAATCGATAGAGAGACTGTGTTAAAGAGAGGGGAGCTGAGATAGAAAGAGAGACTTTGTTAAAGAGAGGGGAGCTGGGATCGATGGAGAGACTGTGTTAAAGAGATGGGATCTGGAATCGATAGAGAGACTGTGTTAAAGAGAGGGGAGCTTGGATTGATAGAGAGACTTTGTTAAAGAGAGGGGAGCTGGGATTGATGGACTGTGTGAAAGAGCGGGGTGCAGGGATTGATAGAGAGACTGTGTGAAAGAGAGGGGAGCTGGGATTGATAGAGAGACTTTGTTAAAGAGAGGGGTGCTGGGATTGATAGAGAGACTGTGTTAAAGAGAGGGGAGCTGGGAGCGATAGAGAGACTGTGTTAAAGAGAGGGGAGCTGGGATTGATAGACTGTGTTAAAGAGAGGGGAGCTGGGATCGATAGAGAGACTGTGTTAGAGAACGCGGAGCTGGGATCGATAGAGAGACTGTGGTAGAGAGAGGGGAGCTAGAATTGATGGAGAGACTGTGTTAAAGAGAGGGGATCTGGGATTGATAGAGAGACTGTGTTAAAGAGATGGGATCTGGAATCGATAGAGAGACTGTGTTAAAGAGAGGGGAGCTGGGATTGATAGAGAGACTGTGTTAAAGAGATGGGATCTGGAATCGATAGAGAGACTGTGTTAAAGAGAGGGGAGCTTGGATTGATAGAGAGACTTTGTTAAAGAGAGGGGAGCTGGGATTGATAGAGAGACTGTGTTAAAGAGAGGGGAGCTGGGAGCGATAGATTGACTGTGTTAAAGAGAGGGGATCTGGGATCGGTAGAGAGACTGTGTTACAGAGAGGGAAACTGGGATTAATAGAGAGACTGTGTGAAAGAGAGGGGAGCTGGTATTGATAGAGAGACTGTGTAAAAGAGAGGGGAGCTGGGATTGATAGAGAGACTGTGTAAAAGAGAGGGGAGCTGGGATTGATAGAGAGACTGTGTTAAAGAAAGGGGAGCTGGGATTGATAGAGAGACTGTGTTAAAGAGAGGGGAGCTGGGAATGATGGAGAGACTGTGTTAAAGAGAGGGGAACTGGGACTGATGGACTGTGTGAAAGAGAGGGGAGCTGGGATTGATATAGAGACTGTGTTAAAGAGAGGGGACTGGGTTTGATAGAGAGACTGTGTTAAAGAGAGGGGAGCTGGGATTGATAGAGAGACTGTGTTAAAGAGAGTGGGCTGGGATTGATAGAGAGACTCTGTTAAAGAGCGGGGTGCTGGGATTGATGGAGAGACTGTGTTAAAGAGAGGGGAGCTGGGATTGATAGAGAGACTGTGTTAAAGAGAGGGCAGCTGGGATTGATAGAGAGACTGTGTTAAAGAGAGGGCAGCTGGGATTGATAGAGAGACTGTGTTAAAGAGAGGGGAGCTGGGAGCGATAGAGAGACTGTGTTAAAGAGAGGGGAGCTGGGATTGATAGAGAGACTGTGTTAGAGAACGGGGAGCTGGGATCGATAGAGAGACTGTGGTAGAGAGAGGGGAGCTAGAATTGATGGAGAGACTGTGTTAAAGAGAGGGGATCTGGAATCGATAGAGAGACTGTGTTAAAGAGAGGGGAGCTTGGATTGATAGAGAGACTTTGTTAAAGAGAGGGGAGCTGGGATTGATAGAGAGACTGTGTTAAAGAGAGGGGAGCTTGGATAGATAGAGAGACTTTGTTAAAGAGAGGGGAGCTGGGATTGATAGAGAGACTGTGTTAAAGAGAGGGGAGCTGGGAGCGATAGATTGACTGTGTTAAAGAGAGGGGATCTGGGATCGGTAGAGAGACTGTGTTACAGAGAGGGAAACTGGGATTAATAGAGAGACTGTGTGAAAGAGAGGGGAGCTGGTATTGATAGAGAGACTGTGTTAAAGAAAGGGGAGCTGGGATTGATAGAGAGACTGTGTAAAAGAGAGGGGAGCTGGGATTGATAGAGAGACTGTGTTAAAGAAAGGGGAGCTGGGATTGATAGAGAGACTGTGTTAAAGAGAGGGGAGCTGGGAATGATGGAGAGACTGTGTTAAAGAGAGGGGCGCTGGGATCGATAGAGAGACTGTGTTAAAGAGAGGGGAGCTGGGATTGATCGAGAGACTGTTTGAAAGAGAGGGGAACTGGGACTGATGGACTGTGTGAAAGAGAGGGGAGCTGGGATTGATAGAGAGACTGTGTTAAAGAAAGGGGAGCTGGGATTGATAGAGAGACTGTGTTAAAGAGAGGGGAGCTGGGAATGATGGAGAGACTGTGTTAAAGAGAGGGGCGCTGGGATCGATAGAGAGAGTGTGTTAAAGAGAGGGGAGCTGGGATTGATCGAGAGACTGTTTGAAAGAGAGGGGAACTGGGACTGATGGACTTTGTGAAAGAGAGGGGAGCTGGGATTGATATAGAGACTGTGTTAAAGAGAGGGGAGCTGGAATTGATTGAGAGACTGTTTGAAAGAGAGGGGAACTGGGACTGATGGACTGTGTGAAAGAGAGGGGAGCTGGGATTGATATAGAGACTGTGTTAAAGAGAGGGGAGCTGGGATTGATTGAGAGACTGTGTTAAAGAGAGGGGAGCTGGGATTGATAGAGAGACAGTGTTAAAGAGAGGGGAGCTGGGATTGATAGAGAGACTGTGTTAAAGAGAGGGGAGCTGGGATCGATAGAGAGACTGTGTGAAAGAGAGGGGAGCTGTGATTGATAGAGAGACTGTGTTAAAGAGAGGGGAGCTGGGATTGATAGAGAGACTGTGTGAAAGAGTGGGAAACTGGGATTAATAGAGAGACTTTGTTAAAGAGAGGGGAGTTGGATTGATAGAGAGACTGTAATAAAGAGAGGGGAGCTGGGATTGATAGAGAGACAGTGTGGATGCGAGTGGAGCTGGGATCGATAGAGAGACTATGTTAAAGAGAGGGGAGCTGGGATTGATAGAGAGACTGTGTTAAAGAGAGGGGAGCTGGGATTGATAGAGAGACTGTGTTAAAGAGAGGGGAGCTGGGATCGATAGATTGACTGTTTTAAAGAGAGGGGATCTGGGATCGATAGAGAGACTGTGTTAAAGTGAGGGGAGCTGGGATTAATGGAGAGACTGTGGTAAAGAGAGGGGAGCTGGGATTGATAGAGAGACTTTTTTAAAGAGAGGGGAGCTGGGAATGATGGAGAGACTGTGTTAAAGAGAGGGGAGCTGGGATCGATAGAGAGACTGTTTGAAAGAGAGGGGAACTGAGATTAATGGACTGTGTGAAAGAGAGGGTAGCTGGGATTGATATAGAGACTGTGTTAAAGAGAGGGGAGCTGGGATTGATTGAGAGACTGTGTTAAAGAGATAGGAGCTGGGATTGATAGAGGGACTGTGTTAAAGAGAGGGGAGCTGGGATTGATAGAGAGACTGTGTTAAAGAGAGGAGAGCTGGGATTGATAGAGAGACTGTGTTAAAGAGAGGGGAGCTGGGATTGATAGAGACACTGTGTGAAAGAGAGGGGTGCTGGGATTGATAGAGAGACTGTGTTAAAGAGAGGGGAGCTGGGATTGATAGAGAGACTGTGTGAAAGCGAGGGGAGCTGGGATTGATGGACTGTGTTAAAGAGCGGGGTGCTGGGATTGATAGAGAGACTGTGTGAAAGAGAGGGGAGCTGGGATTGATTGAGAGACTGTGTTAAAGAGAGGGGAGCTGGGATTGTTAGAGAGACTGTGTTAAAGAGATGGGAGCTGGAATTGATAGAGAGACTGTGTTAAAGAGAGTGGGCTGGGATTGATAGAGAGACTGTGTTAAAGAGCGGGGTGCTGGGATTGATGGAGAGACTGTGTTAAAGAGAGGGGAACTGGGATTGATAGAGAGACTGTGTGAAAGAGAGGGGAGCTGGGATTGATGGACTGTGTGAAAGAGAGGGGTGCTGGGATTGATAGAGAGTCTGTGTTAAAGAGCGGGGTGCTGGAATTGATAGAGAGACTGTGTTAAAGACAGGGGAGCTTGGTTTGTTTGAAAGACTGTGTTAAAGAGAGGGGAGCTGGGATTGATAGGGAGACTGTGTTAAAGAGAGGGGAGCTGGGATTGATACAGAGACTGTGTTAAAGAGCGGCGTGCTGGGATTTATAGAGAGACTGTGCGAAAGAGAGGGGAGCTTGGTTTGATAGAGAGACTGTGTTAAAGAGAGGGGAGCTGGGATTGATAGAGAGACTGTGTTAAAGAGAGTGGGCTGGGATTGATAGAGAGACTGTGTTAAAGAGCGGGGTGCTGGGATTGATGGAGAGACTATGTTAAAGAGAGGGGATCTGGAATCGATAGAGAGACTGTGTTAAAGAGAGGGGAGCTGGGATTGATAGACTGTGTTAAAGAGAGGGGAGCTGGTATTGATAGAGAGACTGTGTTAAAGAGAGGGGAGCTGGGATTGATAGAGAGACTGTGTTAAAGAGAGGGGAGCTGGGATTGATAGAGGGACTGTGTTAAAGAAAGGGGAGCTGGGATTGATAGAGAGACTGTGTTAAAGAGAGGGGAGCTGGGATCGATAGAGAGACTGTGTGAAAGAGAGGGGAGCTGTGATTGATAGAGAGACTGTGTTAAAGAGAGGGGAGCTGGGATTGATAGAGAGACTGTGTGAAAGAGAGGGAAACTGGGATTAATAGAGAGACTTTGTTAAAGAGAGGGGAGTTGGATTGATAGAGAGACTGTGATAAAGAGAGGGGAGCTGGGATTGATAGAGAGACTGTGTGGATGCGAGTGGAGCTGGGATCGATAGAGAGAATATGTTAAAGAGAGGGGAGCTGGGATTGATAGAGAGACTGTGTTTAAGAGAGGGGAGCTGGGATTGATAGAGAGACCGTGTTAAAGAGAGGGGAGCTGGGATCGATAGATTGACTGTTTTAAAGAGAGGGGATCTGGGATCGATAGAGAGACTGTGTTAAAGAGAGTGGAGCTGGGATTGTTAGAGAGACTGTGGTAAAGAGAGGGGAGCTGGGATTGATAGAGAGACTGTGTTAATGACAGGGGAGCTGGGATTGATAGAGAGACTGTCTGACAGAGAGGGGTGCTGGGATTGATAGAGAGACTGTGTGAAAGAGAGGGAAACTGGGATTAATAGAGAGACTTTGTTAAAGAGAGGGGAGTTGGATTGATAGAGAGACTGTGATAAAGAGAGGGGAGCTGGGATTGATAGAGAGACTGTGTGGAAGCGAGTGGAGCTGGGATCGATAGAGAGACTATGTTAAAGAGAGGGGAGCTGGGATTGATAGAGAGACTGTGTTAAAGAGAGGGGAGCTGGGAATGATGGAGAGACTGTGTTAAAGAGAGGGGAGCTGGGATCGATAGAGAGACTGTGTTAAAGAGAGCGGAGCTGGGATTGATAGAGAGACTGTGTAAAAGAAAGGGGAGCTGGGATTGATAGAGAGACTGTGTGAAAGAGAGGGGAGCTGGGATTGATAGAGAGACTGTGTTAAAGAGAGGGGAGCTGGGATTGATAGAGAGACTGTGTTAAAGAGAGGGGAGCTGGGATCGATAGAGAGAGTCTGTGAAGGAGAGGGGAGCTGGGATTGATAGAGAGACTGTATGACAGAGAGGGGAGCTGGGATTAATGGAGAGACTGTGTTAAATAGAGGGGAGCTGGGTTTGATAGAAAGACTTTGTCAAAGAGAGGGTAGCTGGGATTGATGGAAAGACTGTGTAAAAGAGAGGGGAACTGGGATTGATAGAGAGACTGTGTTAAAGAGAGGGGAGCTGGCATTAATGGAGAGACTGTGTTAAAGAGAGGGGAGCTTGGTTTGATAGAGAGACTGTGTTAAAGAGAGGGGAGCTGGGATTGATAAAGAGACTGTTTTAAAGAGAGTGGAGCTGGGATTGATAGAGAGACTTTGTTAAAGAGCGGGGTGCTGGGATTGATAGAGAGACTGTGTGAAAGAGAGGGGAGCGTGGTTGATTGAGAGACTGTGTTAAAGAGAGGGGAGCTGGGATTGATAGAGAGACTGTGTTAAAGAGAGTGGAGCTGGGATTGATAGAGAGACTGTGTTAAAGAGAGGGGAGCTGGGATTGATAGAGAGACTGTGTTAAAGAGAGTGGAGCTGGGATTGATAGAGAGACTGTGTTAAAGAGCGGGGTGCTGGGATTGATAGAGAGTCTGTGTTAAAGAGAGGGGAGCTGGGATTGATAGAGAGACTATGTTAAAGAGAGTGGAGCTGGGATTGATAGAGAGACTGTGTGAAAGAGCGGGGTGCTGGGATTAATGGAGAGACTGTTAAAGAGAGGGGAGCTGGGATTGATAGAGAGACTGTGTTAAAGAGAGGGGAGCTGGTATTGATAGAGAGACTCTGTTAAAGAGAGGGGAGCTGGGATTGATAGAGATACTATGTTAAAGAGAGTGGAGCTGGGATTGATAGAGAGACTGTGTGAAAGAGCGGGGTGCTGGGATTAATGGAGAGACTGTTAAAGAGAGGGGTGCTGGGATTGATAGAGAGACGGTGTTAAAGACAGGGGAGCTGGGATTGATAGAGAGACTGTCTGACAGAGAGGGGAGCTGGGATTGATAGAGAGACTGTGTGAAAGAGAGGGAAACTGGGATTAATAGAGAGACTGTGCTAAAGAGAGGGGAGCTGGGATTGATTGAGAGACTGTGTTAACGAGAGGGGAGCTGGGATCGATAGAGAGACTGTGTTAAAGATATTGGAGCTGGGATTGATATAGAGACTGTGTTAAAGAGAGGGGAGCTGGGATTGATAGAGAGACGGTGTTAAAGACAGGGGAGCTGGGATTGATAGAGAGACTGTCTGACAGAGAGGGGAGCTGGGATTGATAGAGAGACTGTGTGAAAGAGAGGGAAACTGGGATTAATAGAGAGACTGTGCTAAAGAGAGGGCAGCTGGGATTGATTGAGAGACTGTGTTAACGAGAGGGGAGCTGGGATTGATAGAGAGACGGTGTTAAAGACAGGGGAGCTGGGATTGATAGAGAGACTGTCTGACAGAGAGGGGAGCTGGGATTGATAGAGAGACTGTGTGAAAGAGAGGGAAACTGGGATTAATAGAGAGACTGTGCTAAAGAGAGGGCAGCTGGGATTGATTGAGAGACTGTGTTAACGAGAGGGGAGCTGGGATTGATACAGAGACTTTGTTAAAGAGCGGGGTGCTGGGATTGATAGAGAGACTGTGTGAAAGAGAGGGGAGCGTGGTTTGAAAGAGAGACTGCGTTAAAGAGAGGGGAGCTGGGATTGATAGAGCGACTGTGTTAAAGAGAGGGGAGCTGGGATCGAAAGAGAGACTGTGTGAAAGAGAGGTGAGCTGGGATTGATAGAGAGACTGTGTTAAAGAGAGTGGAGCTGGGATTGATAGACAGACTTTGTTAAAGAGCGGGGTGCTGGGATTGTTTGAGAGACTGTGTGAAAGAGAGGGGTGCGTGGTTTGAAAGAGAGACTGTGTTAAAGAGAGGGGAGCTGGGATTGATTGAGAGATGTGTTAAAGAGAGGGGAGCTGGAATTGATGGAGAGACTGTGTTAAAGAAAGGGGAGCTGTGATTGATAGAGAGACTGTGTTAAAGAGACGGGAGCTGGTATTGATAGTGAGACTGCGTTAAAGAGAGGGGAGCAGGGCTTGAAAGACTGTATTAAATCGAGGGGAGCTGGGATTGATAGACTGTCTTCATGAGAGGGGAGCTGGGATTGATAGAGAGACTGTGTTAAAGAGAGGGGAGCTGGGATAGTTAGAGAGACATTGTTAAAGACTGGGGAGCTGAGATTAATGGAGAGACTATGTTAAAGAGAGGGGAGCTGGGATCGATAGATTGATTGTGTGAAAGAGAGGGGAGCTGGGATTGATTCAGAGTCTGTGTTAAAGAGAGGGGAGCTGGGATTGATAGACAGATTGTGTTAAAGACAGGGGAGCTGGGATCGATAGAGAGACTGTGTTACAGAGAGGGGAGCTGGGATTGATCGAGAGACTGTTTGAAAGAGAGGGGAACTGGGATTGATGGACTGTGTGAAAGAGAAGGGAGCTGGGATTGATATAGAGACAGTGTTAAAGAGAGGGGAGCTGGGATTGATTGAGAGACTGTGTTAAAGAGAGGGGAGCTGGGATTGATAGAGGGACTTTGTTAAAGAGAGGGGAGCTGGGATTGATAGAGAGACTGTGTTAAAGAGATGGGAGCTGGGATCGATAGAGAGACTGTGTGAAAGAGAGGGGAGCTGGGATTGATAGAGAGACTGTGTTAAAGAGAGGGGAGCTGGGATTTATAGAGAGACTGTGTGAAAGAGAGGGGAGCTGGGATTGATGGACTGTGTGAAAGAGAGCGGTGCTGGGATTGATAGAGAGACTGTGTTAAAGAGCGGGGTGCTGGGATTGACAGAGAGACTGTGTGAAAGATGGGGGAGCTGGGATTGATAGAGAGACTGTGTTAAAGAGCGGGGAGCTGGGTTTGATAGAGAGACTGTGTTAAACAGAGGGGAACTGGGATTGATAGAGAGACTGTGTTAAAGAGAGGGGAGCTGGGAATGATGGAGAGACTGTGTTAAAGAGAGGGGAGCTGGGATTGATATAGAGACTGTGTTAAAGAGAGGAAAGCTGGGATCGATAGAGTCTGTGAAAGAGAGGGGAGCTGGGATTGATAGAGAGACTGTATGACAGAGAGGGGAGCTGGGATTAATGGAGAGACTGTGTTAAATAGAGGGGAGCTAGGTTTGATAGAAAGACTTTGTCAAAGAGAGGGGAGCTGGGATTGATCGAGAGACTGTTTGAAGAGAGGGGAACTGAGATTGATGGACTGTGTGAAAGAAAGGGGTGCTGGGATTGATATAGAGACGGTGTTAAAGAGAGGGGAGCTTTGATTGATAGACAGACTGTGTTAAAGAGAGGGGAGCTGGGATTGATAGAGAGACTGTGTGAAAGAGAGGGGAGCTGGGATTGATATAGAGACTGTGTTAAAGAGAGGGGAGCTGGGATTGATAGAGAGACTCTGTGAAAGAGAGGGGAGCTGGGATTGATAGAGAGACTGTATGACAGAGAGGGGAGCTGGGATTGATAGAGAGACTGTATGACAGAGAGGGGAGCTGGGATTGATAGAGAGACTGTGTTAAAGAGAGGGAAACTGGGATTAATAGAGAGACTGTGTTAAAGAGAGGGGACCTGGGATCGATAGAGAGACTGTGCTAAAGAGAGGGAAACTGGGATTAATTGAGAGACTGTGTGAAAGGGAGGGGAGCTGGTATTGATAGAGAGACTGTGTTAAAGAGAGGGGAACTGGGATCGATAGAGAGACTGTGTTAAAGAGAGGGGAGCTGGGATTAATAGAGAGACTGTGTGAAAGGGAGGGGAGCTGGTATTGATAGAGAGACTGTGTTAAAGAGAGGGGAGCTGGGATTGATAGAGAGACTGTGTTAAAGAGAGGGGAGCTGGGAATGATGGAGAGACTGTTTTAAAGAGAGGGGAGTTGGGATTGATAGAGAGACTGTGTTAAAGAGATGGGAGCTGGGATTCATTGAGAGACCGTTTGAAAGAGAGGGGAACTGGGATTGATGGACTGTGTGAAAGAGAGGCGAGCTGGGATTGATATAGAGATTGTGTTAAAGAGAGGGGATCTGGGATTGATAGAGGGACTGTGTTAAAGAGAGGGGAGCTGGGATTGATAGAGAGACTGTGTTAAATAGAGGGGAGCTGGGATCAATAGACTGTGTGAAAGAGAGGGGAGCTGGGATTGATAGAGAGACTGTGTTAAAGAGAGGGGAGCTGGGATTTATAGAGAGACTGTGTGAAAGAGAGGGGAGCTGGGATTGATGGACTGTGTGAAAGAGAGGGGAGCTGGGATTGATAGAGAGACTGTGCGAAAGAGAGGGGAGCTGGGATTGATAGAGAGTCTGTGTTAAAGAGAGGGGAGCTGAGATTGATAGAGAGACTGTGTTAAAGAGAGGGGAGCTGGGATTGATAGAGAGACTGTGTGAAAGAGAGGGGAGCTGGGATTGATGGACTGTGTGAAAGAGAGCGGTGCTGGGATTGATAGAGAGACTGTGTTAAAGAGCGGGGTGCTGGGATTGACAGAGAGACTGTGTGAAAGATGGGGGAGCTGGGATTGATAGAGAGACTGTGTTAAAGAGCGGGGAGCTGGGTTTGATAGAGAGACTGTGTTAAACAGAGGGGAACTGGGATTGATAGAGAGACTGTGTTAAAGAGAGGGGAGCTGGGAATGATGGAGAGACTGTGTTAAAGAGAGGGGAGCTGGGATTGATATAGAGACTGTGTTAAAGAGAGGGGAGCTGGGATCGATAGAGAGAGTCTGTGAAAGAGAGGGGAGCTGGGATTGATAGAGAGACTGTATGACAGAGAGGGGAGCTGGGATTAATGGAGAGACTGTGTTAAATAGAGGGGAGCTAGGTTTGATAGAAAGACTTTGTCAAAGAGAGGGGAGCTGGGATTGATCGAGAGACTGTTTGAAGAGAGGGGAACTGAGATTCATGGACTGTGTGAAAGAAAGGGGTGCTGGGATTGATATAGAGATGGTGTTAAAGAGAGGGGAGCTTTGATTGATAGACAGACTGTGTTAAAGAGAGGGGAGCTGGGATTGATAGAGAGACTGTGTTAAAGAGAGGGGAGCTGGGATTGATAGAGAGACTGTGTGAAAGAGAGGGGACCTGGGATTGATATAGAGACTGTGTTAAAGAGAGGGGAGCTGCGATTGATAGACAGACTGTGTTAAAGACAGGGGAGCTGGGATCGATAGAGAGACTCTGTGAAAGGGAGGGGAGCTGGGATTGATAGAGAGACTGTGTTAAAGAGAGGGGACCTGGGATCGATAGAGAGACTGTGCTAAAGAGAGGGAAACTGGGATTAATAGAGAGACTGTGTGAAAGGGAGGGGAGCTGGTATTGATAGAGAGACTGTGTTAAAGAGAGGGGAACTGGGATCGATAGAGAGACTGTGTTAAAGAGAGGGGAGCTGGGATTAATAGAGAGACTGTTTGAAAGGGAGGGGAGCTGGTATTGATAGAGAGACTGTGTTAAAGAGAGGGGAGCTGGGATTGATAGAGAGACTGTGTTAAAGAGAGGGGAGCTGGGAATGATGGAGAGACTGTTTTAAAGAGAGGGGAGTTGGGATTGATAGAGAGACTGTGTTAAAGAGATGGGAGCTGGGATTCATTGAGAGACTGAAAGAGAGGGGAACTGGGATTGATGGACTGTGTGAAAGAGAGGCGAGCTGGGATTGATATAGAGATTGTGTTAAAGAGCGGGGATCTGGGATTGATAGAGGGACTGTGTTAAAGAGAGGGGAGCTGGGATTGATAGAGAGACTGTGTTAAATAGAGGGGAGCTGGGATCGATAGACTGTGTGAAAGAGAGGGGAGCTGGGATTGATAGAGAGACTGTGTTAAAGAGAGGGGAGCTGGGATTTATAGAGAGACAGTGTGAAAGAGAGGGGAGCTGGGATTGATGGACTGTGTGAAAGAGAGGGGAGCTGGGATTGATATAGAGACTGTGTTAAAGAGAGGGGAGCTGGGATTGATTGAGAGACTGTGTTAAAGAGAGGGGAGCTGGGATTGATAGAGAGACAGTGTTAAAGAGAGGGGAGCTGGGATTGATAGAGAGACTGTGTTAAAGAGAGGGGAGCTGGGATCGATAGAGAGACTGTGTGAAAGAGAGGGGAGCTGTGATTGATAGAGAGACTGTGTTAAAGAGAGGGGAGCTGGGATTGATAGAGAGACTGTGTGAAAGAGTGGGAAACTGGGATTAATAGAGAGACTTTGTTAAAGAGAGGGGAGTTGGATTGATAGAGAGACTGTAATAAAGAGAGGGGAGCTGGGATTGATAGAGAGACAGTGTGGATGCGAGTGGAGCTGGGATCGATAGAGAGACTATGTTAAAGAGAGGGGAGCTGGGATTGATAGAGAGACTGTGTTAAAGAGAGGGGAGCTGGGATTGATAGAGAGACTGTGTTAAAGAGAGGGGAGCTGGGATCGATAGATTGACTGTTTTAAAGAGAGGGGATCTGGGATCGATAGAGAGACTGTGTTAAAGTGAGGGGAGCTGGGATTAATGGAGAGACTGTGGTAAAGAGAGGGGAGCTGGGATTGATAGAGAGACTTTTTTAAAGAGAGGGGAGCTGGGAATGATGGAGAGACTGTGTTAAAGAGAGGGGAGCTGGGATCGATAGAGAGACTGTTTGAAAGAGAGGGGAACTGAGATTAATGGACTGTGTGAAAGAGAGGGTAGCTGGGATTGATATAGAGACTGTGTTAAAGAGAGGGGAGCTGGGATTGATTGAGAGACTGTGTTAAAGAGATAGGAGCTGGGATTGATAGAGGGACTGTGTTAAAGAGAGGGGAGCTGGGATTGATAGAGAGACTGTGTTAAAGAGAGGAGAGCTGGGATTGATAGAGAGACTGTGTTAAAGAGAGGGGAGCTGGGATTGATAGAGACACTGTGTGAAAGAGAGGGGTGCTGGGATTGATAGAGAGACTGTGTTAAAGAGAGGGGAGCTGGGATTGATAGAGAGACTGTGTGAAAGCGAGGGGAGCTGGGATTGATGGACTGTGTTAAAGAGCGGGGTGCTGGGATTGATAGAGAGACTGTGTGAAAGAGAGGGGAGCTGGGATTGATTGAGAGACTGTGTTAAAGAGAGGGGAGCTGGGATTGTTAGAGAGACTGTGTTAAAGAGATGGGAGCTGGAATTGATAGAGAGACTGTGTTAAAGAGAGTGGGCTGGGATTGATAGAGAGACTGTGTTAAAGAGCGGGGTGCTGGGATTGATGGAGAGACTGTGTTAAAGAGAGGGGAACTGGGATTGATAGAGAGACTGTGTGAAAGAGAGGGGAGCTGGGATTGATGGACTGTGTGAAAGAGAGGGGTGCTGGGATTGATAGAGAGTCTGTGTTAAAGAGCGGGGTGCTGGAATTGATAGAGAGACTGTGTTAAAGACAGGGGAGCTTGGTTTGTTTGAAAGACTGTGTTAAAGAGAGGGGAGCTGGGATTGATAGGGAGACTGTGTTAAAGAGAGGGGAGCTGGGATTGATACAGAGACTGTGTTAAAGAGCGGCGTGCTGGGATTTATAGAGAGACTGTGCGAAAGAGAGGGGAGCTTGGTTTGATAGAGAGACTGTGTTAAAGAGAGGGGAGCTGGGATTGATAGAGAGACTGTGTTAAAGAGAGTGGGCTGGGATTGATAGAGAGACTGTGTTAAAGAGCGGGGTGCTGGGATTGATGGAGAGACTATGTTAAAGAGAGGGGATCTGGAATCGATAGAGAGACTGTGTTAAAGAGAGGGGAGCTGGGATTGATAGACTGTGTTAAAGAGAGGGGAGCTGGTATTGATAGAGAGACTGTGTTAAAGAGAGGGGAGCTGGGATTGATAGAGAGACTGTGTTAAAGAGAGGGGAGCTGGGATTGATAGAGGGACTGTGTTAAAGAAAGGGGAGCTGGGATTGATAGAGAGACTGTGTTAAAGAGAGGGGAGCTGGGATCGATAGAGAGACTGTGTGAAAGAGAGGGGAGCTGTGATTGATAGAGAGACTGTGTTAAAGAGAGGGGAGCTGGGATTGATAGAGAGACTGTGTGAAAGAGAGGGAAACTGGGATTAATAGAGAGACTTTGTTAAAGAGAGGGGAGTTGGATTGATAGAGAGACTGTGATAAAGAGAGGGGAGCTGGGATTGATAGAGAGACTGTGTGGATGCGAGTGGAGCTGGGATCGATAGAGAGAATATGTTAAAGAGAGGGGAGCTGGGATTGATAGAGAGACTGTGTTTAAGAGAGGGGAGCTGGGATTGATAGAGAGACCGTGTTAAAGAGAGGGGAGCTGGGATCGATAGATTGACTGTTTTAAAGAGAGGGGATCTGGGATCGATAGAGAGACTGTGTTAAAGAGAGTGGAGCTGGGATTGTTAGAGAGACTGTGGTAAAGAGAGGGGAGCTGGGATTGATAGAGAGACTGTGTTAATGACAGGGGAGCTGGGATTGATAGAGAGACTGTCTGACAGAGAGGGGTGCTGGGATTGATAGAGAGACTGTGTGAAAGAGAGGGAAACTGGGATTAATAGAGAGACTTTGTTAAAGAGAGGGGAGTTGGATTGATAGAGAGACTGTGATAAAGAGAGGGGAGCTGGGATTGATAGAGAGACTGTGTGGAAGCGAGTGGAGCTGGGATCGATAGAGAGACTATGTTAAAGAGAGGGGAGCTGGGATTGATAGAGAGACTGTGTTAAAGAGAGGGGAGCTGGGAATGATGGAGAGACTGTGTTAAAGAGAGGGGAGCTGGGATCGATAGAGAGACTGTGTTAAAGAGAGCGGAGCTGGGATTGATAGAGAGACTGTGTAAAAGAAAGGGGAGCTGGGATTGATAGAGAGACTGTGTGAAAGAGAGGGGAGCTGGGATTGATAGAGAGACTGTGTTAAAGAGAGGGGAGCTGGGATTGATAGAGAGACTGTGTTAAAGAGAGGGGAGCTGGGATCGATAGAGAGAGTCTGTGAAGGAGAGGGGAGCTGGGATTGATAGAGAGACTGTATGACAGAGAGGGGAGCTGGGATTAATGGAGAGACTGTGTTAAATAGAGGGGAGCTGGGTTTGATAGAAAGACTTTGTCAAAGAGAGGGTAGCTGGGATTGATGGAAAGACTGTGTAAAAGAGAGGGGAACTGGGATTGATAGAGAGACTGTGTTAAAGAGAGGGGAGCTGGCATTAATGGAGAGACTGTGTTAAAGAGAGGGGAGCTTGGTTTGATAGAGAGACTGTGTTAAAGAGAGGGGAGCTGGGATTGATAAAGAGACTGTTTTAAAGAGAGTGGAGCTGGGATTGATAGAGAGACTTTGTTAAAGAGCGGGGGTGCTGGGATTGATAGAGAGACTGTGTGAAAGAGAGGGGAGCGTGGTTGATTGAGAGACTGTGTTAAAGAGAGGGGAGCTGGGATTGATAGAGAGACTGTGTTAAAGAGAGTGGAGCTGGGATTGATAGAGAGACTGTGTTAAAGAGAGGGGAGCTGGGATTGATAGAGAGACTGTGTTAAAGAGAGTGGAGCTGGGATTGATAGAGAGACTGTGTTAAAGAGCGGGGTGCTGGGATTGATAGAGAGTCTGTGTTAAAGAGAGGGGAGCTGGGATTGATAGAGAGACTATGTTAAAGAGAGTGGAGCTGGGATTGATAGAGAGACTGTGTGAAAGAGCGGGGTGCTGGGATTAATGGAGAGACTGTTAAAGAGAGGGGAGCTGGGATTGATAGAGAGACTGTGTTAAAGAGAGGGGAGCTGGTATTGATAGAGAGACTCTGTTAAAGAGAGGGGAGCTGGGATTGATAGAGATACTATGTTAAAGAGAGTGGAGCTGGGATTGATAGAGAGACTGTGTGAAAGAGCGGGGTGCTGGGATTAATGGAGAGACTGTTAAAGAGAGGGGTGCTGGGATTGATAGAGAGACGGTGTTAAAGACAGGGGAGCTGGGATTGATAGAGAGACTGTCTGACAGAGAGGGGAGCTGGGATTGATAGAGAGACTGTGTGAAAGAGAGGGAAACTGGGATTAATAGAGAGACTGTGCTAAAGAGAGGGGAGCTGGGATTGATTGAGAGACTGTGTTAACGAGAGGGGAGCTGGGATCGATAGAGAGACTGTGTTAAAGATATTGGAGCTGGGATTGATATAGAGACTGTGTTAAAGAGAGGGGAGCTGGGATTGATAGAGAGACGGTGTTAAAGACAGGGGAGCTGGGATTGATAGAGAGACTGTCTGACAGAGAGGGGAGCTGGGATTGATAGAGAGACTGTGTGAAAGAGAGGGAAACTGGGATTAATAGAGAGACTGTGCTAAAGAGAGGGCAGCTGGGATTGATTGAGAGACTGTGTTAACGAGAGGGGAGCTGGGATTGATAGAGAGACGGTGTTAAAGACAGGGGAGCTGGGATTGATAGAGAGACTGTCTGACAGAGAGGGGAGCTGGGATTGATAGAGAGACTGTGTGAAAGAGAGGGAAACTGGGATTAATAGAGAGACTGTGCTAAAGAGAGGGCAGCTGGGATTGATTGAGAGACTGTGTTAACGAGAGGGGAGCTGGGATTGATACAGAGACTTTGTTAAAGAGCGGGGTGCTGGGATTGATAGAGAGACTGTGTGAAAGAGAGGGGAGCGTGGTTTGAAAGAGAGACTGCGTTAAAGAGAGGGGAGCTGGGATTGATAGAGCGACTGTGTTAAAGAGAGGGGAGCTGGGATCGAAAGAGAGACTGTGTGAAAGAGAGGTGAGCTGGGATTGATAGAGAGACTGTGTTAAAGAGAGTGGAGCTGGGATTGATAGACAGACTTTGTTAAAGAGCGGGGTGCTGGGATTGTTTGAGAGACTGTGTGAAAGAGAGGGGTGCGTGGTTTGAAAGAGAGACTGTGTTAAAGAGAGGGGAGCTGGGATTGATTGAGAGATGTGTTAAAGAGAGGGGAGCTGGAATTGATGGAGAGACTGTGTTAAAGAAAGGGGAGCTGTGATTGATAGAGAGACTGTGTTAAAGAGACGGGAGCTGGTATTGATAGTGAGACTGCGTTAAAGAGAGGGGAGCAGGGCTTGAAAGACTGTATTAAATCGAGGGGAGCTGGGATTGATAGACTGTCTTCATGAGAGGGGAGCTGGGATTGATAGAGAGACTGTGTTAAAGAGAGGGGAGCTGGGATAGTTAGAGAGACATTGTTAAAGACTGGGGAGCTGAGATTAATGGAGAGACTATGTTAAAGAGAGGGGAGCTGGGATCGATAGATTGATTGTGTGAAAGAGAGGGGAGCTGGGATTGATTCAGAGTCTGTGTTAAAGAGAGGGGAGCTGGGATTGATAGACAGATTGTGTTAAAGACAGGGGAGCTGGGATCGATAGAGAGACTGTGTTACAGAGAGGGGAGCTGGGATTGATCGAGAGACTGTTTGAAAGAGAGGGGAACTGGGATTGATGGACTGTGTGAAAGAGAAGGGAGCTGGGATTGATATAGAGACAGTGTTAAAGAGAGGGGAGCTGGGATTGATTGAGAGACTGTGTTAAAGAGAGGGGAGCTGGGATTGATAGAGGGACTTTGTTAAAGAGAGGGGAGCTGGGATTGATAGAGAGACTGTGTTAAAGAGATGGGAGCTGGGATCGATAGAGAGACTGTGTGAAAGAGAGGGGAGCTGGGATTGATAGAGAGACTGTGTTAAAGAGAGGGGAGCTGGGATTTATAGAGAGACTGTGTGAAAGAGAGGGGAGCTGGGATTGATGGACTGTGTGAAAGAGAGCGGTGCTGGGATTGATAGAGAGACTGTGTTAAAGAGCGGGGTGCTGGGATTGACAGAGAGACTGTGTGAAAGATGGGGGAGCTGGGATTGATAGAGAGACTGTGTTAAAGAGCGGGGAGCTGGGTTTGATAGAGAGACTGTGTTAAACAGAGGGGAACTGGGATTGATAGAGAGACTGTGTTAAAGAGAGGGGAGCTGGGAATGATGGAGAGACTGTGTTAAAGAGAGGGGAGCTGGGATTGATATAGAGACTGTGTTAAAGAGAGGAAAGCTGGGATCGATAGAGTCTGTGAAAGAGAGGGGAGCTGGGATTGATAGAGAGACTGTATGACAGAGAGGGGAGCTGGGATTAATGGAGAGACTGTGTTAAATAGAGGGGAGCTAGGTTTGATAGAAAGACTTTGTCAAAGAGAGGGGAGCTGGGATTGATCGAGAGACTGTTTGAAGAGAGGGGAACTGAGATTGATGGACTGTGTGAAAGAAAGGGGTGCTGGGATTGATATAGAGACGGTGTTAAAGAGAGGGGAGCTTTGATTGATAGACAGACTGTGTTAAAGAGAGGGGAGCTGGGATTGATAGAGAGACTGTGTGAAAGAGAGGGGAGCTGGGATTGATATAGAGACTGTGTTAAAGAGAGGGGAGCTGGGATTGATAGAGAGACTCTGTGAAAGAGAGGGGAGCTGGGATTGATAGAGAGACTGTATGACAGAGAGGGGAGCTGGGATTGATAGAGAGACTGTATGACAGAGAGGGGAGCTGGGATTGATAGAGAGACTGTGTTAAAGAGAGGGAAACTGGGATTAATAGAGAGACTGTGTTAAAGAGAGGGGACCTGGGATCGATAGAGAGACTGTGCTAAAGAGAGGGAAACTGGGATTAATTGAGAGACTGTGTGAAAGGGAGGGGAGCTGGTATTGATAGAGAGACTGTGTTAAAGAGAGGGGAACTGGGATCGATAGAGAGACTGTGTTAAAGAGAGGGGAGCTGGGATTAATAGAGAGACTGTGTGAAAGGGAGGGGAGCTGGTATTGATAGAGAGACTGTGTTAAAGAGAGGGGAGCTGGGATTGATAGAGAGACTGTGTTAAAGAGAGGGGAGCTGGGAATGATGGAGAGACTGTTTTAAAGAGAGGGGAGTTGGGATTGATAGAGAGACTGTGTTAAAGAGATGGGAGCTGGGATTCATTGAGAGACCGTTTGAAAGAGAGGGGAACTGGGATTGATGGACTGTGTGAAAGAGAGGCGAGCTGGGATTGATATAGAGATTGTGTTAAAGAGAGGGGATCTGGGATTGATAGAGGGACTGTGTTAAAGAGAGGGGAGCTGGGATTGATAGAGAGACTGTGTTAAATAGAGGGGAGCTGGGATCAATAGACTGTGTGAAAGAGAGGGGAGCTGGGATTGATAGAGAGACTGTGTTAAAGAGAGGGGAGCTGGGATTTATAGAGAGACTGTGTGAAAGAGAGGGGAGCTGGGATTGATGGACTGTGTGAAAGAGAGGGGAGCTGGGATTGATAGAGAGACTGTGCGAAAGAGAGGGGAGCTGGGATTGATAGAGAGTCTGTGTTAAAGAGAGGGGAGCTGAGATTGATAGAGAGACTGTGTTAAAGAGAGGGGAGCTGGGATTGATAGAGAGACTGTGTGAAAGAGAGGGGAGCTGGGATTGATGGACTGTGTGAAAGAGAGCGGTGCTGGGATTGATAGAGAGACTGTGTTAAAGAGCGGGGTGCTGGGATTGACAGAGAGACTGTGTGAAAGATGGGGGAGCTGGGATTGATAGAGAGACTGTGTTAAAGAGCGGGGAGCTGGGTTTGATAGAGAGACTGTGTTAAACAGAGGGGAACTGGGATTGATAGAGAGACTGTGTTAAAGAGAGGGGAGCTGGGAATGATGGAGAGACTGTGTTAAAGAGAGGGGAGCTGGGATTGATATAGAGACTGTGTTAAAGAGAGGGGAGCTGGGATCGATAGAGAGAGTCTGTGAAAGAGAGGGGAGCTGGGATTGATAGAGAGACTGTATGACAGAGAGGGGAGCTGGGATTAATGGAGAGACTGTGTTAAATAGAGGGGAGCTAGGTTTGATAGAAAGACTTTGTCAAAGAGAGGGGAGCTGGGATTGATCGAGAGACTGTTTGAAGAGAGGGGAACTGAGATTCATGGACTGTGTGAAAGAAAGGGGTGCTGGGATTGATATAGAGATGGTGTTAAAGAGAGGGGAGCTTTGATTGATAGACAGACTGTGTTAAAGAGAGGGGAGCTGGGATTGATAGAGAGACTGTGTTAAAGAGAGGGGAGCTGGGATTGATAGAGAGACTGTGTGAAAGAGAGGGGACCTGGGATTGATATAGAGACTGTGTTAAAGAGAGGGGAGCTGCGATTGATAGACAGACTGTGTTAAAGACAGGGGAGCTGGGATCGATAGAGAGACTCTGTGAAAGGGAGGGGAGCTGGGATTGATAGAGAGACTGTGTTAAAGAGAGGGGACCTGGGATCGATAGAGAGACTGTGCTAAAGAGAGGGAAACTGGGATTAATAGAGAGACTGTGTGAAAGGGAGGGGAGCTGGTATTGATAGAGAGACTGTGTTAAAGAGAGGGGAACTGGGATCGATAGAGAGACTGTGTTAAAGAGAGGGGAGCTGGGATTAATAGAGAGACTGTTTGAAAGGGAGGGGAGCTGGTATTGATAGAGAGACTGTGTTAAAGAGAGGGGAGCTGGGATTGATAGAGAGACTGTGTTAAAGAGAGGGGAGCTGGGAATGATGGAGAGACTGTTTTAAAGAGAGGGGAGTTGGGATTGATAGAGAGACTGTGTTAAAGAGATGGGAGCTGGGATTCATTGAGAGACTGAAAGAGAGGGGAACTGGGATTGATGGACTGTGTGAAAGAGAGGCGAGCTGGGATTGATATAGAGATTGTGTTAAAGAGCGGGGATCTGGGATTGATAGAGGGACTGTGTTAAAGAGAGGGGAGCTGGGATTGATAGAGAGACTGTGTTAAATAGAGGGGAGCTGGGATCGATAGACTGTGTGAAAGAGAGGGGAGCTGGGATTGATAGAGAGACTGTGTTAAAGAGAGGGGAGCTGGGATTTATAGAGAGACAGTGTGAAAGAGAGGGGAGCTGGGATTGATGGACTGTGTGAAAGAGAGGGGAGCTGGGATTGATAGATTGTGTTAAAGAGCGGGGTGCTGGGATTGATAGAGAGACTGTGCGAAAGAGAGGGGAGCTGGGATTGATAGAGAGACTATGTTAAAGAGAGTGGAGCTTTGATTGAAAGAGAGACTGTGTGAAAAACAGGGTGCTGGGATTAATGGAGAGACTGTTAAAGAGAGGGGAGCTGGGATAGATAGAGAGAATGAGTTAAAGAAAGGGGAGCAGGGATTGATAGAGAGACTGTGTTAAAGAGAGGGGAGCTGGTATTGATCGAGAGACTGTGTTAAAGAGAGGGTAGCTGGGATTGATAGCGCGGCTGTCTTAAAGAGAGGGGAGCTGGGATCGATAGAGAGACTGTTGAAGAGAGGGGAGCTGGGATTGATAGACTGTGTTAAAGAGAGGGGAGCTGGGATTGATGGACTGTGTGAAAGAGAGGGGAGATGGGATTGATAGAGAGACTGTGTTAAAGAGAGGGGAGCTGGGATTGATTGAGAGACTGTGTTAAAGAGAGGGGAGCTGGGATTGATAGAAGGATGTCTTGAAGAGAGGGGAGCTGGGATTGATAGAGCGACTGTGTTAAAGAGAGGAGAGCTGGGATCGATAGAGAGACTGTGTGAAAGAGAGGGGGTCTGGGATTGATAGAGAGACTGTGTTAAAGAGAGGGGAGCTGGGATTGATGGACGGTGTGAAAGAGAGGGGTGCTGGGATTGATAGAGAGACTGTGTTAAAGATCGGGGTGCTGGGATTGATAGAGAGACCGTGTGAAAGAGAGGGGAGCTTGGTTTGATAGAGAGACTGTGTTAAAGAGAGGGGAGCTGCGATTGATAGAGAGACTGTGTTAAAGAGAGTGGAGATGGGATTGATAGAGAGACTGTGTTAAAGAGAGTGGAGCTGGGATTGATAGAGAGACTTTGTTAAAGAGCGGGGTGCTGGGATTGATAGAGAGACTGTGTGAAAGAGAGGGGAGCGTGGTTGATTGAGAGACTGTGTTAAAGAGAGGGGAGCTGGGATTGATAGAGAGACTGTGTTAAAGAGAGTGGAGCTGGGATTGATAGAGAGACTGTGTTAAAGATCGGGGTGCTGGGATTGATAGAGAGAATGTGTGAAAGAGAGGGGAGCTGGGATTGATATAGAGACTGTGTTAAAGAGAGGGGAGCTGGGATTGATAGAGAGACTGTGTTAAACACAGGGGAGCTGGGATTGACAGAGAGACTGTCTGACAGAGAGGGGAGCTGGGATTGTTAGAGAGACTGTGTGAAAGAGAGAGAAACTGGGATTAATAGAGAGACTGTGTTAAAGAGAGGGGAGCTGGGATTTATTGAGAGACTGTGTTAAAGAGAGGGGAGCTGGGATTGATAGAGAGTCTGTGTGAAAGGGAGGGGAGCAGGGATTGATAGAGAGACTGTGTTAAAGAGAGGGGAGCTGGGATTGATAGAGAGACTGTGTGAAAGAGAGGGGAGCTGGGATTGATGGTCTGTGTGAAAGAGAGGGGAGCAGGGATTGATAGAGAGACTGTGTTAAAGAGAAGGGAGTTCGGATTGATTGAGAGACTGTGTTAAAGAGAGGGGAGCTGGGATTGATAGAGGCACTGTGTTAAAGAGAGGGGAGCTGGGATTGATAGAGCGACTGTGTTAAAGAGAGGGGAGCTGGGATCGAAAGAGAGACTGTGCGAAAGAGAGGGGAGCTGGGATTGATTGAGAGACTGTGTTAAAGAGAGTGGAGCTGGGATTGATAGATAGACTTTGTTAAAGAGCGGGGTGCTGGGATTGATAGAGAGACTGTGTTAAAGATAGTGGAGCTGGGATTGATAGAGAGACTGTGTTAAAGAGAGGGGAGCTGGGATCGATAGACTGTGTTAAAGAGAGGGGAGCTGGGATTGATAGAGAGAATGTGTTAAAGAGAGGGGAGCTGGGATTGATAGAGAGACTGTGTTAAAGAGAGGGGAGCTGGGATCGATAGAGAGACTGTGTTAAAGAGAGGGGAGCTGGGATTGATAGAGAGAATGTCTGAAAGAGAGGGGTGCTGGGATTGATATAGAGACGGTGTTAAAGAGAGGGGAGCTGGGATTGATAGACAGACTGTTTTAAAGAGAGGGGAGCTGGGATTGATAGAGAGACTGTGTTAAAGAGAGGGGAGCAGGGATTGATAGAGAGACTGTGTGAAAGAGAGGGGAGCTTGGTTTGTAGAGAGACTGTGTTAAAGAGAGGGGAGCTGGGATTGATAGAGAGACTGTGTTAAAGAGAGGGGAACTGGGATTGATAGAGAGACTGAGTTAAAGAGAGTGGAGCTGGGATTGATAGAGAGACTTTGTTAAAGAGCGGGGTGCTGGGATTGATAGAGAGACTGTGTGAAAGAGAGGGGAGCGTGGTTGATTGAGAGACTGTGTTAAAGAGAGGGGAGCAGGGATTGATAGAGAGACTGTGGTAAAGAGAGGTGTGCTGGGATCGATAGAGCGACTGTGTTAAAGAGAGGGGAGCTGGGATTGATAGAGAGACTGTGTTAAAGAGAGTGGAGCTGGGATTGATAGAGAGACTGTGTTAAAGAGCGGGGTGCTGGGATTGATAGAGAGACTGTGTTAAAGAGAGGGGAGCTGGGATTGAAAGACTGCGTTAAAGAGAGGGGAGCTGGGATTGATAGAATGTGTTAAAGAGAGGGGAGCTGGGATTGATAGAATGTGTTAAAGAGAGGGGAGCTGGGATTGATAGAGAGACTGTGTTAAAGAGAGGGGAGCTGGGATTGATAGAATGTGTTAAAGAGAGGGGAGCTGGGATTGATAGAGAGACTTGTTTAAAGAGATGTGAGCTGGGATTGATAGAGAGAATGTGTGAAAGAGAGGGGAGCTGGGATTGATATAGAGACTGTGTTAAAGAGAGGGGAGCTGGGATTGATAGAGAGACTGTGTTAAAGAGAGGGGAGCTGGGATTGATAGAATGTGTTAAAGAGAGGGGAGCTGGGATTGATAGAGAGACTTGTTTAAAGAGATGTGAGCTTGGATTGATAGAGAGAATGTGTGAAAGAGAGGGGAGCTGGGATTGATATAGAGACTGTGTTAAAGAGAGGGGAGCTGGGATTGATAGAGAGACTGTGTTAAACACAGGGGAGCTGGGATTGACAGAGAGACTGTCTGACAGAGAGGGGAGCTGGGATTGATAGAGAGACTGTGTGAAAGAGAGAGAAACTGGGATTAATAGAGAGACTGTGTTAAAGAGAGGGGAGCTGGGATTGATTGTGAGACTGTGTTAAAGAGAGGGGAGCTGGGATTGATAGAGAGACTGTTAAAGGGTTTGGAGCTGGGATCGATAGAGAGACTGTGTTAAAGAGAGGGGAGCTGGGATTGATAGAGAGACTGTGTTAAAGAGAGGGGAACTGGGAATGATGGAGAGACTGTGTTAATGAGGGGGGAGCTGGGATCGATAGAGAGAATGTGTTATAGAGAGGGGAGCTGGGATTGATAGAGAGACTGTGTGAAAGAGAGGGGAGCTGGGATTGATAGAGAGACTGTGTTAAAGAGAGGGGAGCTGGGATTGATACAGAGACTTTGTTAAAGAGCGGGGTGCTGGGATTGATAGAGAGACTGTGTGAAAGAGAGGGGAGCGTGGTTTGAAAGAGAGACTGCGTTAAAGAGAGGGGAGCTGGGATTGATAGAGCGACTGTGTTAAAGAGAGGGGAGCTGGGATCGAAAGAGAGACTGTGTGAAAGAGAGGTGAGCTGGGATTGATAGAGAGACTGTGTTAAAGAGAGTGGAGCTGGGATTGATAGACAGACTTTGTTAAAGAGCGGGGTGCTGGGATTGTTTGAGAGACTGTGTGAAAGAGAGGGGTGCGTGGTTTGAAAGAGAGACTGTGTTAAAGAGAGGGGAGCTGGGATTGATTGAGAGATGTGTTAAAGAGAGGGGAGCTGGAATTGATGGAGAGACTGTGTTAAAGAAAGGGGAGCTGTGATTGATAGAGAGACTGTGTTAAAGAGACGGGAGCTGGTATTGATAGTGAGACTGCGTTAAAGAGAGGGGAGCAGGGCTTGAAAGACTGTATTAAATCGAGGGGAGCTGGGATTGATAGACTGTCTTCATGAGAGGGGAGCTGGGATTGATAGAGAGACTGTGTTAAAGAGAGGGGAGCTGGGATAGTTAGAGAGACATTGTTAAAGACTGGGGAGCTGAGATTAATGGAGAGACTATGTTAAAGAGAGGGGAGCTGGGATCGATAGATTGATTGTGTGAAAGAGAGGGGAGCTGGGATTGATTCAGAGTCTGTGTTAAAGAGAGGGGAGCTGGGATTGATAGACAGATTGTGTTAAAGACAGGGGAGCTGGGATCGATAGAGAGACTGTGTTACAGAGAGGGGAGCTGGGATTGATCGAGAGACTGTTTGAAAGAGAGGGGAACTGGGATTGATGGACTGTGTGAAAGAGAAGGGAGCTGGGATTGATATAGAGACAGTGTTAAAGAGAGGGGAGCTGGGATTGATTGAGAGACTGTGTTAAAGAGAGGGGAGCTGGGATTGATAGAGGGACTTTGTTAAAGAGAGGGGAGCTGGGATTGATAGAGAGACTGTGTTAAAGAGATGGGAGCTGGGATCGATAGAGAGACTGTGTGAAAGAGAGGGGAGCTGGGATCGATAGAGAGACTGTGTGAAAGAGAGGGGAGCTGGGATTGATAGAGAGACTGTGTTAAAGAGAGGGGAGCTGGGATTTATAGAGAGACTGTGTGAAAGAGAGGGGAGCTGGGATTGATGGACTGTGTGAAAGAGAGCGGTGCTGGGATTGATAGAGAGACTGTGTTAAAGAGCGGGGTGCTGGGATTGACAGAGAGACTGTGTGAAAGATGGGGGAGCTGGGATTGATAGAGAGACTGTGTTAAAGAGCGGGGAGCTGGGTTTGATAGAGAGACTGTGTTAAACAGAGGGGAACTGGGATTGATAGAGAGACTGTGTTAAAGAGAGGGGAGCTGGGAATGATGGAGAGACTGTGTTAAAGAGAGGGGAGCTGGGATTGATATAGAGACTGTGTTAAAGAGAGGAAAGCTGGGATCGATAGAGTCTGTGAAAGAGAGGGGAGCTGGGATTGATAGAGAGACTGTATGACAGAGAGGGGAGCTGGGATTAATGGAGAGACTGTGTTAAATAGAGGGGAGCTAGGTTTGATAGAAAGACTTTGTCAAAGAGAGGGGAGCTGGGATTGATCGAGAGACTGTTTGAAGAGAGGGGAACTGAGATTGATGGACTGTGTGAAAGAAAGGGGTGCTGGGATTGATATAGAGACGGTGTTAAAGAGAGGGGAGCTTTGATTGATAGACAGACTGTGTTAAAGAGAGGGGAGCTGGGATTGATAGAGAGACTGTGTGAAAGAGAGGGGAGCTGGGATTGATATAGAGACTGTGTTAAAGAGAGGGGAGCTGCGATTGATAGACAGACTGTGTTAAAGACAGGGGAGCTGGGATCGATAGAGAGACTCTGTGAAAGAGAGGGGAGCTGGGATTGATAGAGAGACTGTATGACAGAGAGGGGAGCTGGGATTGATAGAGAGACTGTGTTAAAGAGAGGGAAACTGGGATTAATAGAGAGACTGTGTTAAAGAGAGGGGACCTGGGATCGATAGAGAGACTGTGCTAAAGAGAGGGAAACTGGGATTAATTGAGAGACTGTGTGAAAGGGAGGGGAGCTGGTATTGATAGAGAGACTGTGTTAAAGAGAGGGGAACTGGGATCGATAGAGAGACTGTGTTAAAGAGAGGGGAGCTGGGATTAATAGAGAGACTGTGTGAAAGGGAGGGGAGCTGGTATTGATAGAGAGACTGTGTTAAAGAGAGGGGAGCTGGGATTGATAGAGAGACTGTGTTAAAGAGAGGGGAGCTGGGAATGATGGAGAGACTGTTTTAAAGAGAGGGGAGTTGGGATTGATAGAGAGACTGTGTTAAAGAGATGGGAGCTGGGATTCATTGAGAGACCGTTTGAAAGAGAGGGGAACTGGGATTGATGGACTGTGTGAAAGAGAGGCGAGCTGGGATTGATATAGAGATTGTGTTAAAGAGAGGGGATCTGGGATTGATAGAGGGACTGTGTTAAAGAGAGGGGAGCTGGGATTGATAGAGAGACTGTGTTAAATAGAGGGGAGCTGGGATCAATAGACTGTGTGAAAGAGAGGGGAGCTGGGATTGATAGAGAGACTGTGTTAAAGAGAGGGGAGCTGGGATTTATAGAGAGACTGTGTGAAAGAGAGGGGAGCTGGGATTGATGGACTGTGTGAAAGAGAGGGGAGCTGGGATTGATAGAGAGACTGTGCGAAAGAGAGGGGAGCTGGGATTGATAGAGAGTCTGTGTTAAAGAGAGGGGAGCTGAGATTGATAGAGAGACTGTGTTAAAGAGAGGGGAGCTGGGATTGATAGAGAGACTGTTGAAGAGAGGGGAGCTGGGATTGATAGACTGTGTTAAAGAGAGGGGAGCTGGCATCGATATAGAGACTGTGTTAGAGAGGAGAGCTGGGATTGATGGAGAGACTGTGTTAAAGAGACGGGATCTGGGATCGATAGAGAGACTGTGTAAAAGAGGGGGGAGCTGGGATTAATGGAGAGATTGTGTAAAAGAGAGGGGAGCTGGGATTGATAGAGAGACTGGGTTAAAGAGAGGTGAGCTGGGAACGATAGATAGACTGTGTTCGAGAGAGGGGAGCTGGGATTGATAGTGAGACTCTGTTAAAGAGAGGGGAGCTGGGATTGATAGAGAGACATTGTTAAAGAGAGGGGAGCTGGGATTGATAGAGAGACTTTGTTAAAGAGAGGGGAGCTGGGATTGATAAAGAGACTGTGTTAAAGAGAGGGGAGCTGGGATTGATAGAGAGACTTTGTTAAAGAGAGGGGACCTGGGATCGATAGAGAAACTGTGCTAAAGAGAGGGAAACTGGGATTAATAGAGAGACTGTGTGAAAGGGCGGGGAGCTGGTATTGATAGAGAGACTGTTAAACAGAGGGGAGCTGGGATTGACAGAGAGACTGTGTTAAAGAGAGGGGAGCTGGGATTAATAAAGAGACTGTGTGAAAGGGAGGGGAGCTGGTATTGATAGAGAGACTGTGTTAAAGAGAGGGGAGCTGGGATTGATAGAGAGACTGTGTTAAAGAGAGGGGAGCTGGGATTAATAGAGAGACTGTGTGAAAGGGAGGGGAGCAGGTATTGATAGAGAGACTGTTTTAAAGAGAGGGGAGCTGGGATTCATTGAGAGACTTTTTGAAAGAGAGGGGAGCTGGGATTGATATAGAGAGTGTGTTAAACAGAGGGGAGCTGGGATTGATTGAGAGACTGTGTGAAAGAGAGGGGAGCTGGGATTGATAGAGAGACTGTGTTAAAGAGAGGGGAGCTGGGATTTATAGAGAGACTGTGTGAAAGAGAGGGGAGCTGGGATTGATGGACTGTGTGAAAGAGAGGGGGGCTGGGATTGATAGAATGTGTTAAAGAGAGGGGAGCTTGGTTTGATAGAGAGACTGTGTTAAAGAGAGGGGAGCTGGGATTGATAGAGAGACTGTGTTAAAGAGAGGGGAGCTGGGAGCGATAGATTGACTGTGTTAAAGAGAGGGGATCTGGGATCGGTAGAGAGACTGTGTTACAGAGAGGGAAACTGGGATTGATAGAGAGACTGTGTGAAAGAGAGGGGAGCTGGGATTGATAGAGAGACTGTGTAAAAGAGAGGGGAGCTGGGATTGATAGAGAGACTGTGTTAAAGAAAGGGGAGCTGGGATTGATAGAGAGACTGTGTTAAAGAGAGGGGAGCTGGGAATGATGGAGAGACTGTGTTAAAGAGAGGGGCGCTGGGATCGATAGAGAGACTGTGTAAAAGAGAGGGGAGCTGGGATTGATAGAGAGACTGTGTTAAAGAAAGGGGAGCTGGGATTGATAGAGAGACTGTGTTAAAGAGAGGGGCGCTGGGATTGATAGAGAGACTGTGTAAAAGAGAGGGGAGCTGGGATTGATAGAGAGACTGTGTTAAAGAAAGGGGAGCTGGGATTGATAGAGAGACTGTGTTAAAGAGAGGGGAGCTGGGAATGATGGAGAGACTGTGTTAAAGAGAGGGGCGCTGGGATCGATAGAGAGACTGTGTTAAAGAGAGGGGAGCTGGGATTGATCGAGAGACTGTTTGAAAGAGAGGGGAACTGGGACTGATGGACTGTGTGAAAGAGAGGGGAGCTGGGATTGATATAGAGACTGTGTTAAAGAGAGGGGACATGGGATTGATTGAGAGACTGTTAAAGAGAGGGGAGCTGGGATTGATAGAGGGACTGTGTTAAAGAAAGGGGAGCTGGGATTGATAGAGAGACTGTCTTAAAGAGAGGGGAGCTGGGATCGATAGAGAGACTGTGTGAAAGAGAGGGGAGCTGTGATTGATAGAGAGACTGTGTTAAAGAGAGGGGAGCTGGGATTGATAGAGAGACTTTGTTAAAGAGAGGGGAGTTGGATTGATAGAGAGACTGTGATAAAGAGAGGGGAGCTGGAATTGATAGAGAGACTGTGTGGATGCGAGTGGAGCTGGGATCGATAGAGAGACTATGTTAAAGAGAGGGGAGCTGGGATTGATAGAGAGACTGTGTTAAAGAGAGGGGAGCTGGGATTGATAGAGAGACTGTGTTAAAGAGAGGGGAGCTGGGATCGATAGATTGACTGTTTTAAAGAGAGGGGATCTGGGATCGATAGAGAGACTGTGTTAAAGAGAGAGGAGCTGGGATCGATAGAGAGACTGTGTTAAAGTGAGGGGAGCTGGGATTAATGGACAGACTGTGTTAAAGAGGGGGGAGCTGGGATTGTTAAAGAGACTGTGGTAAAAAGAGGGGAGCTGGGATTGATAGAGAGACTGTGTTAATGACAGGGGAGCTGGGATTGATAGAGAGACTGTCTGACAGAGAGGGGTGCTGGGATTGATAGAGAGACTGTGTGAAAGAGAGGGAAACTGGGATTAGTAGAGAGACTTTGTTAAAGAGAGGGGAGTTGGATTGATAGAGAGACTGTGATAAAGAGAGGGGAGCTGGGATTGATAGAGAGACTGTGTGGAAGCGAGTGGAGCTGGGATCGATAGAGAGTCTATGTTAAAGAGAGGGGAGCTGGGATTGATAGAGAGACTGTGTTAAAGAGAGGTTAGCTGGGATCGATAGAGAGACTGTGTTAAAGAGAGCGGAGCTGGGATTGATAGAGAGACTGTGTGATAGAGAGGGGAGCTGCGATTGATAGAGAGACTGTGTTAAAGAAAGGGGAGCTGGGAATGATAGAGAGACTGTGTTAAAGAGAGGGTAGCTGGTATTGATAGCAAGGCTGTGTTAAAGAGTGTGGAGCTGGGATCGATAGAGAGAGTGTGTTAAAGAGAGGGGAGCTGGGATTGATAGACTGTGTTAAAGAGAGGGGAGCTTGGATTGATAGAGAGACTGTGTGAAAGGGAGGGGAGCTGGGATTGATAGACTTTGTTAAACAGAGGGGAGCTGGGATCGATAGAGAGATTGTGTTAGAGAGAGGGGAGCTGGGATTGATAGAGAGACTGTGTTAGAGAGGGGAGCTGGGATTGATGGAGAGACTGTGTTAAAGAGAGGGAGCTGGGATTGATAGAGAGACTGTGTTAAAGAGAGGGGAGCTCCGATTGGTAGAGAGACTGTGTTAAATATAGGGGAGCTGGGATTGATAGAGAGACTGTGTTTAAGAAAGGGGAGCTGGGATTGATAGAGAGACTTTGTTGAAGAGAGGGGAGCTGGGATTGATAGAGAGACTGTGTTAAAGAGAGGGGAGCTGGGATCGATAGATTGACTGTTTTAAAGAGAGGGGATCTGGCATCGATAGAGAGACTGTGTTAAAGAGAGTGGAGCTGGGATCGATAGAGAGACTGTGTTAAAGTGAGGGGAGCAGGGATTAATGGAGAGACTGTGTTAAAGAGGGGTGAGCTGGGATTGATAGACTGTGTTAAAGAGAGGGGAGCTGGGATTGATAGAGAGACTGTGTTAAAGAGGGGGGAGCTGGGATTGATAGAGACTGTGTTAAAGAGAGGGGAGCTGGGAGCGATAGATTGACTGTGTTAAAGAGAGGGGATCTGGGATCGGTAGAGAGACTGTGTTACAGAGACGGAAACTGGGATTAATAGAGAGACTGTGTGAAAGAGAGGGGAGCTGGTATTGATAGAGAGACTGTGTTAAAGAATGGGGAGCTGGGATTGATAGAGAGACTGTGTTAAAGAGAGGGGAGCTGGGATTGATAGAGAGATTGTGTTAAAGAAAGGGGAGCTGGGATTCATAGAGAGACTGTGTTAAAGAGAGGGGAGCTGGGAATGATGGAGAGAC
Organism: Isurus oxyrinchus; assembly: GCA_026770705.1. Classification (NCBI taxonomy): domain Eukaryota; kingdom Metazoa; phylum Chordata; class Chondrichthyes; order Lamniformes; family Lamnidae; genus Isurus; species Isurus oxyrinchus. Next base: position 343,858 of record JANJGN010000622.1, read on the forward strand.
TGTGTTAAAGAAAGGGGAGCTGGGATTGATAGAGAGACTGTGTTAAAGAGAGGGGAGCTGGGAATGATGGAGAGACTGTGTTAAAGAGAGGGGAGCTGGGATCGATAGGGAGACTGTGTTAAAGAGAGGGGAGCTGGGATTGATAGAGAGACTGTGTTAAAGAGAGGGGAGCTGGGATTGATCGAGAGACTGTTTGAAAGAGAAGGGAACTGGGACTGATGGACTGTGTGAAAGAGAGGGGAGCTGGGATTGATATAGAGACTGTGTTAAAGAGAGGGGAGCTGGGATTGATTGAGAGACTGTGTTAAAGAGAGGGGAGCTGGGATTGATAGATAGACTGTGTTAAAGAGAGGGGAGCTGGGATCGATAGAGAGACTGTGTGAAAGAGAGGGGAGCTGTGATTGATAGAGAGACTGTGTTAAAGAGAGGGGAGCTGGGATTGATAGAGAGACTGTGTGAAAGAGAGGGAAACTGGGATTAATAGAGAGACTTTGTTAAAGAGAGGGGAGTTGGATTGATAGAGAGACTGTGATAAAGAGAGGGGAGCTGGGATTGATAGAGAGACAGTGTGGATGCGAGTGGAGCTGGGATCGATAGAGAGACTATGTTAAAGAGAGGGGAGCCTGGATTGATAGAGAGACTGTGTTAAAGAGAGGGGAGCTGGGATTGATAGAGAGACTGTGTTAAAGAGAGGGGAGCTGGGATCGATAGATTGACTGTTTTAAAGAGAGGGGATCTGGGATCGATAGAGAGACTGTGTTAAAGTGAGTGGAGCTGGGATCGATAGAGAGACTGTGTTAAAGTGAGGGGAGCTGGGATTAATGGAGAGACTGTGTTAAAGAGGGGGGAGCTGGGATTGATAGAGAGACTTTTTTAAAGAGAGGGGAGCTGGGAATGATGGAGAGACTGTGTTAAAGAGAGGGGAGCTTGGATTGATCGAGAGACTGTTTGAAAGAGAGGGGAACTGAGATTAATGGACTGTGTGTAAGAGAGGGTAGCTGGGATTGATATAGAGACTGTGTTAAAGAGAGGGGAGCTGGGATTGATTGAGAGACTGTGTTAAAGAGAGGGGAGCTGGGATTGATAGAGGGACTGTGTTAAAGAGAGGGGAGCTGGGATTGATAGAGAGACTGTGTTAAAGAGAGGGGAGCTGGGATTGATAGAGACACTGTGTGAAAGAGAGGGGTGCTGAAATTGATAGAGAGACTGCTTTAAAGAGAGGGGAGCTGGGAATGATGGAGAGACTGTGTTAAAGAGAGGGGAGCTGGGATCGATAGAGAGACTGTGTTAAAGAGAGGGGAGGTGGGATTGATAGAGAGACTGTGTGAAAGCGAGGGGAGCTGGGATTGATGGACTGTGTTAAAGAGCGGGGTGCTGTGATTGATAGAGAGACTGTGTGAAAGAGAGGGGAGCTGGGATTGATTGAGAGACTGTGTTAAAGAGAGGGGAGCTGGGATTGATAGAGAGACTGTGTTAAAGAGATGGGAGCTGGAATTGATAGAGAGACTGTGTTAAAGAGAGTGGGCTGGGATTGATAGAGAGACTGTGTTAAAGAGCGGGGTGCTGGGATTGATGGAGAGACTGTGTTAAAGAGAGGGGAACAGGGATTGATAGAGAGACTGTGTGAAAGAGAGGGGAGCTGGGATTGATGGACTGTGTGAAAGAGAGGGGTGCTGGGATTGATAGAGAGACTGTGTTAAAGAGAGGGGAACTGGGATTGATAGGGAGACTGTGTTAAAGAGAGGGGAGCTGGGATTGATACAGAGACTGTGTTAAAGAGAGGGGAACTGGGATTGATAGGGAGACTGTGTTAAAGAGAGGGGAGCTGGGATTGATACAGAGACTGTGTTAAAGAGCGGCGTGCTGGGATTTATAGAGAGACTGTGCGAAAGAGAGGGGAGCTTGGTTTGATAGAGAGACTGTGTTAAAGAGAGGGGAGCTGGGATTGATAGAGAGACTGTGTTAAAGAGAGTGGGCTGGGATTGATAGAGAGACTCTGTTAAAGAGCGGGGTGCTGGGATTGATGGAGAGACTATGTTAAAGAGAGGGGATCTGGAATCGATAGAGAGACTGTGTTAAAGGGAGGGGAGCTGGGATTGATAGACTGTGTTAAAGAGAGGGGAGCTGGGATCGATAGAGAGACTGTGTTAGAGAACGGGGAGCTGGGATCGATAGAGAGACTGTGGTAGAGAGAGGGGAGCTAGAATTGATGGAGAGACTGTGTTAAAGAGAGGGGATCTGGAATCGATAGAGAGACTGTGTTAAAGAGAGGGGAGCTGGGATTGAAAGAGAGACCTGGTTAAAGAGAGGGGAGCTGGGATTGATAGAGAGACTGTGTTAAAGAGAGGGGAGCTGGGAGCGATAGAGAGACTGTGTTAAAGAGAGGGGAGCTGGGATTGATAGACTGTGTTAAAGAGAGGGGAGCTGGGATCGATAGAGAGACAGTGTTAGAGAACGCGGAGCTGGGATCGATAGAGAGACTGTGGTAGAGAGAGGGGAGCTAGAATTGATGGAGAGACTGTGTTAAAGAGAGGGGATCTGGAATCGATAGAGAGACTGTGTTCAAGAGAGGGGAACTTGGATTGATAGAGAGACTTTGTTAAAGAGAGGGGAGCTGGGATTGATAGAGAGACTTTGTTAAAGAGAGGGGAGCTGGGATTGATAGAGAGACTGTGTTAAAGAGAGGGGAGCTGGGAGCGATAGATTGACTGTGTTAAAGAGAGGGGATCTGGGATCGGTAGAGAGACTGTGTTACAGAGAGGGAAACTGGGATTAATAGAGAGACTGTGTGAAAGAGAGGGGAGCTGGTATTGATAGAGAGACTGTGTAAAAGAGAGGGGAGCTGGGATTGATAGAGAGACTGTGTAAAAGAGAGGGGAGTTGGGATTGATAGAGAGACTGTGTTAAAGAAAGGGGAGCTGGGATTGATAGAGAGACTGTGTTAAAGAGAGGGGAGCTGGGAATGATGGAGAGACTGTGTTAAAGAGAGGGGAACTGGGACTGATGGACTGTGTGAAAGAGAGGGGAGCTGGGATTGATATAGAGACTGTGTTAAAGAGAGGGGAGCTGGGTTTGATAGAGAGACTGTGTTAAAGAGAGGGGTGCTGGGATTGATAGAGAGACTGTGTTAAAGAGAGTGGGCTGGGATTGATAGAGAGACTCTGTTAAAGAGAGGGGAGCTGGGATTGATATAGAGACTGTGTTAAAGAGAGGGGATGCTGAAATTGATTGAGAGACTGTTTGAAAGAGAGGGGAACTGGGACTGATGGACTGTGTGAAAGAGAGGGGAGCTGGGATTGATATAGAGACTGTGTTAAAGAGAGGGGAGCTGGGATTGATTGAGAGACTGTGTTAAAGAGAGGGGAGCTGGGATTGATAGAGAGACTGTGTTAAAGAGAGGGGAGCTGGGATCGATAGAGAGACTGTGTGAAAGAGAGGGGAGCTGTGATTGATAGAGAGACTGTGTTAAAGAGAGGGGAGCTGGGATTGATAGAGAGACTGTGTGAAAGAGAGGGAAACTGGGATTAATAGGGAGACTTTGTTAAAGAGAGGGGAGTTGGATTGATAGAGAGACTGTGATAAAGAGAGGGGAGCTGGGATTGATAGAGAGACAGTGTGGATGCGAGTGGAGCTGGGATCGATAGAGAGACTATGTTAAAGAGAGGGGAGCTGGGATTGATAGAGAGACTGTGTTAAAGAGAGGGGAGCTGGGATTGATAGAGAGACTGTGTTAAAGAGAGGGGAGCTGGGATCGATAGATTGACTGTTTTAAAGAGAGGGGATCTGGGATCGATAGAGAGACTGTGTTAAGGAGAGTGGAGCTGGGATCGATAGAGAGACTGTGTTAAAGTGAGGGGAGCTGGGATTAATGGAGAGACTGTGGTAAAGAGAGGGGAGCTGGGATTGATAGAGAGACTTTTTTAAAGAGAGGGGAGCTGGGAATGATGGAGAGACTGTGTTAAAGAGAGGGGAGCTGGGATCGATAGAGAGACTGTTTGAAAGAGAGGGGAACTGAGATTAATGGACTGTGTGAAAGAGAGGGTAGCTGGGATTGATATAGAGACTGTGTTAAAGAGAGGGGAGCTGGGATTGATTGAGAGGCTGTGTTAAAGAGAGGGGAGCTGGGATTGATAGAGGGACTGTGTTAAAGAGAGGGGAGCTGGGATTGATAGAGAGACTGTGTTAAAGAGAGGAGAGCTGGGATTGATAGAGAGACTGTGTTAAAGAGAGGGGAGCTGGGATTGATAGAGACACTGTGTGAAAGAGAGGGGTGCTGGGATTGATAGAGAGACTGTGTTAAAGAGAGGGGAGCTGGGATTGATAGAGAGACTGTGTGAAAGCGAGGGGAGCTGGGATTGATGGACTGTGTTAAAGAGCGGGGTGCTGGGATTGATAGAGAGACTGTGTGAAAGAGAGGGGAGCTGGGATTGATTGAGAGACTGTGTTAAAGAGAGGGGAGCTGGGATTGATAGAGAGACTGTGTTAAAGAGATGGGAGCTGGAATTGATAGAGAGACTGTGTTAAAGAGAGTGGGCTGGGATTGATAGAGAGACTGTGTTAAAGAGCGGGGTGCTGGGATTGATGGAGAGACTGTGTTAAAGAGAGGGGAACTGGGATTGATAGAGAGACTGTGTGAAAGAGAGGGGAGCTGGGATTGATGGACTGTGTGAAAGAGAGGGGTGCTGGGATTGATAGAGAGTCTGTGTTAAAGAGCGGGGTGCTGGAATTGATAGAGAGACTGTGTTAATGACAGGGGAGCTTGGTTTGTTTGAGAGACTGTGTTAAAGAGAGGGGAGCTGGGATTGATAGAGAGACTGTGTTAAAGAGAGGGGAACTGGGATTGATAGGGAGACTGTGTTAAAGAGAGGGGATCTGGGATTGATACAGAGACTGTGTTAAAGAGCGGCGTGCTGGGATTTATAGAGAGACTGTGCGAAAGAGAGGGGAGCTTGGTTTGATAGAGAGACTGTTTTAAAGAGAGGGGAGCTGGGATTGATAGAGAGACTGTGTTAAAGAGAGTGGGCTGGGATTGATAGAGAGACTGTGTTAAAGAGCGGGGTGCTGGGATTGATGGAGAGACTATGTTAAAGAGAGGGGATCTGGAATCGATAGAGAGACTGTGTTAAAGAGAGGGGAGCTGGGATTGATAGACTGTGTTAAAGAGAGGGGAGCTGGTATTGATAGAGAGACTGTGTTAAAGAAAGGGGAGCTGGGATTGATAGAGAGACTGTGTTAAAGAGAGGGGAGCTGGGATTGATAGAGAGACTGTGTTAAAGAAAGTGGAGCTGGGATCGATAGAGAGACTGTTTGAAAGAGAGGGGAACTGGGACTGATGGACTGTGTGAAAGAGAGGGGAGCTGGGATTGATATAGAGACTGTGTTAAAGATAGGGGAGCTGGGATTGATAGAGAGACTGTGTTAAAGAGAGGGGAGCTGGGATTGATAGAGGGACTGTGTTAAAGAAAGGGGAGCTGGGATTGATAGAGAGACTGTGTTAAAGAGAGGGGAGCTTGGATCGATAGAGAGACTGTGTGAAAGAGAGGGGAGCTGTGATTGATAGAGAGACTGTGTTAAAGAGAGGGGAGCTGGGATTGATAGAGAGACTGTGTGAAAGAGAGGGAAACTGGGATTAATAGAGAGACTTTGTTAAAGAGAGGGGAGTTGGATTGATAGAGAGACTGTGATAAAGAGAGGGGAGCTGGGATTGATAGAGAGACTGTGTGGATGCGAGTGGAGCTGGGATCGATAGAGAGACTATGTTAAAGAGAGGGGAGCTGGGATTGATAGAGAGACTGTGTTAAAGAGAGGGGAGCTGGGATTGATAGAGAGACTGTGTTAAAGAGAGGGGAGCTGGGATCGATAGATTGACTGTTTTAAAGAGAGGGGATCTGGGATCGATAGAGAGACTGTGTTAAAGAGAGTGGAGCTGGGATCGATAGAGAGACTGTGTTAAAGTGAGGGGAGCTGGGATTAATGGAGAGACTGTGTTAAAGAGGGGGGAGCTGGGATTGTTAGAGAGACTGTGGTAAAGAGAGTGGAGCTGGGATTGATAGAGAGACTGTGTTAATGACAGGGGAGCTGGGATTGATAGAGAGACTGTCTGACAGAGAGGGGTGCTGGGATTGATAGAGAGACTGTGTGAAAGAGAGGGAAACTGGGATTAATAGAGAGACTTTGTTAAAGAGAGGGGAGTTGGATTGATAGAGAGACTGTGATAAAGAGAGGGGAGCTGGGATTGATAGAGAGACTGTGTGGAAGCGAGTGGAGCTGGGATCGATAGAGAGACTGTGTTAAAGAGAGGGGAGCTGGGATTGATAGAGAGACTGTGTTAAAGAGAGGGGAGCTGGGAATGATGGAGAGACTGTGTTAAAGAGAGGGGAGCTGGGATCGATAGAGAGACTGTGTTAAAGAGTGTGGAGCTGGGATCGATAGAGAGACTGTGTTAAAGAGAGGGGAGCTGGGATTGATAGACTGTGTTAAAGAGAGGGGAGCTTGGATTGATAGAGAGACTGTGTGAAAGGGAGGGGAGCTGGGATTGATAGAGAGACTGTGTTAGAGAGAGGGAGCTGGGATTGATAGAGAGACTGTGTTAAAGAGAGGGGAGCTCCGATTGATAGAGAGACTGTGTTAAATATAGGGGAGCTGGGATTGATAGAGAGACTGTGTTTAAGAGAGGGGAGCTGGGATTGATAGAGAGACTTTGTTGAAGAGAGGGGAGCTGGGATTGATAGAGAGACTGTGTTAAAGAGAGGGGAGCTGGGATTGATAGAGAGACTTTGTTGAAGAGAAGGGAGCTGGGATTGATAGAGAGACTGTGTTAAAGAGAGGGGAGCTGGGATCGATAGATTGACTGTTTTAAAGAGAGGGGATCTGGGATCGATAGAGAGACTGTGTTAAAGAGAGTGGAGCTGGGATCGATAGAGAGACTGTGTTAAAGTGAGGGGAGCTGGGATTAATGGAGAGACTGTGTTAAAGAGGGGTGAGCTGGGATTGATAGACTGTGTTAAAGAGAGGGGAGCTGGGATTGATAGAGAGACTGTGTTAAAGAGGGGGGAGCTGGGATTGATAGAGAGACTGTGTTAAAGAGAGGGGAGCTGGGATTGATAGAGAGACTGTGTTAAAGAGGGGGGAGCTGGGATTGATAGAGAGACTGTGTTAAAGAGAGGGGAGCTGGGATTGATAGACTGTGTTAAAGAGAGGGGAGCTGGGATTGATAGACTGTGTTAAAGAGAGGGGAGCTGGAATTGATAGTCTGTGTTAAAGAGAGGGGAGCTGGAATTGATAGACTTTGTTAAAGAGAGGGGAGCTGGGATTGATAGAGAGACTGTGTGAAAGAGAGGGGAGTTGGGATGTATAGAGATGCTGTGTTAAAGAGAGGGTTGCTGGGATTGATAGAGAGATTGTTTTAAAAGAGAGGGGAGCTGGCATTGATAGACTGTTTGAAAGACAGGGGAGCTGGGATTGATCGAGAGACTGTTTGAAAGACAGGGGATGATGCCAGGCCAGAAGTGAATGTTTCTGTTTGCTGGTTATCAGATGGAGTGTGTGAGTGTGAGTTGCCCTGGGGGTGGGGTGGTGACCCAGGCTGCACTCGCTGCCCTGCAGCTCCTCATCATCTCCATTTTCAACTGACAGCCAATCTCCGAAACGTGCCAATGCCTCTCCACTGAGAGCTCACCGCAACCTCAGGCCGACACCAACACGCCGGGCTGCATGAGCCCTCAGGAGCCTGCGCCCTGGGCTTAAAACTCCTTCTCCTGCTTGACGTTCCCTCAATTGCATGCCCTCAAGGCCCAGGCTTTGTTTGTGGCCTAGTTCTGGCTACTCTCATGCAGCAAACAGCAGCTGAGACCCAAAGACTCCAAATCCAGCCGAGGGCCGAGTTACCCTGGACCCAGAGTGTGACAGTGAGACCCACGTCCAAAACACAGGCCACAGCTCGAAAGGAGTGCTGATCTGTGACCCTACAACCCTCCCTATCTCTGTAACCTCCTCCAGCCCCCTACACCCCCTCCCTATCTCTGTAACCTCCTCCAGCCCCTACAACACTCCCTATCTCTGTAACCTCCTCCAGCCCCTACAACACTCCCTATCTCTGTAACCTCCTCCAGCCCCTACAACCCCTCCCTATCTCTGTAACCTCCTCCAGCCCCTCCAACCCTCCCTATCTCTGTAACCTCCTCCAGCCCCTACAACCTCCCTATCTCTGTAACCTCCTCCAGCCCCAACAACCTCCCTATCTCTGTAACCTCCTCCAGCCCCCTACACCCCTCCCTATCTCTGTAACCTCCTCCAGCCCCTACAACCCTCCCTATCTCTGTAACCTCCTCCAGCCCCTACAACCCTCCCTATCTCTGTAACCTCCTCCAGCCCCTACAACCTCCCTATCTCTGTAACCTCCTCCAGCCCCTACAACCTCCCTATCTCTGTAACCTCCGCCAGCCCCTACAACCCTCCATATCTCTGTAACCTCCTCCAGCACCTACAACCCCCTACAACCCTCCCTATCTCTGTAAACGCCTCCAGCCCCTGCAACTATCCCTATCTCTGTAACCTCCTCCAGCCCCCTACACCCCTCCCTATCTCTGTAACATCCTCCAGCCCCCTACACCCCTCCCTATCTCTGTAACCTGCTCCAGTCCCTACAACCCCTACAACCCTCCCTATCTCTGTAACCTCCTCCAGCCCCTACAACCCTCCATATCTCTGTAACCTCCTCCAGTCCCTACAACCCCTACAACCCTCCCCATCTCTGTAACCTCCTCCAGTCCCTACAACCCCTACAACTCTCCCTATCTCTGTAACCTCCTCCAGCCCCTACAACCCCTACAACCCTCCCTATCTCTGTAACCTCCTCCAGCCCCTACAACCCTCCATATCTCTGTAACCTCCTCCAGCACCTACAACCCCTACAACCCTCCCTATCTCTGTAAACGCCTCCAGCCCCTGCAACTATCCCTATCTCTGTAATCTCCTCCAGCCCCTACAACCCTCCATATCTCTGTAACCTCCTCCAGCACCTACAACCCCTACAACCCTCGCTATCTCTGTAAACGCCTCCAGCCCATGCAACTATCCCTATCTCTGTAATCTCCTCCAGCCCCTACAACCCTCCCATATCTCTGTAACCTCCTCCAGTCCCTACAACCCCTACAACCCTCCCTATCTCTGTAACCTCCTCCAGTCCCTACAACCCCTACAACTCTCCCTATCTCTGTAACCTCCTCCAGCCCCTACAGCCCCTACAACCCTCCCTATCTCTGTAACCTCCTCCAGCCCCCTACAACCCTCCATATCTCTGTAACCTCCTCCAGCACCTACAACCCCTACAACCCTCCCTATCTCTCTAACCTCCTCCAGCCCCTATAACCCTCCCTATCTCTGTAACCTCCTCCAGCCCCTATAACCCCCCCCTATCTCTGTAACCTCTACCAGCACCTACAACCCCTACAACCCTCCCTATCTCTGTAACCTCCTCCAGCCCCTACAATCCTCACTATCTCTGTAACCTCCTCCAGCCCCTACAACCCTCCCTATCTCTGTAATATCCTCCAGCCCCTACAACCCTCCCTATCTCTCTAACCTCCTCCAGCCCCTGCAACCCTCCCTATCTCTCTAACCTCCTCCAGTCCCTACAAACCTCCCTACCTCTCTAACCTCCTCCAGCCCCTACTACCCTCCCTATCTCTGTAACCTCCTCCAGCCCCTGCAACCCTCCCTATCTCTCTAACCTCCTCCAGCCCCTACAACCCTCGCTATCTCTCTAACCTCCTCCAGTCCCTACAACCCCTCCCTACCTCTCTAACCTCCTAAAGCCCCTACAACCCTCCCTATCTCTCTAACCTCCTCCAGTCCCTACAACCCTCCCTACCTCTCCAACCTCCTCCAGCCCCTACTACCCTCTCTATCTCTGTAACCTCCTGCAGCCCCTACTACCCTCCCTATCTCTGTAACCTCCTCCAGCCCCTGCAACCCTCCCTATCTCTCTAACCTCCTCCAGCCCCTGCAACCCTCCCTATCTCTCTAACCTCCTCCAGCCCCTACAACCCTCCCTATCTCTCTAACCTCCTCCAGTCCCTACAACCCTCCCTACCGCTCTAACCTCCTCCAGCAAATACAACCCTCCCTATCTCTGTAACCTCCTCCAGCCCCTACAACCCTCCCTATCTCTGTATCCTCCTCCAGCCCCTACTACCCTCCCTATCTCTGTAACCTCCTCCAGCCCCTACTACCCTCCCTATCTCTGTATCCTCCTCCAGCCCCTACTACCCTCCCTATCTCTGTAACCTCCTCCAGCCCCTACTACCCTCCCTATCTCTGTAACCTCCTCCAGCCCCTACTACACTCCCTATCTCTGTAACCTCCTCCAGCCCCTACTACCCTCCCTATCTCTGTATCCTCCTCCAGCCCCTACTACCCTCCCTATCTCTGTAACCTCCTCCAGCCCCTACAACCCTCCCTATCTCTGTAACCTCCTCCAGCCCCTACACCCCCTCCCTATCTCTGTAACCTCCCCCAGCCCCTACAACCCTCCCTATCTCTGTATCCTCCTCCAGCCCCTACTACCCTCCCTATCTCTGTATCCTCCTCCAGCCCCTACTACCCTCCCTATCTCTGTATCCTCCTCCAGCCCCTACTACCCTCCCTATCTCTGTAACATCCTCCAGCCACTACTACCCTCCCTATCTCTGTATCCTCCCTCCAGCCCCCTACTACCCTCCCTATCTCTGTAACCTCCTCCAGCCCCTACACCCCTCCCTATCTCTGTAACCTCCTCCAGCCCCTACACCCCTCCCTATCTCTGTAACCACCTCCAGCCCCCTACACCCCTCCCTATCTCTGTAACCTCCTCCAGCCCCTACACCCCTCCCTATCTCTGTAACCACCCTCCAGCCCCCTACAACCCCTCCCTATCTCTGTAACCACCTCCAGCCCCTACACTACCCTCCCTATCTCTGTAACCACCTCCAGCCCCTACACCCCACCCTATCTCTGTAACCACCTCCAGCCCCTACAACCCTCCCTATCTCTGTAACCTCCTCCAGCCCCTACTACCCTCCCTATCTCTGTATCCTCCTCCCAGCCCCCTACTACCCTCCCTATCTCTGTATCCTCCTCCAGCCCCTACTACCCTCCCTATCTCTGTAACCTCCTCCAGCCCCTACTACCCTCCCTTTCTCTGTATCCTCCTCCAGCCCCTACTACCCTCCCTATCTCTGGAGATAGGTTTTTTTTA